>CM067370.1:156788927-157156427 GCA_034401795.1 Chaetoderma sp. LZ-2023a | reverse complement strand
TAGTAGTAGTAGTAGTAGTAGTAGTAGTAGTTAGTTTTTATTATTGTCAAGCATTAGTTCTATGAACCCTGTCTTTGGCAACGCACTGGCACTAGGATCTAGCTCATTCATCATCTGGAATGTAAGTGGGTTTTTTCGACCCGAGTGGGGTTCGAACCTGGCAATAATTCTACGGTAACTTTCGCCTAGCAATTGGGAGGCGAGTGCTCTACCGCCAGACCAACATCCAGAGGACAAAAGTCCTCTTTCACCGGACTGGCTTTCAACCACCCGGTTCACAACTACACGAATTACCTGGAATTTTGATGATGTACATAGCAGATATCTAACTTTTACATTTTTCTGAGACCCCTCCTGTTAGATCACTAGGCACTAGCAAGTATGTAGTTTTTATTATTGCCAAGCATTAGTTCTATGAGCCCTGTCTTTGACAACGCACTGGCACTAGGATCTAGTTCATTCATCATCTGGAATGTAAGTTTACCTTTTTAATTTTTTTCGACCCGAGTGGGGTTCGAACCTGGCAATTCTATGGCAACTTTCGCCGTAGCTGTAGCACTAGCAGCAGTTACTGTATATTGTATTTGCCTAAAATGTCTCACTATTTCTCGTATAAATGTACATAATTTTCTTAGTAGTGATATTTTTTTACTTGATAAATCAATAACTATGGTTGTACTGGAGATATTTTGACCAGCCTTGGGTGGCAGCTTGCGCGTGGGGCCCCGATAAAGTTGGGGTTAAAAGGTCAAATATCACGGTCCCAGTCACGTAATTAAAAATTCTTCGCACCGCGAATGAAGAGAGTATTGCTCAAATTTTTGCTTGTTAACATACGTACACCGGTTACTGGACGGGTAACAGGTCAGTCAATCTAGTTCTGGTCGGGCGGATAGCTAGTAGGGTCATAATCTGACATTCCGTAATCAACCTTTGGTAAGTAAAATTTTATGGTTGATTTTGATAGTTTAGGGAATGTCTTACAGAATAAGCTCCAATGCCGGTCCGGAGAATCTGGTTCAAATGAGGTAGAGCAGGAAATCCAAAATGGCCACCAATCGACAAATACAACTTTCTAACTAAACTTTCTGGAAAACTCAAGATCACCTGACTTTCGACTAATTTGAGGACAGGGAATCCATTTCCGAGGTTATTTTTGTGATTTGAAGCCTCTTTGACAACTTACCCCAAGTCATTTATGCAATAAAGATACAACTTGTGTTCTCATCAACGTATACCCTAAAATAATACCTCTATTGTGTATAAATTGAGTTCTCGGCAAGTATTAGGTACTGGTATATTATCCAAACGACTTGCACGTTTTCATACAGATGAAGTTGTTAACATTCTCGAACCCTTCTGTCTATGGCAGCAACAGCGCCCAGTCAAATCAGTTTTAAAATAAACCACAGAATTGTTATTAAATATTAAAAACCTAAAATTCGTACACCAATACTTAGTCAGTCATCAGTTAAGCGTTTGCGACGAACTTAGCTACGTCATTCATGGCGTCATTGATTATGACGGCATCCTACAGGTCACGCAGTTGATTATAACGTCACATGATTGATGGATAAACTGGGTATGTCCATTGACATAATGTGCACTAACAGACGGAGGACATCAGTCACCATAGAGATTACCACCAGCCTTTCACTTCCACAGACACAGCTGCTTCAGCTGTAGGCAGTATAATCTTTGTACCAACCTCTTTGTGGTTCCCATGGGGGTTGGCATGGACTTTTCATTTGTCAAAAATATCGTATTCGTACAATGGACCTTTGCTGAGTATCCATCTATCAGCTGACGTCATATACGTCATAATCAGCTAAGCGGCGTGCATGATGACGTCATAATCATCACGTCATAAATGATTATATTTCGCCCGTCTTTAACTCTTAATAGTTCGACAGATTGTACGAATTGCATGTCTATTTAATAAAACATGCTGTTGAATATTTTGAAACTAATTTGACTGGACGCTGTTGGTGCCATAGGCAGCAACAGCGCCCAGTCGAAATAGTTGCAAAATATTCAACAGCTTACCGTATAGTTTTTTGGGAATTGATAGTCAGTGAGTTCAGAGATCGATCGATCCCAACACGAGTGAGGTGCTAGTGGAGCTTAGCTAAAGATTGGCGGTGAGCGTAGCTAATAATGGAAATGTCCATTGAAGGCGTTATTTCCCTCTAGCATTGATGCTATGACATAGCCATGCCTGTTCCTTGCATCATTACCAAGAGTGTTATGCTGGTGTCCCTTCGGGAATTAAATAGTGTTAATGTTAATGGTGTGGATGGCAGCGTGTAGAAGATCGACGGGGGCTCCTAGTTTCATGACATGGTCAACTAAACACAAAGGCCTAATCCAACGTGCTTTGGTGTTACCTTGCAACAGTTTCATACCATCTGTGCTAGCCAGAAGGGTGGTCAATTTGAAAGCGGTGGTGCTGAAAGCTGTTGCCTTCTGTTTGATATCCACATCTTCGTCCATACTACCATGCACTAAATCTAGGCTGCAGAAAAACAAACGGAGGAATAGATAAAGAGTGTTTGGAATCCCCTGGTTCACAGGTTCTTGATCGATCCCAAAATACGTACTCGAATGCCTCATATCCTATATAATAACAAGGGCAACAGCTCCTGGAAGAAGTTAAACTCTTCAAGGTCGGTCGCACCATCATATTCATTTTCTGAAGACTGTAAATTATGAAGTTTTTGATATAGTATTCGCGATGATATTGTCTGACTCAACATTGAGATATGTCGTTGAGAGACAGAGCACACGTGACTTTTCACCCAATCATATGTTGTTGTATTTCTTCATTAACTGTAACCCGTCTTGACTGGTATTTCGTATGGAAATTCATGAATCCATTTCCGCACGCAATCATATGACGTCATAATCAAATATGCTGACGTCATAATCATGACGTCATGAATGATTCGAAACAGTCCGTCTTTAGCGCTTAATAGTCCAGTAGGTTATCATATTGAATAGGCAGGAATAGCGCCCAGTCAAATTAGTTTCAAAATATTTAACGGCTTACCTGCATAGTTTTCTGGGAACTGATAGTCAGGGAATTCAGAGATCGATCGATCCCAACACGCGCGAGGTGTGGGTGGAGCTTAGCTAATGCTGGGCGGGGCATAGCTAAAACTGAAAAGGTCCATTAGTAGGCCTACCGATATTGATACACAAGTAAATATATTTGTTCCAGGCCTTCCCCCATATCATAAACATGACCACGAGACAATTGAGTGATCCATTTTAGCTATGCCCCGCCCATCCTTAGCTAAACTCCACCCACACTTTGATCGTGTTGGAATCGATCAATCCATGCACTTCAGGAATCTCAATTTACAGCAAACTATACATGCTAGCTGATGAATAGTTTGAAACTAATTTTGCTGCGACCAGTCAAACTGGGTTCAAAATATTCAAAATCATGTCTATCAAATAGTAGACATACAATTCGTACAACAACGCATAGTGCGTCATCAATTAAGCGTTCGTGACGAACTTATCTACGTCAATCATGACGTCATTGATTATGACACCAGCCCCGCACATGATGAATAAACTGGAAAGGTCCATTATGTAATCAAATCTTCACACAACATCCGATAGATGCATCTTAACCACACGCTTTGGTAACTAATTTTGATTTTCTTTACGTACATTACGATTCAAATTTCTCACCGCATTGAATATGATAATAAGCATCAGCTATATATACCAGCTTATATCAGCTATTCTTCAGTTCATCACAGGATAAGTTTTCTCTAAATTTACTACCTCGCTGGAATTTTTAGGAGTCTTTCCTGTATCGTCTTGTTGACAGAAAATGTAGTTTCCCTTTAATTACACGTAGACAGCTACTCCATTTTGTTAGTGAAGGAATCATTCGAGGTAGAAGCTCTCTCTCTCTCTCTCTCTCTCTCTCTCTCTCTCTCTCTCTCTCTCTCTCTCTCTCTCCTTCAATTTCCCCCTCCCCTCCCTCCCTCCCTCCATCATCCCCTCCCTCCCTCCCTCCCTCCTTTCCACTGTACGTAACCTTCCTGAATGCACCAAATGCTTTCGACATTGTCTGCCACAAGAATACGCTGAACTCTGCTTTTTACCCAAGGTGTGTTTGGGCAGCTGTGGGACCTATTTAATAGCATTTACACAGGGATCTCTTCAGAAATCAAGTGGCTTGAAGGAAAATCGAAAGGTCCGTCACGAATGTGTAAGAATCGTATGTGTTTGATAAATTTAAAATTTAATCAAGATTCTGTTGATTGAGGATTCCAGTTTATCCATCAATCATATGACGTCATAATCAACTGTGTGGCGTGTGTGATGACATCATAGTCGATTACGTCATGAGTGGCATAGCTAAGTTCGTCACGAAGGCTTAATTTATGACGGAGTACGCGCTGGTGTACGAATTGTATTACTTTACTATATAGTAAACATTCTGCTGAATATTTTGAAACTAATTTGACTGGGTGCTGTTGCTGCCATAGTTAAATTAGTTTCAAAATATTCAACAGTTTGCCTGTATAGTTTCTAGAAATTGATAGTCAGAGAGTTCAGGGGTCGATCGATCCCAACCCGGGCAAAGTGTGGGTGGAGCTTAGCTAGAAATGGGCGTGGTATATCTAAAACTGGACAGATTTACGCGGTAATTTGAAAATCAAGATTCTGCATGGCTGTAAAGCTTCAATGTAGGGTCAGCTATCCAGTGCTCTTCAATCGCAATAGAATGAGCGTTATATTTGCCAGTAATTCATTTTGAGACGTTATTGATTAGGTGTCTTAAGGGATTTCACCCCTCGTGAAATCTGTCAGCGGCTACTCATCTGGTAGATACCATCTCTCAGGGTGATGAAGAAAAACTGTAATTATGGTCAAATTGTACAGGTCAGCGTGTTCTCATTTCAACGCGGAACGTGGTCTGAAGAAAATGGGATCGTGTGTTGACACTGTTAGGTTGCGAAGATTATTGTAGTACTATGGAATACGGCCAGTGATAATTGAGAAAATGAAATGGCCGGAAAGGAATGTCACTCCCAGACCATGTATATGTTGCTTTCAGACAGCAGGTATCTACCTCCGATATGATCGATTGTTGCAAAAATGTAGAGCCTGGCCGACCATTCGGCAACACGTAGCTAATAAACTTTAGTAAATAAATAAGACCATATTAATACTGCATGATAAAATATGGCATGTCAATGTGATGAACGTTTGATAGAATAGCCATAATCTGATGTATTTGCTATCCTGGTAACGCAGATTTTTGGGCCGGGTCTGAAACAATACCGTTCGGTATTGGCCTTGGACAACCCCAGTAACATGCGTTATCATGATAGCTATCATATCAACCAATGCACGCCCCTAAGATATTCGTAATCTGTGTGCATCCGACAACAATTATCTGCATGTAAAAAAACATAAATTACGAGATACCTTTACACAGACATACTACTACAAAGATACAAGTCGTTATCATTCCAAAGCAGATATTTTGTTGCGAAGTTCTACTGGAAAAATAACAAATCCCTTGATCCACGTCACCATTCACCCTTTCTAAATCATCAAGGGTTTCTTACTGTGGTCCGCGTTGACTGGACGTTGCATCTGCTATATGTTCCATATGAATAATATCACTGTTACGCAGGTTGCCATATGTAGAAGTAGTTGCTTGGTTCCCCATTGTTCTGTGAATTCACGTGTTATACTGGATGGCTATGTCAGGGAATCAAGTATTGAGAGTATATTTTAGTCTGTAACCTCTAGTTATATACGTGCGCTTATCAAGATACGATTTATTCAGAACCCAATAAAACTAAATAATTATCAGAATTCATATGTCATAAGGACATGGGACCTAGTGCAACATAAAGGCGCTAGTTGGTCGGTCGTAAAACCTGTCATATACGGCCACCTAATAGACACATAAAAATCTGAAACACCAAACACCAAAACATAATTCTTAATGTAAAGAAATCATGCTAGTCAATATTTTAAAGTAATTTGACTGTAAGCTTCTGCAGCCTACAACAACAACAGACTCCTGTCAATTACAAATAATGTATGGAAACTAATTTGACTGGTAGCTGTTACTGCCGATGGCAGCAACAGATCCTGTCAAATTAGTTTCAAAATATTCAACAGCTAACGTGTATGGTTGTCTTAGAATTTAGACTTTGGAGTATGCGACTACGGGGTCCATATGGTTAATACAAGCGACTTACTATTAGATACAGTTTTCCGGGTCGAACGTTATACGATGAGGTGAGGAGGTCGCATAGAACAGGTTTCACGACCGACTAAGAGATACCTTTATGGTGAACTAGACCCCTGGTCTATTTTGGAACCAATTTGACAGATCTGTTGCTACAGTTAGATTTGTTTCAAAATATTGTTTGAAATTGACTGGATCTGTTGTTGTCGTAGGCAGCAGCATTTTACAGTCAAATTACTATATTCAATAGCATGATTTCTTAAATGAACAGTTAGTTTTCGTATTAGGCACTGCAGATTCTAAATACATGGCTAATACAGAATGTGTCTGTTAGGTGGCCGTAGATAGCAGGTTTTACGACCGCGCAACTAACGACTTCATGGGGAACAAGACCCTTGGTTAGGAATGTATTCTAACGCCCTTATCATACCCGGATTCCGAACAACAACAACAACAACAACAACAACAACAACAACAACAACAACAGCGACGACGACGACGACGACGACGACGACGACGACGACGACGACGACGACGACGACGACGACGACAAGATGAGTGGTACATAAATGCAGTGGACAGAAAACAAAATCAGATCCATTGATGGGACAAACAAATATTAGCGGACAATCATCTAGTGAACGCAACTGCGTCCCCGAGTCAAGGTCAACTATCTGGATACGTTGATCGTTCACAACGGCCACCTGTTCCACATCTAAGAAATGGTGAATAGCACTTCAGATGGGGGCGTCAAACACATGCTCCTGAACAGACGAGCGTACCCTACCACACCACGCAGCCAATGTGGGAAGCGTCGTTGCTCTAACAAAGATTTCATGTCCTCCACACATATATGTGATTTAACGCTCAATTGTAACGCACTGCGTGGCAGCGGCGGCGGGAGCAACCGTCATCGTACACACGATTTTCATATAAATCACTACTCAGGTGACAAGGCTACAAATGTTTATACGAAACTTACCCCACCCGATTTGACTTTTAATTATGTTACTACAGATGCGGTAGCTAGTACCATTGAGTTATAACCCCCAAAAATATGGCGCTGCGAATACAATAGCAAACGAATTGATCAATGTTAATCAAGGACTTGTCACAAATCATAGCCGAAACAGGTATCTAAAATACTTAATGCTAAAGATCTGCGGAATATTAACGAAGCTAAGAAGCCCAGATTTTGAGGAGTATATCAGACCATATGATATAATTGGTCTCACTGAAACAAAACCAAGCGTACACGACCATGTTGATGTAAGGGGTATAAATTATACACAATAAGCAGGGGGAAATGTATTACGAGTTCTGGCGGTGTAGCCCTGTTAGTTAAGTATGAATTATCAAAGTACATTAGCGTACTTGAAAATAAATCAGATAACAGTCTATGGTTCAAGATGGGGAAAGAGTTGCTGGACCGGGACGTGCTTTGCTGTATTCTATACATACACCCAGAAAGCTCTAACTACTCCAATATTTCGTTATTTGACGAACTAGAACAGGAACTAATTGAGAATTCAGAAGGGGATGGGCAAGACATAATCCTTATGGGTGATTTTAATGCATGGATGGCAAATCTACCCGATGTAGATGCAGACGAGCGCGAAAACCCTGATTCTATCTTTAAAGATATTGTACCGGAATCGCTTAAGATGAAGGTTAGCTGTAGCCTAGCAACAATGGACATCCCTCTGTTAAGGTCCTGCAAAGACACTAAAAGAAACAATTAGGGGTATAGGTTAGTAGAACTGTGCAAGAACCAAAGTATATGCATTGTTAATGTGAGGGTAGGGGCTGACAGAGAAGTGGGAAAAACAACTTGTAATGGGGTTAGTGTTGTAGACTATTGTATTGTTTCACCGGGTATTTTCTCTTTAATACATTCCTTTGAAATCCAAGACTTTAACGAAATGCTGTCGGATAAGCACAATCCTGTATATATTGTTTTTAATTCCAATACAAATAGTACACATGAGCTCACGAACAAGACAGACGAAAATGTAAGTGAGCCGAAAATGAGATGGAAAGAGACCAACAGATCAGAATATTTATCCCATATAGAACCAGCACATGCCGAATCTATCCTCCAACGTCTAAACGCACTTGCTGACTCGCCAGAAAAAACAATTGCAAACATTAATATCATTGTAGAAGAAGTTACTTTAATGCTGAATACAGCTGGTGAGGCGGCAGCGTGTTGTGGGCGTAAAAGGAAGAAGAGAAAATGTCCAGCAAAGAATGATAAGCCATGGTTTAATCAAGATTGTAAAATAAAAAGAAAGGAATTTTACGACGCAAAACGCGTAAACCTACGGGAGAAATCTGAAACAAATAAAGAACAAAAACAAATTGCGGGATAAAATTTGCATATAATGGGCGATTTACAATGGCGATAAAGTACTTGTACGATAAGGCAAATAGGGCAATGTTCGCCCTAATTAAAAAGGCACGAGCTCTCCATCTACCTGTCGATGTCCAACTGGAACTCTTCGAGTCCTTAATTATGCCTATAATAGTGTATGGTTGTGAAGTCTGGGGATGTGCAAACATCAGCATGGTAGAAAAGTTGCACTTACGTTTCTGTAAGATTATTCTTGGACTAAAGAGTTCCACACAGACTTCAATGGTATACGGAGAGCTAGGCCAACCAGTATCAAAATTAATGTGAGGATAGTCACCTACTGGGCAAGGATAATTAATTGAAAGGAGTCAAAAATAGACTTTACAACTTAATGAGCCTAATGTATTCAAACGACGATTTTCAATGGCTATGGATATCCCATATTCGAAATTTATTAGACACTACGGGTCTTTCTAACGTTTGGGTTGAGCAAAGGCGACCCGGATGAACTGAAACTCGTCATAAAGCAACAACTAACTGATCAGTTTGTACAAAAGTGGAGGGGCGAACTTTTCAATAGGAAAGGGTGTATAACTTATAGAATATTTAAAGATGAATTCAAATTCGAAAATTGTTTGATCTCATTCCCACAATTTTTTTTCAAAAGTATTTTGCAAGTTTAGAACTTCCAATCATAAATTACCAGTTGAGGTTGGCAAATATGATCAAGTAAGACCAAGGCATGAACGCATATGTACTCTCTGTAATGATAATGTAATGGGGGATGAATTCCATTACTTGTTCGAGTGTCCTGCCATAACTGGAGAGCGTAAACAACTCATAAAAAAGTATTTTCGCCAGCACCCAAATACATTTAAAATGAAACAACTGATGAATGATCAAAACAGGAAGAAAATGAAATCATTGTGTAAATTTATAGAAATAATTTTCAGATGTTTTAAATGATAATAATATTGATAAATCAACTACCCAGTTAGGCGCTTTCCGAAAAGATTAGGCGATTCGATATATCCGTATGGATTCACTTCCGGATGAGTGAAACCACTCATTGGGATGTGAGTCCAGACGGATGTACAGGATCAACTTTCCCACGAGCGTTGTTGTCGAGGGCCCAGTTGCACTAATCGCGCATTGGATAAGCGGTGTGTGTGTGCGTGCGTGCGTGCGTGCGTGCGTGCGTGCGTGCGTGCGTGCGTGCGTGCGTGCGTGCGTGCGTGCGTGTGTGTGTGTATGTGTGCGTGCGTGCGTGCGTGTGTGTATGTGTGCGTGCGTGCGTGTGCATACGTGTGCGTGGGTGAACTGTGAAGGAGTCTGAACATTTTGCATTAATAATAATAATAATAATAATAATAATAATAATAATAATAATAATAATAATAATAATAAAATAATTATAATGATTATAATTTAATTTGTAAACTTACTGTTTATTGTTGTATTCGTATACTTCAAAAGAAGTTTATCGAATTGAAGAAAATTGAAAAATTGAAAATTGAAACAGTTAGCCTACTCCGACCTAAAACTGAGGATGTGTTGCTATGAAATAAACGTTTTGCATCCATATTAGCATATTTTTAATTTGACTAAACCTTTTCTCAAAAACATATGGAAGATACAGTAATTAACCATCCAGGGGGTGCTGTGGCTAATCTTATAACATTCTTATTACAGAACGCCTCTATCTTTGTAAATACGAAATGTATTGCATTCACACGTTACAGTAACCACTTTGAATTATTTAATCCACCGATCTTTTTTAAATTAGCAAAATGTATCTAATTGTCATATCCGGACTTACGAAAGTAATCTAAAGTAGTCTATATACAGGCGTTGCTCTGTAGTATGTCTCTAATCTTATAACTAAGCAATGGAGGAATCCAATTTTAGCTATGCCCCGACCATCTCTAGCTAAGCTCCGCATAAGCTTCGCCTGTGTTGGGATCGATCGATCGATCTCTGCACTCTCTGAATCTCAATTTCCATAAAACTATATAGGTAAGCCGTTGAATATTTTGAAACTAATTTGGTTGGGCGACGTTGCTGCCAGCGCCCAGTTAAATTAATTTAAATATATTAAACAGAATGTTTATTAAATAGTGAACAATTCGTACAAAAACGCTAAGTCCATCGTTAATTAATCATTCGTGGCGAACCTATCTTCGTGGCCAACCTATCTACGTCATTCATGACGTCATAGAGTGTGGGGTCATCCTAAGCGTCACGTAATTGATTATGACGTCATATGATTGATGGATAATCCGGAATCCTCCATTGCAGATGAATGCAAGACCAATGAATGAATACCCAGACCCTTTCCCGTCATGAACATTAATTTGCTTTCACTCGACCTTTATCAGTATTTCTGGAATATTTTATTCACCCTCATCAATACTAACCTATCCATTTTGTAGTTCCGATATGAGCAATGGCAGGAAGGAAACGGCTGTCATTGTGGACAACCTTGTCATGATATCGCCGACGTTTCGTATCGGAGTTCATGGACATATTTATACAGTAACACCTGTCTAGATTGGGTACTCCAGGTTTTATCAAATAGTGTTATAGAACAGATACTCACTTTAAATTTAAGAGGGTTCCAATAGGAACCTTTCAGAGCCCATAATATGCTGGTACATTAAGACGGATGACAATATGACCACCCGTCTGGTGGTCCAAAAAGCCATATAACCACACTAGACAAGTTATAGATCAACCTGATAAGAGATGCCGCTATCGCTGTGCCACCGGATACTTCTAAGGTCCTCTAAGGTGTGAGAATTCTGCTTAGCAGTAAAGCTATGTGTTATGATTTTCATTTGGTGCCTGCACACTCACGCTTGTCATTATCTGTCCAAGTTGAAAGCCGCCAGTAATGGACCGTTCCGGTTTTAGCTAGGCCCCGCCCATCACCAGCTAAGCTCCACCCTCACCTCGCTCGTGTTGGGATCTATCGATCTCTGAACTTCCTGACTATCAGTTTCCAGAAAGTTATACAGGTAGGCTATTGAATATTTTGGAACTAATTTGACTGGGCGCTGTTGGCAGCTACAGCCTCCAGCCAAATTACTTTCAAAATATTCAACAGCATGTTTATTAAATAATAGAGACGTACAATTCGTACAACGTGTCGGACTCTTCCGAGTTAAAGACGGGCCAAATAGAATCATTCATGACGTCAGCAAACACGTCACTTAGTTAATTATGACGTCATATGACGTCAGATGATCGATGGATAAACTTGGAAAGGTCCGTTAAAACAATAACTAATACGTTCATTGTACATGTATCTCCCTTAGTAGTAGAACATTTAGAGTTGCTAGAACAGAACGTGGTGGGAGCCGCCAGAACAGTAATTATGTACATACATTCCACACATTCCAACTCGGGATTGTGTCCCGAGAAAATATGCGATGCGCCTAAGCACACAAAATAACTAACGCTTAAAACACTATCTCGCTATTGTTATCTGTTAGATGTAATACGCCAGTTATCAGTAGACTTGCGGCTAATAACTAGGACATAATGGGCTATCAGAACAGAGGGTGGTGGGAGCCACGGATCGGGGATCGGCGGCTACAGCAGGAGGGAGGTGGGCTGTCAGAACAGAGGGACGGCTGGCTTCGATGTGTTTTACAATGTAGGGCCCACCCCAACCCCCGGTGGGCCCCCATCCATTGTTTAGACCTTGCCAGGCAAGTACAAAACTTCCATTTAGACCTACGATATCATAAGTTTATTCACGCCAGGCAAGTACAAAAACTTCCACTACAAACTGTAGTACACTACAGGTTTACTCATAAGATGCTGAACCATGGATACACGCAACCACAATAGGTTCACAGATGAGGAGGTTTATTACAACGTAGGGCCCATCACGACCCCTCACAGCGAGACATCTATTCCAGCACCATACAGGAAACCCAAAGCAGAGACACGCCTGCACCCATACAGGAAGCCCAAAGCAGAGACAGACCTGCACAGGAATCTCACAGATGAGGTGCTCGACCTCCTCTTCGACTGCCTCATTGATGATACTATTCTAAAATAAAAAATCTAGCAAGACATTTATTTTGGTTCGATAGCATCATCCATATTGATACTGTGGATAGTTAGCAGATGATATAAATACTGTCTTAGTTCTGTCATTGCTATTGCTGTCAGTCGATAGCATCTAACCTCTAACTCGGCGTCTGGTGGGGTTTTTTCGGGCGAGTACCTCGTCTACTACTATTGCGAATGATAGGTCAGGAGAAGCTCTCCAGAACTCAAGCGATTTATTTGCATAGTCGTCCAGGTCATGTAATGATCTTGTCACTTTTTCCCGCCGTGCCGCACAGCCTACACCATGCATGTAACTCCATAGTTCTTCGGGGTAACCCATGATTATAGACATAATGCTGCTGATGATGAGGATGATGATGATGATAGACATCATGTTGATGATGGTGATAGACATAATGCTGCTGCTGCCGCTGCTGCCGCTGCTGCTGCTGCTGATGATGATGATGATGATGATGATGATGATGATAAAACATAATGGACCTGTGTCACATCGGCATCCTTAGGCCCTTCCAGCTGCCTTGGCAATGCTCACTTGGCAGAACGCTAATGTGCCTACCATCTGCACAATGGCAGACTCTGGCATGTTTACAGGTGACACAGAGGATCTGGTGCCACATTGGCTGCAGACAACCACGTCCAGACCTTTCTACACCATAGAAGTGGCAGACAGACTCAATTTCCTCACGTGAGTGAAATCGGTCATAGATATTTTTCCACAGATGGTCGCGGAAGGGATTGTACTGAGGCTCGTCTCAGAAGTAGGCCCACTTGGCATCTAATATCATGGCTGTCTGTGAGGCAGCCACCACAGGTATGAGCAGTAGTATACCCAGCATCCTATATATGGAGGATTAAAGCGAACAAGGTGAACCCCTCGAAAAATATCGGTGTCATATCGAGCCCTGTGCCATTCTCGATGCCGATCTTCATCCCATCTGGGGCAGGTCTTAGCTGCTTCACCTTATCCACCAGCTAGAAGCCACAGCTCAAGCACAATATGGGTTGTTTGCATACTTATGAACCAGACATGCTCGAACACCTTCACTGAGCGCTTCACCTTCGAGGAGTGCGACACACCTTCAACCCGTAAGATACCCTCCTGAATATTGATGGCAGCAGGAGCTTTCCTCCAGTGACCCCAATCCTATGACCAACTGCAACTAGGGTTGTGCCCTGTCCTATATAGGTCAGGAAAGATGTCTCCTGGTTATAAAGCATCCAGACTGTGCGATCCGTCTTCACAATGGTGAAGAGTGGGGTGACCTCCAGGTCAATAACCACTGGAAGTCTATATAGTCGCACCTACGTTCACTAGTTACCACCAGGTCCAGCGCAATACCACACCGCGTTCTTTTCGAAGACTACCTGCAGCTGTTTCGCCAGGGTCAACACCACACCATCATTTGACATTGGTGGGGCATGCTTCACAGTCGGCTCTAAGACATGAAAGCCGACGCCAGCGTCCAAGGTGTTAACATCATCAACCTTGTCCACTGACTGCTCTATCAGGGGGTGGAGGATGAACTTCTTCTTCGGGAAGTCATAGCGGAACAATATTTTGTCGCATCCCTCTCTCGACCCAGTCGTTCCTTCGAGACATCCTTTAGATCTGTGAGCAGCTCCACACCATTCCCATCGACGGGATGGAGGGAGAATGTCTTGGAGTCTGCTCCATATTGGAGGATGGACGACTTGCCATTGCTTTCCGTAACCTTGGCAGCATCAACGTCGGACACATCCACGAGATCAGCTAGACCGGTTGAGTGAGCAAATATGGGCTCCATTATATATCTATATATGGGGTTTAAACGGAGTGTATAGCCATCCTGATTGTCCGATTGCTACTCCAAACAGGAAGAATGTCATCAGACCATCTCTAGTTGGTAGACGTGCAGTTCAGTATCACATAGAATAGGTTCTCTTCAAGGTAGCTCAGCATTCCACCACGTACATACACGTCAGTGTGTTACATCTGCCACCGGGAAGTACCTACCACAGCTCACTGACTGAAGTAGGATTAGACGTGATAGAATATCTGCCAGGAGCCATCAGCAAACTGTGGAAAGCGATCAGCCCCAACATGTTCACCCACATAAATCACCTGTTTGACAGCTCCACCATTAGTCTATATGTCAGCATTGATGGTCGGTCGGATGCCCAGTTAGAGTTTATGCTGCTAATACTTATTGACCTATATCCATCATGACATCATATCAGACCTATCAAGCATTTGCTGAGATGTTGAAAAAGGAGATATAGGAGCAGCCACACATCTTTTCCAGGATGGTAGCTATAGCGGTACAGAAATACGTTGTCAACAAGAAGGCGAGCGACTGCAGCGGGTGAGCTGGTATGAACAGATGCCAGAGAGGCAAGGAGATGAAGGGACTACAACTCTGTCCAAGAATGGGAGAGCCTCATCCGACAGGAGGAGGGCATCGTAGGGCCAAACTTGTATGATTTCTCGGATGACGGGTGTGATGAGTCTGTAGAGGTCTTGCAGTGGGAAGAGGAGAAGTATAAATCCAAGAAATTCCACCAATGGCGGGCATACTATCAGAGTGACACGGTGAAGTTCCAGATGTCATGACTGCGAAAGCAACTGGTCCCTGACATTATGCTGGATGAGGGGTGTTTGAGGGAGGTATGTCTCCACACCAACAAGATTGTTCGGTTCGGCAGGCTCTCCAAAATGAATCCCACAATGACTCATCAACAGATCCCACAGGTGATGGCACGAGAGTTTAAGAACTAGGTATACCATGGCTAAATCGGAGTAGTGAAAGCAGCCTGAACTATCTCCTGCATTAGCACCTGAGGAGGGTGGACAGTACATGGCTGGCGACTCCAGCAGATTGACACCATTAGACAGAATCTTGTTCATGAGACAGAAAAGTATGGCAGAACATGCAAGCGACATAAAACAGACTACAACAGTCTAGCATGCACAACCACAGCTGTGGCTGTGATTGGAGCCTGTGCTGGTGTGGCGGCCGTTGCCACATTCGCTAAAGGGGTGGGTGTTATCGTCGCTATCCCGCTTGGTGGCGCGACCCTTGGCACTACTGTCCTGACCACCAGCTTGGCAGTTGGACAGCGTCAGATCACCAGGAAGCTGGAGAAGCGTGATAAGTATGTAACACTAGCACAGAGCAGCCTACGGGCTATCGATGAGTCTGTCAGCAATGCTCTCGAGGATGGGCAGGTCAGTGATGAAGCGTACCACCATATATTGAAGCTCCACACCCTGTATTGCACAGAGAAACCCAAAGTGAGCCAGCAATACCTTAAAGGCTCCAGCAGGCGGGTGGGCATGGAGGAGTTAAAAAATGAGATGCTGCGACGGGGCCGCATCGAAGATCTCTATGGTGTCAAATAGTATGTTGCATCTGTGGCTGGAACAGCAGCTTTAAGATGACTGCTATAGATGGCCTTCCCGACGAACCTCACGACAATCAACCAGAGCCAAACACTCCTCCTGGGTACACTCTGGACCCGCTCATGAGCTGGACTACGTGGTCCCCTGGATGACATACTGGACCTAACCCTAATCTCCATTACGATCGATGGGTGGTCCCGCATCAGCTTCTCCTTCAATCCGTGACCACTGACCAACCTCACAATCACCATCAAGGATGCAAAGAAAGCTTTTACCTGGATGGCTGGCCCGAATCTCTCATTCCGAAACCAACAGCTGAACCTTGCCGTGTGGTGTGCCACAGCAGGATGCAGCGTCGACGTGGGTTTGCTGCATTCCTATTCTGGTACACCCGCTGTGCTCATTGCCAGCTGTCTCAGATTCCATGTGTACTACATGGTGAGACGAATCCTCCATGAGCTGGGCACAAGCCAGCCTGATACAAATGATTTTGATCCGCAGCCTGTTGGCACCGATAGCTACAGCCTCTCAGCAGCGAGTAAAGTCCAGCGAGAGTTTAACACCCACTCAGACTATCATTTCCATGGTGGAGACAACAGCGGTCTAGGCATTAAGTATGGCGACCCGAGACGAGACTACTCAGGCTTCCCTATCAAACACCCAAAAAAATTGGCTGTTGGAAGACAGCGACGTTCTCATTCGATCCAGCCTCAGAGCCCAGGGCACTGGTGCAGAATATGCATATCACCGGAATCAGGCAGGACCACCCAGAAGCATGGAAATACTTTGTCCCACACACAACCTCAGGGCTCACACCAGCAGGGATCATTCGAATCAACCAGTCCTTAGAAGCATTATGTTATTGTCTCCTGACATCCCAAACCAAGCTGCGCCACTCCATAGATGATGTGAGCGGAAAAGATGTGCAGGCCATGTTCAGACAGTCTCGTTGAGGATATGATCGTCATTGCAGACCCTAGCAGCCTCATTGCCAAGTTTCAGCAAGCCTTACAGAAGGCCTGTCGTAAGCTCGACTTTGTTTTATCAGCACATCTATGACTTATTCCGAGCAATATGATCATGCATGTCGAGGATCTGAAGATTAGAGGCTACAATAACATGATAGTCGAGGGGAATTCCCCAGGTGTGCACTTTGGGTTTAACACTGACATCACCTCAGCCACGCATGTCGTCCCAACACCCATGATGCCTAGGTCCCATTGTCTCCTATGAGGGCCAGTGCTACCGTCGTTCCGACTGTCATTCCGACTGCTGGAACAGCAGGAGTGCTGGATGACAAATGGCGACCGGTGCTGACACCCACCACCCCGCCCAGAGGTACTAGCAGGACGATAGCCCTATGAGTGATATCAGGTCTGGCATATATATAATGGAAGCTTGGCAGGTCCATGACACAACAGTAGCCTATGAGGCATGGTGGCCTATGTCAGAGTCGGAAGCGCATAGTCGACCACATGGACTGAGGATTTCGAATTCCCAGAAATGGTGATTAGCCCACAAGGCAAGCTCCTGCAGGGAGCGCCAGTATCATGAGCACTGCTACCTACTTCCTTGGCCAACTGCATGATCTACCTATGCCCACCTATTCCACAGGGGACATGACTAGGTTTAAGACATATGTATACCCCAACAATGGCTCTGTCACTCACAGACCTAGAGAGCAAACAGCTAGGTGATCTCGCTCACGTGTGCAAGGCATGCCTCGGTTCAGATGAGACTGTTGCACCTATATTCTTCCTAGACTTCGATGAGAAAGGAGAACCTCGAGAGATCCGAGGTACCATCCCAGCCAGAGATCTCATTGGAAACACTGACGTGGTAGGACAATCAGCCATCAACAAGGCCAAGACTGTATACAAGGGGATGGGTAACAAAGACAGGACAGGGATGCGAGGTATGTTCGGAGTCGATGAGCCTGGTGTTATCAAGGCTATGGGCAAGTTCGAGGCACAGGACATGGTTAAGGATCTCCTTAAACCACAGAGCTCAAAGATGGGGAGAATCTCCAAGTAGGCACCATCGGCCTTATCCATATCATGGTGGATGGCCAATCGAATGCAACAGCAAAGCTCCAACTACCCGAGGTGAAAAAGGCAGGATTCTTTGGCCTGCCATTTAAGATCACATAAATAAGCAGGGCTGCTCGAGATTGCATCCTATGGATACTCGAGGTGCTAAACACTATGGACACTGACAAAGGCCTTCTGCATTACCTTATCAGCTGCTGCTGGGATTTCATGCTTGACGCCTCTATCGCATCCTTCATATCCACTGGTGGTACAACGCTACCCACACAGCAGGCAAAAGAGCTGGTCCAGGAAGTACTGCCATTTAATCTCCCAGGTATAGATGAGGCTATGGCTGATGAGCTGCTGACCATCCTTCATGCGCACGTGCAACATGTCAGTGCCATACAGCAGTAGACCAGATGAGGCCGGTCAGGTGGTGCTGATCATTGCCCCATCAGGACATGGGAACAACATCTTGCTGCAGGCCCTGCTCACCAAACATCTTCAGTCATGATACATCCTCCTGGTGTCTGATTCTGCCGCTGAGGTGGTCGACAATAACGATCAGTGGTACAATGGTCCAATCACCAAGACGCACAACCTGCAAGCACTAATGGAGAAGCTGCTCGCAGCTCGACTAACTGAACCACTTGTTCTATTTATCGACGACCCTGCGATGGACCAGAGAACAGTCACATATCTCAGCAACATCACCAGATGCATTCAGCACACCAAGATCTCTGTCTTCATCCTCTTTCAGAAATACACCCATGAGATATCACCAGATATCTGGCACAATGCGAGGCTCCTGTACTTTAGCTCGAAGAGTGGTTGTGGCCTGCTTGAGACGATATATGACAGCCTGATCCTCAAGGAGACCAAGCAAGACTTCATCGCAGGCATGCAGAAGGTCGCAGATCTATACCTCATCATCTTCAGCAACAAGGAGACAGGTGAGCTGTCCCGCTTCAAGCCTTCTCTTCTCAGAAAACTTCAACTACAAGCTGGATCCCACCAGGATGCTAAAGCAAAAGCATTATTCCAGGAAGATGAGCCGCAACAGTAGTAATAGCAGCGTGGATGCTTTTTCAGCGTCGAGGAACTTCGTCAGAAGCTTGAGGAACTTCGTCAGAACCTTGAGGAACTTCGTCAGCAGTCTCCGCTACTTGAGGAATTTCGTCAGAAGCTTGAGGACCTTCGTCACAAGATTGAGGAACTTCGTCATCATCTTGAGAATGTTTCTGAAACTCTATCCACTGAGGATCAGATGCCTCGACTCTATTCTTCTGAAACTTCTCACGGAAGACCCACATCAGCCATGCCCTCTTAGCATTTGCCTTGAGGCAAGTTTGATAAGGTAGTCCTGGTAGTTTTGGGCTGGGAACGTTCGTTGAAGATGTGCTCAACGACCTTCTTGTGGCTGGCAGCCAACCCATCCTCTCTATCTTCAGTGTGCCCAGTGTCATGCCAAGCCTCATGGCCCTCAGTTACAGCTGCACCGATCTCCTCTCGGAAGTAATCTATGGCCCCAACCTGTATAGCATCCAACATCTGGTGGTCATCATCGGTGTGGAGGCTGAATATGCCAGCTCACTTCCCGGCCATTAGTAGATCTTTGGGATCAACCCTAGCCTTCTGGAGAGCTAGAATTACAGGACTCTTAGTGGGTGTCCTGGGGAGGTCTGGTGACCTGACATGGGCGCTGTCAAGCTTCTGGTAGAGCATCTGAGTCAGTAATTCGTTCGTCCTACATGCCGGTGTTGTCTCCTCTATAGCAGTCAGTATCTCCGCATCAGACAGAGGTGGGACCTTGGCTCACTCGTGGATAATGTTGACATCACGAAGTAGTCGTTGGACCCTACCAATCGACAGCTGCACTGGTTTCTTCTTGGAGGGTTGCACTGGTTTCTGCCCTACAAAGACGATCTGCTGGAGGACTTTGCCAAACATCACCATTTAAAACCTGTATATACAGACATTTAAACATGCAACAGTATTTACACAATCCAGATGGGGCAGTTGACCCCACGCCTCGCACCACACTGATCCTCAGAAGGACAGTCTGACAGTCATTCGACCTAGTATCCATGATGTGAACCCTTTATTCACAGTGGGGAAGTTCATTGACTCTTGGGACAGATGCATGAGCTCAGGAGCATGATGCTCAAGTTCAAGTTCAAGAGCACAGAGGCGAAGAAGGTAGAGCTCCCGCATGTGGTGAGCAGGTGGGAGATTATGCAGAGCAACAACATCCTGGACACCACCTATGTGAACGATGAGTACCAGGTCCTGGCTCCACTGGCTCGTGGACCTTCCTAGTACGTGAAGAAGAAAGGGTACTATGCCATCGGATGTAATGAAGGTTTCACAGAATTCGACTTACAACCAGATGTAGAAATACCTGTCGTGGTGCCACTCTTCTCCCATCTCGAGAACACACACTTGAACTCGGCCTTGATGCAGGACAAGCTGTTCCTCCAGGTGTACACCGAACATCTTGATGGAGTAACGGTGACCTCTCGGCGACTTCAGGACTGGAATGATGAGAACGACCAGGAACTAAAACGTGCAGGCTCTAGACAATGAATCCTACATGTAGAGCGAGAGCACCAACAGGTCCAGGCCATGGCTAACCAGCTTCTAGAGTTGGCATTGCAACGAGGTGCCTTGGATTGCATAGCTGTAGCAGTCTTGGTTCAGAAAGGAGGGGTGGTCCAGGAGGTGGGGGAGATAGACGACTTCAAACTTATGGTAGCTAGGACCAACATTCTCGGTGAGGTGCACAATCTGGCTGATTGTTGTCTCTATCAACAGAAAACGAAGTCATATGCCCTACTCCACCTGACCAGTGGCCACGAGGATCTAGAGTCAGCGCTCGAAGGTCAGTGCCACCTCGGAGGAAGGGACATCCCACCTAACCATGGCAACCAGCTCAGCTTTCATATTGGGAACCTGTTCGGAGAGCGGGGGTGGGGGGGGGGGCACTCACCCGGTCGGAGTAACGGTGTTGTATTTTCGATATGCCAAAGTTAGTGTATCACACACCACTGGTATTCAGCTTTAATGCATGTAGAGCATAACTCCAGCAGCTGTTCCAGCTACCACCACTTTTACAGCAGCCACTACTACTATGGCCTCAGCCATCTTCTGACCTCCTGATGCCTCATAGTTGAGTGAAGGCTTGGAGAGCTTTACAGCCTCATAGTTCTCATCGTGACTCTCATCGGCCTCGTGGATGTTCTGGGTGGCTTGAGCCTTTTGTTGCCATCGGCGTGCCTCCATTTGGTGCATATGCTCGAGTGCCTTGCTGTACTCAAACTTCTCATTAGACAGCTTCCCCATCGCCTGGTTATGATGTGTTCTCTCTACCTCCGCCGCCTTATGGTCAGCGAAGCTGAGACCCCAGTTAGCCAATGCAAACACGGCTGCATTCAAGATTGCAGATGTCATGTTTATACAGGTGATTTAAATTCACCATATAGTCAGCAGGAACTACAAGCAATGTATGAACCGGAAGATTTCGAGAATCTAGTTGAGGACTACAATGAGGACTATGATGAGGATGACTATGATGATGAAGATGAGGACAATGATGAGAATGCTTATGATGAGGACGCCTATAATGAGGACTATGATGGTGATGATGTAGAGCCAGAATCCCGCTGACTAATCCACCGAGCCAAGGGAATTTATCGTACCTACGTGAAGGGCTCTCTTGGCCCATTGCAAGAGTTGGGGCTCTGATTGCTCTGTTCATGGCGAAGGCTAGCAAGACAGTCCACAAAATCGCCAACAATGCTCTCCATGGAGTTGAGAAGATCGCTGAGGCTATTCCAGTCATCGCCCCAGGGGTAGGCACATTCTTTGGCATTGCCGGTCCATGGCTCCAGTATGTTGCGATAGCACTCACAGTCATCTGGGCTGCTGAACATTTAAGAGGTGCTATATAGGATGGCTTCTCTGCATGACCTCCTCAAGTCCCTTAACTGGCATGCCCTTCTCGATAAGCTTCCTTTCAGTGATGGTGCCAGCGCTGCAGAGATAAGACAACAGTGTCCACAGGTATTCGAAGAGGTGTTCAGCCATGGGGACCGCTGTTGGGTGAATGACGGTCATCTGTTCATCTCTCTAGAGTTTGCCTGAGCTGTACAGGAGAGGACAGGGGTCGACGTCAGCGATGGAGTCCGAGAGTTCATCTGTGGTCTCTGCTGCCTCTCTTGAAGATCTTTATTACTGGCCCAGCAGCTATTATCACGAGTCTCACCAGCTGTTCGAGGCTGCATGTCGCAAGGGTCATAGATTCACCTTGGAGATGGTTAGCCAGTGGCTCACCAGGCAGGCGATGTGGCAGATCTACAGACCTCGTCCATGGCACATTCGGTATGCACACTTCGATGATCCTGTCCCGAACAGAGTCCATCAGGCTGATGTGCTGTTCCTTCCACATGATCTGGTCTGTTCCAAAGGAACATGTAAGACCTACAAATTCGCCCTCACCATCGTCAATGTCACCAGTCAATACCAGGCGGCAGTGCCTCTCACGGAGAAGTCCATGGGTCAGGCGGCTTCCTGGTTCCAGAGTATCTATGAGGACCTGCAAAATCCCCTCAAGTGGCCAGAGTTGCTGCAAGTGGATGAGGATAAGGAGTTTAGAGTTGGAGGGTTGAAGTAGGCGGGTGACTGACCACAACTGGTCTATAGATGTACACAAGATTGAAAGGTATGTGGATATGGCTGGACAGCCTACGCTGTACTACCTGGCATGCCAGCACGGAGTGTGGAGCAGTCCTAGGCGGCCGTTTGTGCAAGAGGAGCTCCAGCTTATCCCTACAGACAGCCAGCTACCTCCACTGGGAGTGCTTACATCAAGTAGACATCCTCCAGATGGTGTCCACACCGAGCACTGACTGTCGGTTGGTATCACATGATGCTCATACGTTACCCCGCAGCTCTTTGACATCCATTGGAGTGATGACATCCTTGTGACTATAAGCCATGGTGTGAATACCAATGGGTGCAATCCATCGCTTTGTGTCTGAGGGGCTGTGGCTTGTTTTGGTCTGGTGAACCCCATAGAGGTTGTGACTCACACTTCGCAGCATGTTCATACCATGGTGGAAGACCTTTTGCTCGAAGAGGCATTCCTTGTACTGCCCATGGCGAATCTGTCTAACCACAGCCCTGCGCAGACCCTTTGCCTTCTTGACTTCTGCTCATCCGACCCCTTGATGGAGTACATCTTCGGGCACAGGCCAACAAACTCCTGGATTGGCACCCCAGCACAGTCATCCTTCATCTTGCCAGGACCTTCTTTTTGCCAGTAATGCACAGCGGGTGTGTTACTGAGTAGTCGCTTGTGTCATAGAGGTCGCTCTTCGCAGCCATATCAGCATAGAGATCCTCAGTCTGGATCACCAACAGGAAAGTGTCTGTGTCAGTGTACAGGAGCTCAGAGTGGGCAGCATATAGTCGCTTTAGCTCGTTGTAGTAGAAGTCATACATGAGGTGCTTCGAGAGGTCCAGGATGGACATTCCCACATAGACAGGGTGGTTCAGCAGCAGGCTCGTCTTGTACATGTGGCGAGCAGCTAGAACATCATCGAACACCTTCGCCTGGGACAAGTTGGGCGTGGTTATTAGGCGGCCCAGCTTGTCCTCCTCGGATGATGGCACTAGCTTGACATCCACTCACTTGCGCAAGTTCTCCATGGTCTTACTGAAGACAGCATTATTCATCAGCTTGTAGAGATCCTTTTCAAAGTCGCTGTTGGCCTTCTTATGGAGCTCTGTTTTGAGTCGGATGTAAGGCTCCATCCACGGTGACTGATTGAGGCGTAGAACCCTGTGCACCTTCTTCAATCTCTTACCCAGGCTGAGGTAGAGCTTCAGCTTGTGGTATTGTAGGACATAGCGCTCTTTGTCTCTCAGATTAGGCACCAGTTTTTCTGCTGACGTCTCCGCTATCGAATCGCTCAATGCACACTGATACTCTGAGAGCCACTCTTCCTTTGCCTTCATCCATTCAGGCCCCAGCGGGTAGGCATTGTGCATGGCATGCAGATATTGTGGGTACTCACGGTCAACCTCTAAGATGCAGCCCTTTTCATCATCATCAGGATTTTGTGTAATCTCTCTGACATCAATGTCCTCCACCCACTCACCCCCCCCCCCCAGTAGGTAGGTAGTGGCTCATTGCCCAGCCATAGAGAGTGTTAGCGTCCAGATACATGATATGGCGTGTCGTCTGTTGTGGATTATAGCCAGCTATGTATGGGTTGTTTGCCTTAGCATAGCGTTTGCTGACCATTGATACACCACCCCTGAGTCCTTTCTCTATGAAAAGATGCATGTCATAGTCAGTGAGGAGCTCCAGCTCCACACCTGTCTTCCTTAGACGTGCATCCCAGCTCAACCCCGGGCTCGTGTAATAGTATGCTGGGTCCAGATGATACTGCTGGAGGCATGTGATGCGGAAGTTCTCAAAGACATCTGCAAGGTGCAAAGTGTCAGACCGCAGATAGAGGTCATGATAGTCTCCCATGGTCTGGCAGCCGAACTGGTCCCAAACAGCATGTGCGTGGTTGTAGTCACTGTCAGATATTCCCTCGCCAGAGAGTTTACTGTAAAAAGCAGCGTGAGGTGGGAGAGAGGTCTCATTGAAATGGTGCCACCCATCCATGTTCTCATAGGAGTATACACCCTTGTGGAGCAGGAGCTCATACTTGGCAGTGCTATGTTCATACTGCTTTGTAAGTGGGAACATTGTGGAACTGGCGACCAGCTTGTCAAGTGATGCTGGGAGGAACTGGGCCGAGTCAATGAACCGCAGCCGATGGAGGCTGAAGGAGATGTACTTCTCCATATTGTTGGGTATGCAGCTGATCTGTCTCTCTGTTTAGGAGATGGCCTGCATGGTGAGGTGACTGGGATGGTGGTGGTCTTAGGGCTGAGGCACAGCTTTAGATTACACACATTGTGATCTGCTCCCTGGTAGAGACCATTGATGTAGCAGTGATCTCTGACACTGCCCCCCATCTAATGGTCTGTCACATATATGGCAACTGACCACAGTTTTATGAGCTCGCCAGTCCTCTCTAGTCATCTCCATCGGCATAGGATGGGCGAGCATGGCCGTTATCTTCTCCTTTTCCTATGCCAATCGATCCAGGAAGTGTTTAGCTGCATCTTCTCCTCGATACAGCACTGGTGGTTCACTGACCACGTCACAGCAGACCACAATGTATGAGAACCCACAGATCTCATGGTGTTGCGTTTTCTGTGTGCTGCTCTGAGCCAGATTCGCCCGTGGCCCCTCAATCTTGGTTGTTAGGGCTTCAAAGTCGACATAGATGATGAATGGCACCTTGAGTTGCTTGTGGTAGTTGGTGAACTGTAGCATCTTCCTGTCCTCTGTCGGCATTCTTATGCACATTGCTCTGCCACTGATGCTGCAGCACTGCAGTTTGTGCTTGATGAGAAGGTCTTCACAAGAATAACAGTGGAGACACTGCTGGCAGAAGTGCTTTCACTCTTTATACCGACTCTGATCATAGCACAGATGATTCAGGTCCTTAATCCAGGTATAGTGTTGCTTGCCGCCCTTCTTGATAAGCAGCAGATTTGTCCTTTGAATGACGGGATCAGCCTCACTCAGATACAGTGGGTAGACACCCTTATCATTCCCGAATACATTAATGGCTGGGCCATTCTGCTGCACAACAAGCTTAGGCTGGTGGAGAGGGGTTGGAGTCAAGGGTGTCTCAGTGCCCTAAATACTTCGATGTCCTCTGGGGATTACTCTCTGCAGGATAAGCAGCAGCCAATAGAGACATGTAAAGACAGTGGTCATCATCTTTGTTCTGGACATTAACCACGTCATGTTTTCGCTTAATCGAAGTGAGGCGACCGATGTAGGACCCACCACATAGTGGTTGATATCTGGCGATGTTGAGGTACAATGCATCAACCTGGTCGACTACCCAGTCAGCCCCCTCGTGGGTGTAGTTTTCAAGGCCTTGCAGCACCTTGGCTTTGGTCTCCTTCACAGCCTCGCTAAAGGATGGCATGCTGCTTAGACCAGAACAGGGGATCTGTGGTGACCTCTGTCCCGTCATTCTTCTCCATGTGGAGGGTGATCTTGAGAGCAAGGCAGAACTTCACCCCTTCAGGTCGAGGACCTCTTCCACCAACTTCCTCTCAATCTTGTCCAGGTTTTTATCCAGGAAAGCTGTTGGATTTTCCCCATGTCTAGGAAGTTCCCATCCCCACAGCTAGTTCTGGATTGCATGTGAGACCTTCACAAATCTTGGGTGTATGTCCCTCATTTCCTGGAATAAAGCATCAAGAAAACTGTCGATCCGCTTATCTGTGAACTTGGGTGGGGTTTCTAGCTCTGGGTGGGGGGAGGGGCTTCTCGGGAGTGGTTGGTAGCTTCCTGCATTGGGCTGGGGTTGGCTTCTCGGGAGTGGTTGGTAGCTTCCTGCGTGGGGCTGGGGTTGGCTTCTCAGGAAGGAGAGCTGCCAGGTTCTCGGCATAGGTGGTATGGCTAATAAGCTCCTGCTGCAACAATCTCGCCAAATTCTGAAGTACTTCATCAATGCCCATAGCAGATATTTTACCCATACAGTTGCGTTTCTTGAATAGGGGGATGTTGATGGTACCACATGCTGATGGGGGCCGGCCTGGGTGGGGGCAGACAGACAGACCACTGACAGACAGACCACTGGCAGACTGTTCGCAAAATAAGTTGTCCAGCGTGCTCTACTATGTGGCAATACTGTTTACATTTACTAATAATACATAGCGAGATTTGAACCAGCGTTTTTTAAGTGTAATTCAACATATAAACAAATGATGCATTAGCTATCTCGGCCATGCAAGCATTAATAAAAAAAATGACCTAGATTTAGCTGATAACCTGTTATGTGTTATCTATGACATGAAACCTAAGGAAAAAATCGGTACATATCGGCTGTAATATTCTTGTCTAGGTATATATCTTTTGTAAGAGTATTGTTGTTTGTAGGTGTTTTATGACGATAGTATTAATTTAGTGTGTGTAATTTTGTATGTGATAGGGAGTAATATTTCACTGGTTATATTTATTAATAATACATAGCGAGACTTGAACCAGCGATTTTTAAGTGTAAGTCGACATATAACGAATAATGCATTAGCCATCTCGGCCATGAATGCATTATTCATGTTACAGAGTAGAGGGAATATATGCCTACAGATTGCCATCAGTAACGCCAGTAAGCCTACATGTGTATAGACCGTTGTCAATAATTTCAAAATGTAGTTATCAGTGCTTTGCTGTAGACTGTTGTCAATAATTTCAAAATGTAGTTACCAGTGCGTTATCAGACCGATTGACCTGTTTGCTATTATTGCACAACATTTCATAAAAGATAAATGTCATTATTTGTGGGCTAGTTATCGGTTCCCCATTGGCTCAATTCATTAGGGCGCTGAATGATAAAGAAAAAATCCATGGTTCAAATCCCTCAAAAGCCCTCAGCTAGATGGTACCCAGTTCGGAAAAAAGGTACGCACTAGTGTAGGGGTATAATGACAGAAATAGTGTAGGGGTACAATGAAAGAAAAAATAGGTAGGAGCAGCAGGGACCACATACAAAAACCGCAGAAAAGAGAGAAGAGAGAGAGGGAGAGAGAGCGAGATAGGACGGCCAGCTGGCGATAATGTGGGTGTTCTCCAGGACAGTGAGGTACAGGAGTTTTATAGTTTTTTTAGTTTTTTTAGTTTTATTTTTTGTTTGCTGCAACGTTATCACGCCTCTGTCTGTATGTAATGTGTGGTTGATCACAGGCGATCGGTATACCACTAAGGATCTCTCTCTCTCTTTCTCTCTCTCTCTCTCTCTCTCTCTCTCTCTCTTTCTCTCTCTCTCGCTCTCTCTCTCTCTCTCTCTCAATGGGTGTTCGGACGAGCTGCTGCAGCATTATCACACCTCTTTTCTGACAGCCGACCTCCCTCCTGTAGCCGCCAATCCACGACTCCCACCACCCTCTGGTCTTATAGCCCGTTATGCCATCGTTATTAGCCGCAGACCTACTGATAACTGGTATATTACATCTAACAGATAACAACAGCGAGATAGTGTTTTAAGCATTAGCTATTTTGTGTGCATATTTTCTCAGGACACAATCCCGAGTTGGAATGTGTGGAATGTATGTGCATAATTACTGTTCTGACAGCCCACCTCCCCTCCTGTAGCCGCGGATCGCGGATCGGCGGCTCCAACCACGTTCTGGTCTAGCAACCCTAAATCGTCTACTACTCCCTTAGAGCACCCAAGTCATCGACATATTATGTTTTTAAAAGAGGAAAATCCTATAAATGTCATACATCCACCCACAAGCACAAGGCTTTAATCCTTCATATCCGCAATGCCTGTCTGGTTTCTGAACAAATTTCCTCTGGGGTATGTAGAGATCGTCTTGAAAGCAGCTGATTGTCGGTGCTGATCAGGTGATATGTGACAGCAGGAACCACGTGTCGCACAATGGACCAAATAATACCTGATATATAATGACAAGCTGACTTCTCTGGCCATTATAATGTTTAAATAGACGGATGTACGCAACTACAGGAGAAAACACTTAGAGGCGTGTCACTCAATCAGTGACTGAGAAGAACGTTTGATTAATGTAGGCCTATTCCCAGTGTAACCTATGCTTCCTTCACGAAGCGTGTCCTCTGTGATTCCAAATTCTATCCCAGCCTGTCATTCCGAGATTATTACATCCACGAGTAGTGTTTACAGCACAATTGCGATTTATCACAAGAAACTCGTGTGCGAAATCGATAGCTCAATCAGCTTTGTACTTCCCTCAATCAAAGTTTGATCTCATGATAATATCGGCAATCGACCTTTCCAGTTTATCCATCCATCATATGACGTCATAATCAACTACGTGACTTGGAGGATGACGGCATAATCAATGACGTCATGAATGGCGTAGATAGGTACGCCACGAACGCATAGTTGAAGGCGGGCTAAGCCGTGTTGTACGTATTGTATGTTTTTACTATTCAATAAACATACTGTTGAATATTTTAAAACTAATTTGACTGGGTGATGTTGCTCGCATAGGTTAGAAATACATATACACATCTCTGTTTCGCGAAAAAGTAATGTATTTACTATTTAGTGACTCGTCGATATGCATACATAAACAAATATTATTATTATTATTATTATTATTATTATTATTATTATTATTATTATTATTATTATGTAAACGATTTCATTGACTCGAGTGAGCGTAATAGTTTCTCAATTAAGGGGAGTATTATATTTAGGAAACAATCCAAGTTAAAAGAACTCAGAAAATCTTAAATATGTCTAGACAGTTATCCGACAAAATACTAGCGCACCAACTCTCGCGCGACGCATCAGACGCACGATGTCCGGAGGACGGACACCTCAGAAAGATTATAAG
Organism: Chaetoderma sp. LZ-2023a; assembly: GCA_034401795.1. Lineage (NCBI taxonomy): Eukaryota > Metazoa > Mollusca > Caudofoveata > Chaetodermatida > Chaetodermatidae > Chaetoderma > Chaetoderma sp. LZ-2023a. The sequence continues at coordinate 157,126,881 of CM067370.1, read as the reverse complement.
AGAAATTCTCCAGAAAACAACTAATAATGAAAAAATATGGCTGACGGTGTCAGAATTTTTGTATAAAATTTAATACGCATTAACAAGACCGTTCGTTATATTATAAGAAAAGTACTCGGTATTTCCTAATTTATTTTCATTTATGGGTTAATGGCTCTTTAAATGTCGCTGCAGGCGTCCCGCCACCGCGCGTGCATGTTTTATGCTAGACTCATTAACTTACTAATTAGTTCTGGAATAATTGCCTTAATAAAATGCTGGTCTATGAAAGCCAACCAAAATTTTTTGCTCACGATTTTCAAAGGAATGTAGCGATGACATTTATCAGTGTCAAGTTATCTGAATAGGGGGATATCATGATCCCGTCCAATGCCAACAATATGACTAAAACCAGAGCTCTGTGGGAGAATCACTAATAATGCAGGTTACTGGACCAGTATTGGCCCAGTACCGACCCATTATCGGCCCAGTAACCTACGTTATCACGGATGGTTTGCTTTATCCCGTCAATGACTGGCTGTCCCCGCGTCCGGAAGATCAAAGGCGTTCAAATTCATTATTGATATGAATAATGGTCGATTGACAAATTTCATTCTAAATCTGTCTTTTATTTTAAAAAAATAATAAAACCGTGATAGTTGATTTAGTTAATTATAATATCTGTAGATTTTTTAGAAATTATTAGATCGCCACGTTGCTGAGCACACCATCAAAGTCAAATTGTTTCCAAAACACTCAGCATGCTTCTTTGCTAACATGTTGTCAATAGCATATGCAGCATAATATGGACTGAATTGTGTCATGAAGCCTACATTAGTTGTCAACAGCACCCAACGCCATTGATGCCGCTCATCCATGGATCTGATCGGTTGCTCAAGTATCTGATGTCATTGCCAAATATGTCACATGTTAGCTGACGTCCCTATCAACATGAAGTAGCTCAGTCACGAAAGTGTATGAAAGTTGTATCGCTGATGAATTTACAAATTAATAAATAGAATGTTGACTATTTTGAAAGTAAATCGACTGTGAGCTGTTGTTGCGATAACAACAACAGCCCCCGGTCAAATCAGTTACAAAATATTCAACAGCCTACTTGAATCTTGGATATTAGATTCGGGGAATGCAGGTTTAAAATTTGCGCATCGATTCTAAAAGTGGGCGGAGCTTAGTTAGAGATGGATGGGGGAATGGCTAGAAATGTATCCCTTTCGAACAACCCTCTCGACAGTCGTATTAACTCTTCAAACGTATTGTATTTCAACGTCCAATCCCTAGAAAAAAATTAATTCTTTTTCGAAATAAAGCATATTCTGTTGAATATTTGGAGATTAGTATGATTGGAAGACGTTGTTGCCTAAGGCAGCAATGGCTTCCAGTCATATTAATCTTAAAATATTCAACAACTTTCCTGTACATTATCTTTGGTCTTGAGCTACATGGAATTCATCAGTGAAAAAGATAATATCATTTTATCCTAACACGAATAGAACAATACTGCACGTGACCCTGTAGACATTGTTCCCATGGAGATGTGTCCATGGATGGTTATGGCTTAGATTTATAGTAAGAGATCTCATAAAGAGATTGTATTACGCACTGATCACATTCGTTATCTTATCAGATTGAACAGCAGCTTTTATTTTGTAAGAAAAAGAAAGCATGAAGGACCCACATAGGGCAAGACACAAGTGCAGTACACAAGTTTTGAAGTTGGGAGCGTTTGGGATAGTGAAAGACAACCCAGACTGTGGTTCCGGGGGAGGGATGGGAGGGGGTTTTGCCCCAATAAACGTTGAAATTTATATACGCCCAGATAACATCTCCTGCATTTCTCGAAGTAAATCTGGACCCTCCGCTGGCTGTTAAATTATTCATTTTTATCCATTTTCAGTATCATATCAATTTCGGCTGTATGGGTAATAGGCCGTTGGCCTGTCAGCCGTTCCTAGCTTTCAAATTTTCGTAATGCACTTTCAACTAATCCACATATATACAAACGGACCTAACTTAGTTCGGGAATATATCAGGAGGCTGTTATGCTGTCACATGCAGCCAGATAGTAGTATGTGCTTGTTACATAATTTTCAGTGATTTAGGGGCATGTTGGGCACTCTGGAAACAATTTGACCCTCTGTCAAACTATCATCAAAACAACCCACATGCCCAGAGTCTTGTAGACCTGTAGAAGATCATGTTCTGCCAAAAGACTCAGAAGCCAAGCGGGTCAATGTGATGTGGAAAAACATATGCTAATAATTTACTTGTTCAAGAAGGACGACGTAATCTCACACCTTTCCCAGAAGTGTTAATATCATGTCAGTATGTACGCCTAAATATAATATATTCAATTACACATATGGAAGGTGTAGTTTTACACCATTCCGCTATCATACACATTATACGATTACTAATGGAAAGTGTAATTTTACACCTTTCCCAAAACTGTCAATATATATATATATATATATATATATATATATATATATATATATATATATATATATATATATATATATATATATATATATATATATATATATATTTTTTTTTTTTTTTTTTTTTTTTATGTTATGACAAAAATCAATTTTCGGCATTCAAAGTAGTAAAAGATCATTTAAATTACTACCTAGCAATCGCAGATATCATTGGAAAAAATAATTTTATTAATTACTTGGTCATATTTCCTCGTATGTATGATACTGTCTCGCACACATTTTTTCCCACAAAATTTCGGATGGGTGGGGGTTTATTTGATTGGTGGAGCAGAGGGTGTGAGGGGCGGTAGCCAGCCCACTCACCCCTTGTCTACGGTCATCAGGGTAAAGCGATAATATCAGTATTTTCTTATATATCTTTTTGTTGAGCATACCGCTTGCGCTAAAGGCTTCTCAAAGCGCTTAAAATGCTGCTATTCATATCAAATTTTATTTTTTTCTTAAAAATCTTGTCTATTAATGACTAAATTTCTTCGAAAAATTAAAATATCTACTTATTCAATGTCCATTTGCAGTCCAAGAGAGGACTATTTTTGAAAATTTACCACTGTAATGACTGGCTCGGTTACCGAGCCAGTCATTTCAGTGGTAAAATTTCAAAAACAGTCTTCTCTTGGACTGCAAATGAACATTACTCAAAACCACTACAGAGGCCGGTTTCGGTCGGTTTCGTCACGAAAGGGTTAAATCGTTAGTTGTAACGATTTAATGAACAGGATTTTCAAGAAAAAATAAAAATCTTTGTAGATAAAATAGCATTATCCTTGTAATTTTACAACTGAAATTTACATAAACAGCTGTTATCCCGCAAATGGATATTCATCAAGATCACTGCATTCTTCGTTTGGCCGCCTAAACCATCAAAGGAAGTAATTGTAAATTCCAAGTTTTTGCTCAGCCGATGCCCATTTGTAGTCCAAATATTTTTGAAATATTATCACTGGAATAACTGGCCCGGTAACAGAGCCTTTATTTCAGTAGTATATTGTCAAAAATAGCCTTCTCTTGCTCCGTAAATGGACACTCTTTATTACCTCTGTAGAGTCCACGTTTGGCCCGTCTGACCATAAAAGTGTTAAGTTGGACCGAGGGGTGGGGGGAGGGGGTATTTAGGAAATCCCCATATTGCATGACATCGCTGCACCAGCCAATACAGATATATGTTATTTTGTTGGTATCATTAGGCAAAAGGCTAATTTACACATGGAAAAGGACTCTAGAAAAATTTTTTAATGCCATTTCTTGTTAATATGTTGCCATCCGTGGGAGATCAATCAGCGATAGTGAGGAAATGGATGTGGGTGGATGCCACCCTCGATTTTGAACTTGAAGGACATTTGCCTGGTCGTACATGTGAAAAACAAGGTTATACTGAGCAATTTGGGGGTTTTCATGCCTTTGACCATATTTATTAGATTTAGAAAGAAAAAATTAATTAAATGTCATCTAATGTAGCCGGTTTCTGTAATTAACAGGTAAACATTTAAAATTATACATCTTATATGGCATGATGTAACAAAAAGTACGTTTTTTGCAGAACATAGTCGCCTACCCTGATATCGCGAGTTACGGAGTCAGTACTGAGCCAATGCGACCCAGTAACCTGCATATCAGCCCAGTTAGAAATTTTGTTTAATAATTTACCAATCGTTACGCAGTAGTAGAGGGATCTGATCTGCCACACAAACATATGACGTCATAATCAAATACATCACATTTTAGACGACGTCACTATCAAAATGACGTGCATCCATCAGGAAAATCGAAACGTCTGACAAATTTGACTGGGAGCTGTTGCTATCATAGGGCCATAGGCAGATATAGCGCCCAGTCAAATAAGCTTCAAAATATTAAACAGCTTACCTGCATAGTTACCTTGAGATTTAGATTCTGGTAATTCAGGTTTCAAATCGATTCCAACACGCATGAAAATGGGCGGGGTATAGCTAGAAATGGGTGGCGCTGAATAGCTAGAACTGGGTGGCGCTGAATGGTTAGAAATTGGCGGGTCATAGCTAGAAATTTGTGGTGTTGCATAGATAGAAATGGGCGAGTCGTAGCTACAAAACACAGGTAAATTGTTAGAAATAGGCGGTGAATAGCTAGGAATAAGCTGTGAATTGCTAGAAATGGGCGGTGAATAGCTAGAAATAGATCCCTCAATTATCTATCAGCCAGCTCACTTAATTGTGTTTCCAAAATAATGTCGCCTAGCATCCCCGGCCAAGGTCATTAACAGGTAGTGTTTGCAGCCTTAGATCTATTTATAGAAACTCATTTCTCAGATACAGAATCTATAAGTCGATCACCCTTATACTTCACTCAATCAAACTTAAGATTCCGGATAATGGCAACATGAATTATACGACCCAATGTTTACATAGGCCTTTATCATACTTGTTCACATTTTGTGTTACCACTTTCTTGACCATGAACTATCGCCTGTTAGATAAATAAAGGATCTCAAACGAGGTACCATTTAATATCACTATTATCAACCGAGTTAGAACTTATAACTTTGCACGAGCTTTAGCGAGTGCAAAGAGATAATTTTCGGCGAGGACGATACTAGTTGTATTAAATGGACCGAGTTAGAGATCCGATTTTTCATACAGCCGAGATTTTTACACATTTTTCAATGACAATAACAATAATTTTCCCAGTTATTCTCCAGCAATTACAAAAACTACTGTATAAAGTTTTCCGACAAATAAATGTAATTATTAATTCCAAAAATGACGAATCTGTCGCACAAACAGCCAACAAACAAACCCCTAGGCAGCAACAGCGCCCAGTCAAATTTTTTCCAAAATATTCAATAGCTTACCTGTATAGTTCTCTGGAAACTGAGTCAGAGAGTTCAGAGATCGATCGATCCCAACACGAGCGAGCCATGGGTGGAGCTTAGCTAGTGATGGGCGGGGAATAGCTAAAAATTGAAAGGTCCATTAATAGTATACATTGAGTATGACGTCATATATCTGAGTGATCGATTGGATCTCTACATGACAGAAAATTGCTGCTTTCGTTACCGTAAAGCACCCTTTGAAGACAAACAGTTATGAATTCATAAATATTGTCGCAACCGTGGGTTTTTTAACGCACAGTTTTTGTGAACAAACTGGATTCCGTCACTCTGGGTCCTGGGAGATTGGATGTCAGAATTAGTGCTCAGTGCAGGTGATTTTGCTGAATAAGAGTCCATGGTTACCAACGTGTGCGTTTCCCTGAAAGAATGAAGGAAATTGGGGGAATATACACGCGAATTATGAGAAAGTTCTGGCGGTCTTGGTATGATCACGCCCTCCAAAGGTTATAAGCAATGTGGCTGAGCGACGTCCGTCCCCGGGGCCAGCAGCCGCCGTTACTTTCGCACGATGTCAGCGAGCTGGCCATTGATACTGTCTTTCAGGAGTAATGTTCTGCCAAAGAGGCTGAAACGTTCCCACTCCAGGAAAATATAGACGGATCAATTTCTAGCGGTGGCAGTAGACAGAAAACACACCACGTCAAAATAGTTTCAGAATATTCAACAGCATACCTGGATAATACCTTGACGTTTAGTTTTTGTGAATTCAGGTTCCAAATTTTCAAATCAATTCCAAGACATGTAAACGTGTGCGGAGTTTAGCTCGGGATGGGTGGGACATATCGGGATGGGCGGGGCATAGCTAGACATGCATCCTATTTAGTCCATGGGCCAGACTCCAAATTTTGAGCCATTGGTAACATTTGTTGGGAATAACCGACATGTATATTTTCAAGTAGTGTGATATCCATACTTTCGATTTTTATATGATAGGCATCTGAAAGGGGCAGCTTTAATGAGAACGGTACGCTACAATGGAGGCATCCCACTATAAGTGTGTGTTAGTGCGTTTTTGCAAAAATTAGTGAATCTTTTAAAAATAATAACTCCAGCGTATTATAATTTTTCACAGGCTTGCATATGGACATTTCACATCTACCATGGCAAAGAAAACCGCATGATAGTACTCTCTTCCAAAAATATTAAATTTTAATTTAAATGATTTTGGGAAATTTTGGTATTTTTAAAGAAATATAAAATACTTTTATTTTGTCACTCTTAATGTGTTCTTAATGTCTTCTTTCCCTTTGATAATGCCTTATTTCGCATTATTCCGCAACCCCGTAAATTAAGTTTTATACAGCTATCTCAAAATCTATTTGATCTATAGATATTTTAGTAACCACACCCATATTCTAAGAATGCATGGATATTTAACCTGTGAAGCTTTGTTCTACATCAAGCACTTATGTTTGAAGATAATTAACTGTCCAACATGTAATTTGAACTAGTGAATAATGAATGATGTTAAAATATACAATTTGCTAGGCAGTATTATAGTAGTTTCCTGTTATATAACGATGGCGATGGTGCAATACCAATACAAGGTTTCTGCGAATTTATATGCATTCCACTAAGGTAAGTACAGGTCTATTCTATTAATCATTGTAATTGTCGTCACCCTCTTCATCATTATCACTGTTATTTTCAATATTCGCCACTAGTGTGCCATCATCCTGCTCAACGGATCGGTTTGCACATGAGCGAAGGGAGCACATGTCAGCACATTTTAGGCTATTTACCATGCAGGAACATTTCGCGGGTAAACACGCGCGTGTACATCTGCAGGCCAGGAGCTCAAGTACCATGTCAGGGGCTGAGAGTCCACTCATCCAATCAACTGTTATTCCACTTCCATCACTGTATAAATTCCAGCCAAAATCCTGAGGACTGGGTGTATCTTGGTATTTAACCAAACATTGTCGCCAAATACGCGCTAGATAGTTTGCTCTAAGTATGTGCTTTCTGAGCGTATCTTAGCAAGGTGGTAATTGTTCCGAGTCTACATTTCGTAAATGCTTCGAGTTCGTCGTTAAGCTCTGGAGAGACTTGGCAGTGGGTACCTAACATATTGAATGCTTGCTGAGAACATGGGTTCGGCCGTACCAGTTTTAATGCATTCAGCTTTCCACGACCAGCCATTGATTAAATAGTGTCGCATCCGGTGAATGAATGAAATCCAGGGAGTGCCGTACATGCTTCACTACCAAGGGCAGAGGCAAGGTTGCTGACATCATATAAACATGTCTAGCCCGGTTCTGCGTCCCACGCTTAATGTATACTGGAGCTGACATTCTGCTTGAGTTTGCCAAAAACAATATCAGAACATCTGTATCCAAACAGCTTATGACAATTGATTTGATGCAATCAATTGCTGCATGATCGGCATACAAAATACTATGTGTATCCGCTCCTTCTTGATTTGTTTTCAAAGAAGGAACACATCTTCTGACAAGTTGTAGCATTGACTTTCATACGCAATGTACATTGTTTTGCTTTTTAGTCTATTTCTGAATTTTTCACCTTTCCATTCACCACAAAGCTGTATAAAGCGTATCTTATTGTTTTGGCCACATAAAAACTTTCGCCACTGTTGGACTTTTTGACCTCCGGAAATGTTCTTTAGATGGATGGCCCTACATGCGCCTCTGTTCTCGCTCCTCTCAATGTTTTTGATGGACAAGTCACGATAAACATCGATGGCAATGTTAATTCACTTGCTATGGAAACCTTCAGCCATTACCATTGTGAATATTGTTTCAGCTAAATCGGAAAATGTTTTCCGAATGCCCTTAACCTTTTGGACTATGCTCATGCCATCGATTATGCATGTGGGCGGCTCAGGAATTATTTCTGCAAATGAAGTACCCTTCTCTAATTCCTTGCCTAAAGCTGCTTTGTTTGTTTTGCGCATTGCCCCAGCAGGCGTTGCCAGGGACCATGGAATGGGTCCTAGAGGATGTTGTAAAACTTCCTTCATATCTAGCTTGTGGCTTTGTGCTATCACTGCCATGTGACCTAATAGGTTTCTGTCAGCTTTAATTATCACTTCCCTTCCTTTTGTCTTGATAGCCTTGGTTTTATTCAGACTAGAAAATGTTTTAAGTTGTAGCCTAGGTAGTGGATTATTAAACTTCTTGATCGGCGTAGCACTTCTTTGTTCACGGAATGCATTGTATGCATCCTCGCCTTTTGATTGTGCTTCAACCAAATCTGGAATTGTATCTATTGGGACACTCACGGCCATTGAAAGGTTGACAAGATCTGCCATATTGTCACTAAACGGATTTATCCAGTTATTTTCAAGCATATCTAATACAGACGATACATCTGACTCGTCCCTATATATCTGTGTGGGTGTCATGTCTGGGTGTCTTCAAATATGCGTTCGTGGCGTACTTATCGACGTCATTCATGACGTCATTCATTTTGATGTCATTGTACACATCTCGCAGTTCATTATGACGTCATATGATGGGTGGGTACTCTGGAAAGGTGAATTGTCTGATCCATGGGGATTCGGGGAAATGTATTTTGAGATCCTAGATGGACAGAAAGACCACCAGCATAGAGTTGTTTGTGTACCTCTGGGTGACTGTTTGGCAGACTTAACATATTACCTAAGTATCAGGGAAGGTACCGTGCATAATTAGTTCTATCATATGCAAAGCACCAGGGGATGATGCAAGGTGTAATGACCAGTTATCTTCTCGCGATGCCCGCAGTAGGTTCAATAGAATTTGAACAAGATCAATGTATGACAAACAGAATGCTGGCATGCTTCCATTGCCACTACGTAGATAATTGCGGTACCTGTCAAAATCAACAGCAACCTTCACAAAAGCATCACTGACAACAATAGCACTGAATGTTTCCTAAGAAGTGTCATCTTTTAAAGCTGCGATCGTCGACGATACGTCGTCTAATGAGTTGGTCGAGTCCTGATCGTGGCAGTTTGATTGGACCCATTGAGCAAATCCCTTTATAATCGCATGAATACTTTATACACTAGCTTATGAACTCGAACAGCCCGGCTGTAATGACGCTCCTCAATGACTGCAGAAACAGATCCTTCTGCAATGTTTCCGGTTTCAATACACAAATCCCGGAATCCAGCATCTGCAAATCGCTTGCCGATAATGGCAAGTAGCATACAGGCTGTGTGGAAGCTTCCTAGGCGCGCCACTATCGGTTTGAACTTCATATTCTCTTTCCAGATAACTTCAACGACCTTTGCATGCATAGCCTGGTCAATTACATACACACAATCTCGTCTAGCTGCAAAGTATTCTTAATTTTCATCGCCTGACACAAAACTTCATATACGGCTGAGAAGCTGGTTGCTGGGGCATCTATGGTTGGCAAATATCCGACATTGTCTTGAAGCACAGAGGTCATGTTGCGCACTTATATATATTAAAGCCCATCAAACTGCTCACATCTTGGTGGGCAGGTTCTATTTGCCGTGTAAGTAACCATGCTAAGTCTTTCTGAAAGGCTTGCAGTTTAAGTCTTTCCAAATCTACATGCCATGTTTTAACAATAGGTGGCCCACATCTTTCACCTGAATTATATGCTGGTAGACGATAGGGTGCTATTTCCAGACTTCTTTGCTTGGTCTTCTCTACGACAGGCATTGGCTTTTCAATTTGCTTACCAATAATCCTTTGTTGGACAGCAATACCATTTACTCTATGTGTCTTTGGATGCGTAAAATTGTACTAACAAGCTTTCTTGACACAGATTTTTAAATCCTAATGTGTATTGCTTGAATGACTAATATTGTTTTGAGCGGTTATATGCTTTCCAATCTACTTGGTGATTTAGAAAATAGGTGTTGGTTAGACAAACTGCAATATCTTTGTGGAAAATAAACAGAGCGTCATCCCATATGTCTCAAAAGGTGGCCAAGATATCGGGCGATGAGACTATTGCAATTTAATTAATTATTTAACAAACTGATCTGAAGTTTTTTAAGAAAAAACACGAAAAAACTTTTAATATAAATTGTATTTTTATATATAATATAATAAACAGTTATGTTATTGGTTTGCCCAATAATTAAAACCATTATACCGCATCAGTTCACGCATATGTTTCTGTTTTCAGAATGAAATGAATAGGAAAATTTCATTTCGATAATGTCACTGATTTTGTCATAAATTTCATCAGGTACCCTAACTTTCGTTGTGATTTCTCGAAAAAGCTGCCCTTTTCAAATGTCTATCACGTTGAAAAGTAAACTAGACATATTTCGCTACATAAAAATCATTAGGGCGTTTATTTCCCCCCGAATGCTACCAATATCCACGCTAGCCCCTGAACTAATTAGCTATCGCACGGGTTAGATGTGTTTCTATTTCCTAACACACTCCCAGACACGTGATTGTTTTTAATGCTTTGACGCCCGCCTCTTCCCCACCCCTTCACTGTCTTTGAGCAACACACTCTCCCCCACCCACCCCATCTGTGTGTTTGAATGCCTTGATGTCCTACTCATCAACTACTGTTGCATCATTAATTACTCCTGGAATAAACGGTTTAATATATGATGCTGACATAACGGCTAGATGAACAACCCCTGGCAACGCAGGTTATTGGGCCAGTATTGATCCAGTACTGGCCCAGTAGCGTGCGTTATACGAGATGTTGGTCAGGATTATGGAGAAAGCAATATCGATGCCATATATCAGTGCCAGTTCTTATGAATGTGTGTGAGTGGGTGATACAGGGGTGGGTGGCAGGGGGTTGGGACGGGGTGCCAGTACATTACTAACAATACGGCTATGACCGTAACCCTGTGTGACAATGTCTTGCTTTATCTCGCCCATGAATGAATGTCGCCGTGCCGTCATGATTAAAGCCCGCATCAATATCCTGATTGATTTGAATAATGGCTCGTTAACCGATTTCAGTCTAAATTAGACTTTTACATAAACCCGATCAAAAGAGACACATAAAACACGTGTATTGTATTAGAACCAGTTTAAATGGAATCAAGTCAGTGCAGAAACTAATTCCGATCAAATTCTTATTGTAAGGTAATTAGCAGGGCTTCAAAATAACATGCAATAATTACATGTTTGGTAACGAGACTGAAGTCCGCCTTCGTTAATATAGCTCTTTGATGTCTCTTAATGACTTTTGGACACCCGTGGTAATTACGACCCTTCACGCTCAATCGACCTGTAATTGATGTCATTTTATCCTAAGTATGAATAGTGAAGCATTACGTGTGACCTTGTAGATGAAGCACGTGCAGGTCTATCAGTGGATGTTTATGGCTTGCATCTTTTAACACTCAAATTTGTTCAAGAAAGTATAGATTTTCTCATAGAAATATCATACAAATGTCCATTTCCAGACCAAGAGAAAACTATTTTTGACAAATTTACCACTGAAATGACTGGGTCGATAATCGAGCAAGTCATTGCAGTGGTAAATTTTCAAAATTAGTCTTCTCTTCGTATGCAAATGGGCGTTTACAGTTTACATAGTATTTATATATCTCTATAGATTAACTGCGAAAATTAAAACGAATAATCTACATTTACTACAGTAATGTGATTGCTTCTTTTCAGGCAAGCTATTTTCATATTGTCATTGCCCACGAAAATGCACATCAGTGACTCTGGACCCAGCTTCATTCAGCAGTTTTAACTTCATGGAATCATGGTTGTTGGTAGCTAAGGATAGAAATGGTCATTCGTCGTTATCATAGAAATTTCTTCTCGATGCGGTTCTTTATTATATTTATATACCAGAAGAATAACGCTGCATCTAACACAGCTGAGAATACTTCGGCAGATTGATATCATCGGGATATTATTTTTATCCAGAAAAATCTAATTCTCTAAGCAACAATGACAGATACAGTACGATATCTATATAATCTGGAAATTTTTATCAATTCATGAAGGAATGAATGAGTTTGTTTCTAGCGTAAATGTATCAAATATATCTGCCATGAAGCGTAAAATATGACAGCCCGTCTAGCGATGCTGTCGTTGATAATGCACATGGGAAATGGCTATTAATTTATTGAGTGCTTGCGTTTTGTTGTGGGTGGCTTGGTAAAGTTATCTGTTGGGAACCTGCCTGGATTCCACAGACGATGTATTTCCGTTAATAGATATATGGGCATATCAGTAATGTGAATCATTACACAATCTGGCAGTAAACAGGTCCGGATATTCCGTCATTGGACCCTAGAGAACATTCGGCGAGACGAGGATATTGCAGATACGGTCTGTCGCGCTGCGGTACTCGGAGACATACGGGAAGAGGGGCGTTCATTTTGTCTCCCTTAGAAGTCGAATGCTTTTATCCAAGCGTTTCTGATAGATATCAATGATTCATTAATATCAGTATGTTGTGCTGGAGCCATTGATAACGACTGAGGCTCTATGTTTCATCAAATGGACGGGTCAATTTCTAGATATACCACGCCCATTTCTAAGCACATCCCACAGTCCACGCGTGTGGGAAAGTAATTTATATAAGCTACTTTGGACATTGAATTCAAGGTAAATGCTGGTTAGATGTTGAATATTTACAAAGTAATTTCACTGTGAGCTGTTAATTATTTTCGAAATATTTACCATAATGTTTAATAAATCGTAGATTCACCAAAGACATACAAGTTTTGTGACATACTTTTCAATTTCGTGATGCAGCTACGTCATTTTTATTGTGAAGTCAGCTAACTAGTGAAGTAATGGAGGATTCCAGTTTCTCAGTCAATCACATAATATCATAATCAAGTGCGTGACAAGTAGGATGACGTCATAATCAATGAAGTCATGAATGATGTAGCAAAGTTCGCCCACTAACGCGTGATTGGTGACGGACAAATCAGTGTTGTACGAATTGTATGCCTTTGCTATTTTAATAAACATGCTGTTGAATAATTTGAAACTAATTTGACTGTGCACTGTTGCTGCCATAAGCAGCAACAACACCCAGTCAAATTAGTTTCAACATATTCAACAGGTTACCTGTAGTGTTCTACAAATTGAGAGGCAGGTAGTTCAGGGATCGGTAGATCCCAACACGGGTGAAGTGTAGGTAGAGCTTAGCTAGAGATGGGTGGGGCATAACTAAAGCAGAATTCCTCCATTGCATATGACGTCAGGTATTTGAGTTACAGATCAGATCCCTCCATGCCATTGAATCTCCCAACTTGACAGCACACATACAACACAGTCATTATCATATACTGAATTTATGTTGAATATTTGAAAATAACTTAACTGGATGTTTCTAGTTAAATTATTTTCAAAACATTCAAATTTAGCCAAATATACAATGCGGTTTCATACAGCAAATCAATATTTTGATTTTTCAGTGGTGCAAAGTTATGTTTCTGGCAGTTTCATGTTCTTCACTCGCTGTAAAATGAATATGTTCCCTTCTGCTATCTCAATATAGTAATGATTGGATGCTTCATGGGGATTCATTCTCCCAAAAACACTTTAGTGCTTCCTAATCTAATCTCCATCTCCATCCAGACATCGAAAGTAAGCAATGTCAATGTGAAAAAAGAAATGGTGTCATTGATTCTTTCTCTGAATGAGATTTGATCTGTGTAGTCAGCTGACCAAATGCAGGCCCAGCTCATAGAGAAAGCACGCATTAGGTAGAAAAGATACGTGGGTCACACAGGGCCGAACTTAGGACCCAGGAGGCCATGTGCAACGTTTCAGGGCCGTTGGGAACATGATAAAGCTAGAGTCTCGTTTCAAGCGTAATGCTTCGGGCTGCCCCTAAGGTCATCATACTAACATACGCCCACTCACGTCGCTCCGCTGACAGATTAGAAACTAGAAACATCTAACCTCGTATGACGTCATAATCAGCACAGCGCGTGTATGATGACGTCACAATCATTACGTCGCAAAGGGTTCCATATAGACCGTCATCAAATCTCAAATTGTCCGACACGTTGTATGAATTGTATGTATTTGTAATTCTTGGCTATTTAATAAACATGTTGTTGAATATTTTGAAACTAATTTGACTGGGCGTTGCTGCTGCCTTAGGCAGCAACAGCATCAAGTCAAATTAGTTTCAAAATGTTCAAAGCTTACCTGTGTAGTTTTTTGGAAATTGATAGTTAGTGTGTTCAGTGATCGATCGATCCCAACACGAGGTGGAGCTTAACTAGAGATGGGCTGGGCATAGCTAAAACCGGAAATGTCCATTGGCACCTGAACGTGTTGCTAAATGCGCGTGATCAGATTTAACGTCTCGCTGATACACATTTAAAGGATAACTCGTCTCATCTAATATATATATATATATATATATATATATATACACACACACACACACACACACACACACACACACACACACACACACACACACACACACACACACACACACACACACACACACACACACACACACACACACACACACACACACACACACACACACACACACACACACACACACACACACACACACACACACACACACACACACACACACACACACACACACACACACACACACACACACACACACACACACACACACACACACACACACACACACACACACACACACACACACACACACACACACACACACACACACACACACACACACACACACACACACACACACACACACACACACACACACACACACACACACACACACACACACACACACACACACACACACACACACACACACACACACACACACACACACACACACACACACACACACACACACACACACACACACACAGATTATCTAATACGCAACTCATAAACTATGCATGGAATTTTAAGCTTTCTATCATCCTGTCAACGAAAGATATTCCGGCTTTAGTAGCTAAATGTTGGTACATTTCTATAGCTTATGATGGCTGTCATGATTTACTTTTCAACCAATCAGAGAAAACCTAGTGTATATGAGCTCATGCAGTAATATAGGTTCGATCCATCGCTTGACAGTGAAAAAGTATAAAAGCAACCATACAGGTAAGTTGTTGAATATTTTGAAGCTAATTTGGCTGGAAGTTGATGCTGCCTTAGGCAGCAAGATGATTATTACATAATAAAGAATGTAATGCATTGGAACTTACATGACATCACACGCTATCGCTAGATATCGTATCGTAGCGTATCGCTAGAGGAGACAAAATGTTCGCGGTTCAACATTTACGAGATATTACAAAGCAGATAATTGTGATACAGATACGCAAATGTGGCAGGATATGAATGATATGGAATCTATAAACCGTAATCTATCGGTGCAATATAACATTTGACATGAGATTAGCATCCCTTTAATATACGGATCCATGTCCATACCACGCTTCCCGTGGGCCAATCCTAGCATCTTATGCTCCACGCAAACACTTACAACACGTGTCCGGTTTAGATAAGTCGGTTTGAACAAAAACACTTTTTATCGTGTCAAATAATCGGAATGCTGTTAAATATATTTTGTCATTAAGCTTCTATTTTAAATAGAATGGACAATTCTTGGCATACACGAGTGCGCTAGAAATAAGAATACGCGTGCTTACAATAAAAGAAAATGAGCTCTTTGGATCGATAAGAACAACGCATCTATTGTATTTGGCAGAGGTGTGAGTTGGTCAAACTGACCAATATTGATACCACACATTTTAACATGCATTGAATATGAACCGAAGAGTACAGAATGCAAAAATTGAATTGGCCCTTTCCAGGTTAACCATCAATCATATGACGTTATAATCAACTATGTGACGTGCATGATGACGTCATAATCAATTACGCCATGAATGATGTAACTAAGCTCGTCACTAGCGCTTAATTGATGACGGTGTTGTGCGAATTGTATGTCTTAACTATTGGATCAATATTCTATAGAAACTAATTTGACTGGGCGTTGTTTCTGCCATAGGCACCAACAGCAACCAGTCAAATTAGTTTCAAACTATTCAAATCGATTCCAGCATGGGCAACGCGTGGGTGGAGCTTAGCTAGAGCGGGTCATAACTAAAACTGGATATCTCCATTGATATAGAGATCCATGTCTATCTATGTCACGCCCCATTTAGTCCAGGAGCTAAAGCTAGGTCAGAATCGTGAAGTAGCACACCCAGTATTCGGAAGGTCTGACACTTGCTGTGGCTTTGGGGACATGTCCCACACATTTTAAGCCAAGTTGTACAAACAAATTGTGGTAGCACTAATTAGGTATCCTGATTTCTTTGCATAGGGGGTCTAGGCTTTGGCTGTATCCACAGTGCACAACGATATAAGCATGATCGTGTCATAACTCAAAGTAATATCGTATTATATTATATATTTAGACGGATATCGACCTAACATATATCCAACATACATTTTGCATGCATATACCAAAGGCGAGGGTGAAATGTGAAGGTTATATTTTATGTATGTATACTAACTCCATCATAGAATCTGTATATCCAGCTGTACCACTGTTGACAAAGCACCCAGGTAATGGTGGTTGGAATGAGACAGATGGATGTGGTGGTAATCGGTGCGGAAAAACAAATTAAAATGAATACTACAAAACACATAAGCCTCGCTATGACAATGAGGCATCTTACAGGTTCCAAACAAGTTGTCACCATTCTAAATCGTATGGGTCATAGCGTTTCCTATGATGATATTGAGGTAGTTGACACTAGTATGGCGCTTGAAGTATTAGCTCAATCAACACGGTATGGAGTTGTAATACCAACAAACATTGTTCCAAACTCGTTCATTCAAGTAGCAGCTGATAACAATGATATACTTGAAGAAACCTTAGATGGTAAACAGACAACTCACTCAACGACAATGGTGATGTTCCAACGAATGCAATTTGGCCCAAGACCAGAGCGTGTCATACATGCTGAACACTCAGTCAGGAGAAGGGCTTTGACAGCACCAGGTACTCAAAACAGAATTCTTGATTGTGGGGTGTTTGGTAGAAGACCAGTTGTGACCGCGTTCATAGACACTGTCAAGAAGGATTGGTACCAATGTGATAGCTCTATCCAGGAACAGGCATTAGTCATGGATCTTGCATAGGCCATCGTTCGAATGTGTCCAATAAAATTGTTTGCGGTAGATCTTGTACCCATGATGACCACAGAAACACAAACAGTCCCTAGTTGGAGTGGATTTAATGCACTTGTATCATGTGCTAACGCACCTTTTACACAAATTGGTTACTGTCCAATGATTTCCAGATCACCAACTGAATTCAATACGGTGTATACGGTCATGAAACAAGTTCAAAGAATGATGACAACACTAGGACAGAATGACTCGGTCATTACATTCGACTTGGCCATATATGTCAAGGCAAAGGAGATACAGTGGCGATATAAAGAAGAGTTTAGTGACACTGTGATCAGACTGGGGGGATTCCACATGGCGCTAAACTACTTAGCTGTTATTGGAAAGATGTTTGATGACTCTGGCTTAGAAGATCTCCTCATAGAGGCCAACACATATGGTAGCAGCACGGCTGCTGCTCTACTTAAAGGGAAGTCATATAATCGAGGAGTGAGGGCTCACAAATTGGTTATGGAAGCGCTGCTGCGATTACAATGGCAGTCTTTTTCCAAATGGGTTCAACAAAATGGACAACATGAAGACCACATTACTCCAACAGAATTGGAGAGTCTGGATGAGAAAATTAAGATGTGCCGAAGCAGCATTGCCGACTTAGACGCACTGCAAGAAAATTTCAAAGAGGTGTGTATGTACGTGAATAAATTGCAATAGCTGTTCAAATCCTTTAAAGTTGAGTCACGCTCGAAATCACACCTGTTCGCATTTTGGAACTCATATATTCATATGGTAGAGCTGCTGCTGCTTGGATTCATAAGAGCTGAGAGAACTGGAGATTGGCAGGCACACCTATCTGCTACTGCTGCTATGGCGCCATATTTCTACAGCATGGACAGAACCAATTATGCAAGATGGCTGCCAATATATCTTGCGGACATGAAGATGCTTCCAAGTACACATCCCCATGTACATGAACAATTCTTGAATGGAAATCATTCCGCAAGTCGCTCAGACCATCCATTCAATCAAGTGTGGACAGATATGGCCTTAGAGCAATCGATTAATTTGGATTCCTAAAAGCGAGTCGGTATTATTGGAATAACACAAAAGCCAGGAGCTCTGGAGAGGTGGTTTTTAACTAGCCACGAGAGGGCAGCCATAACAACGGTCACAAAGCAAATGTGTGGGTTACAAGATAGTCACATGTTTGGAGTACATAAGGAAATGGGGACTAATCGAATGAACAGGGATGAAACCGATGTGCAGAAGATACTTTCGATGTTCTCATCAGATATAATGACCAATCCCTTTAATATTGCGGAAAACGACGACAGCGAGTGTCTTCCGCTTGTAAACATTGCAACTGGCGTGGTATTGCCTAGTGAAATCGCCAAGAGACTTATTTCCGCCTGTGACATTGGTAAGGAGATTATGGAAAATTCTGTTCAGGAGCGGCTGGACACTAACACGAGAAGCTTTTGGGACACGTTGCCACACTTAAAACTTAAAACATTTGCCAGCCTAGCACAGAAGAAAAAACTCAAAACAAATGATGAAAGAATTCACAATGTGAGATCTGACCGCGAACTATTTGGTCGATTAATTATTGCCGCAAGGTCCAGAGATGTTGATTTAAAACTAGTGATGACGTATGAACTGTCTGCTGTTCCACTATCATTGTCACATACGGATGGGACTCTAAGAAAGAATGTGAAAAGTGTTTTGTTAAGTGAACTAGAAAAGGAAGTAAATGTTGATGGACGGCTTCCACCTGTTGACAAGACAGGCGCAACAGCTTATGTAGTAGATGGCATGGCAATTGTGCAAATGGTTAAAACAGGAGGTACGTCTACATTTGGAGAATTGGCTGATAAATACTGGCACATCTTTACAGTTCCAGTGAATCAAGAAGACTGCAACAGAGTAGATATAGTTTTTGACAGATATGATAGACTGGAATCTCTCAAAGCGGAAGAGCGGCTAAAACGTGGGTCATCAACAGCATTGGAAGTAAAGATTGCTGGAGAAAATACTCCCGTTCAAAAGCAATGGGCCAAGTACATCAGCAATCCAAGCAACAAAAGTAACCTGGTTGCATTTCTCAGCAAGCGGTGGCGTGATACTGGTCCAAATATGCCATCTGCCGACAATTGCGTCATTCTTGCTGGTGGCTTTACCGATGGAATGGATGTTGTTGTCATTTCGGCGAACAATTCGTCGTATTTGGAAGAACTTCGATCAGATCACGAGGAAGCAGATACGCGTATGATGTTGCACGCGCTACACACTTCAAAAGACCACATGCGTGTTGTTATACAGTCTCCTGATACAGACGTGGCAGTACTTAGTATATATACGTATCGTTCGCTTCACTGTTCTGAACTATGGTTCCGTACGGGCACAAAGGACAAATTGCGATACATACCAATACATACAGTTGCTCAAGTACTGGGCCCAGCTATCTGTCTGTCTTTGCCTGGGTTTCATTCTCTTACAGGTTGTGATAGCACTAGTGCATTATTTGGAGTCGCTAAGAGAAAAGCATTCAATCTCTTAAAGTCATCTGAATGTCATCAGCTTAGCTTAGCCCAACTCGGCGAACATGTTGACTTATCACCGAATACTGCAATTCTATTTGAGAAATTTGTCTGTGAGTTGTATACCACCAGGGATGTGGGAAAGACAGCTGATGAAACCCGTTATTGGCTCTTTTGTCAAAAGAGACAAAGAAATGAAAATCTTCCACCTACATCGAATAGTCTAAAGCATCACACCGAAAGGGTCAATTTTCAAGCTCTTGTTTGGAGACGTTCATTGCAAGCTGTTCAGAATCTTCCATCTCCAAATGGACATGGCTGGAGTATAGTGGATGGTCTACTCAAGCCTGTTCTAATGTCAAAGGATCCTGCTCCATTTGGATTAATTGAACTCACATCATGTAGATGTCAAAAGTCTGCCTGCAAAAGAACAGATCTCTGTCAATGCAAGGCTAACAATCTACTCTGCACTGAAGCATGCCTTTGTATGGGAGGTGAAATGTGTGACAATGTTCAGCATACAATTGTCGAAGATGACTCTGACACGGATGAGTAACATTCTCTCATTTGCTCACGTGATAAATATGTCCTGCCAGCTTGTGTAGACATGCACTGCATGTCAGTTAAAAGTTTAATTATGAAAAATGTAGAAAACATGGGCATTGTTGTAGCTAAGGTATTGCTAGTCACAAGAAGACCTAAGTGCCCCAATATGTACAAAGCAACATACGGGTGTCTTAAACGAGGTTGATTATGTATAAATCTGCGATATACGATCACTCCTTTCCATTTTGGTTAAGATTGTATTGATATAACATGCGCTTAAGTTTGTGAAAAATTTACCATTGTGAAAATTGTTTGAGAGCCACATTCAACACCTATTGTAAATGGGCTTCTCACGGGTTAGTGATACCACAATTTTCTTGTACAACACGGCTCAGAATGTACCTAAGACATCGGTCTAGCATAATATAGAGACAAACCTTCTGAATACTGGGTGTGCTACGAAACCATTCTTCTAGACCCCTTTTGAAAATTGGCTCCCGGACTATTTCTAGCTAATGTCCATCCCACTTTGTACCATTCTCGCAACACCATCGGACCGTACCAATGTACCTTTGCGGTTTTAGCTATGCTCCGCCCATCTCTAGCTAAGCTCCACCAACACCTCGCTTGTGTTGCGATCGATCGATCTCTGAACACCCTGACTATCAATTTCCAAAAAAATATACTGCTAAGCTGTTTTATTTTTTAAAACTAATTTGACTGGGTGCTGTTGCTGCCTAAGGCAGCAACAGCGCCCAGTCAAATTAGTTTCAAAATATTCAACAGTATGTTTATTAAATAGCTAAGAATTACAAAGATACAATTCATACAACGTGTCGGACTGTTTGAGATTTGATGACGGTCTATATGGAACCCTTTGTGACGTAATGATTGTGACGTTATCATATACGCACTGACCTGATTATGACGTCATGCTAGGTCAGACGATGGATGGATACGCTGGAAAGGTCAAATACGTCATCTGGAGTTACGACGTCACGGAGGATTAACCCTTTGCCGGCGGGAGAATGACTTTGTACATGTGCTGGACTCGATTTGAAACTTTGCGCTGGGATTGTTGCTGGCTATGGTTGTTCTTTAGTGGCATTAGCTGCCAATGAGGTTATCTTATGTGCTCACACATTCTGACCTTGCAGGGTAGTACGACAAGGTCATTATCATATGAACTATCAGTATTGCTATTATAAAGCGCTTCTTCAAACAATCTGCCAATCACGCTCATTCTTACATCAAACTCCATCAAACTCGATTCGCTTGCTAATGCTGCAGTGCTTATATAGTTATTTTTGTCCTGTCGTGAGAATGGCAGCACTAATTATACTACGGATGTTGATATAAGCCTTTTTACAATGTTTTTTCAATATTCATTGCGTTATCTTGGTTTGCCGCTTTGCTCATTATCATCATCATCGTCGTCCTCGTCGTCGTCGTCGTCGTCGTCATTATCAAGTGTTGGATAACGAATGCCTGATTATTCCCTATCAAAATTGCTGGGGAGACTAACAGTATGTATGATTACGGTATTCTGCGACTGTCAGTAGTAGAAATATCATATAGCTGCAATCAGTCCTTCTCGCTTTTGCCCACTGTGTCTTGTCCTCAGCCACCATCTCTAACTTCCTCAGGTCCATTCTAGATTTAAGCATAACGAGCTCACGTCGTATCATGCTTAATGTATTTATGTAATGATGTCCTCTCCCTGGATTTATATGTGCTGGCTCCCAGTAGAGCAAATTCCAAGTCTCTCTCTCTCTCTCTCTCTCTCTCTCTCTCTCTCTCTCCCTCCCCTCCCCCCATCCCTCCCTCCCTCCCTCCCTCCATCCCTCCCTCCCTCTCTCTCTCTCTCTCTCTCTCTCTCTCTCTCTCTGCGTGCGTGCGTGCGTGCGTGCGTGCGTGCGTGCGTGCGTGCGTGCGTGCGTGCGTGCGTGCGTGCGTGCGTGCGTGCGTGCGTGCGTGCGTGCGTGCGTGCGTGTGTGCGTGCGTGCGTGCGTGTGTGCGCGCGCGCGGCGACGTGTTACGCATCTTGTATAGTGCATCATTGGAGATTATGCTGTCTGGTCATCGGTGTCCAGTGATGGTACATAGGTGTTTGCGGAGGCACGCATCAAGTGTGTCTATAGCTGCCTTTGGAGCCGCCCAGCTCTTACACTTATACAGCTTCAAGGACACGCATGGTGCGTTGTATAAACGTAGTCTTTTTGCCAAGGGCATTTTTTATATACGAAACCAAAAGCTTAGGACTGGAAAGCTATGATCCCATGACGCAGCGTGTAGCAATGTCAGTAGTATTACAAAGCAGTGAGTATATGGTTTTACCTTTCCTCCATGGTTCGCCGCCACGGAGTGGATCGTCATTTTCTTTAGTTTGATGCTTTGTAGATAGGTATATGTGGGCGAACTCTATTTTGGTTTCATTCATAAAGAGATTGCCAATTTTTAGTTTATTTGCAGCTATTTGGAGAAGTTCATCAATGGCTCTCTCTCTCTCTCTCTCTCTCTCTCTCTCTCTCTCTCTCTCTCTCTCTCTCTCTCTCTCTCTCTCTCTCTCTCTCTCCCTCCCTCCCTCCCTCCCTCCCTCATTCCATTCCCTATCCTCTCTCTCTCTCACACTCTCTCTCGCTCTCTCTCCCCCCCCCTCTCGCTCTCTCTCTCTCCTCCTCCCTCTCCCCCTCCCCCTCCCTCTCCCCCTCCCTCTCTCTCTCTCTCTCTCTCTCTCTCTCTCTCTCTCTCCCCCTCCCTCCCTCCCTCCCTCCCTCCCTCCCTCCCTCCCTCCCTCATTCCCCTATCCTCTCTCTCTCACTCTCTCTCTCTCTCTCTCTCTCTCTCTCTCTCTCTCTCTCTCCCTCTCTCTCTCACTCACTCCCGCTCTCTTGTTGACCATCTCTCTTGATCTGTTTGAGCTTTCGCTGTTTGTTTGAGTTGGTGCTTTGTCTCTTCATTGTATTTTGCTTGGTATTCAGGGTGTTGTAGTTTGTTTGCTCTGTGGGTCATTATGTGTGGAAAACACGTATTTGTGGTTTTGAACTCATGTCTTGTCACAAGATTATAGTAGTGCTAAGCCATTATCGTTTCCTCGTCCCTTTCTATACTTGCCCATGTTTTCCTTGAAATTGTGCAATTCTGATCTGGTCTTGGCATTAAAATCTCCAGCTAAGATACGGGTATCTCGTTATCTCGTGAACTGGTGGTCTTTCTGATGAAGTCAGGTTCATTATAGATTTTTTCTATTATTTCAGGAGATTTTTCCCTTTTTGTCAAGACGGTTTGGTGGCCATATACTAATAAGTATTAGTTTACGGTTTTCTGTCTTTCATTCCTAAAATACATATTCTGTAGTTTATAGTTTTGAAATCTACTTTCAGTTGCTATCTGCTATTATACCAACGCCATGACTTGTCTTTATTTGCTGTACCCTGTAGCCTACAAAACGAGTTTCCCTGAATGGCGATGACGTGTAGATTGTAGTGTTCAAAGTTGTCTGCTATTAGGCGCTGTTTGGTTGAACTTATCAATCCTTGGCATTAGAAAGTTCCGATGTTGGGAAGCCGTTATTTTATTAAGCTTCACTTATATTTTTACAGACATTGATCCCGAAATATCTGCTGAAATGGAGATATTTAGCTGTCCTCTTAAAAAAGAGCTATGGGGCACAGAAATTCAATTTTATTGGCTAGTAATAAAAACCTAGTATGTTGCAGATTATTATAAAATACAGAACTCTGAAACCCAGCCTTTGAAAGGAGCATAACTGCTCTATAAGTCTATGACTATAACTATATTGGCATTCATTTGCACGTAGGATATATCGTGATTTACCCCTCTTGTGTCAACAGCGCCTCGATTCGCTCAAAATACTACTTGATATATTTTTTAAACATTTTGATAGTCAATATTTTTCAAGATATTTTTATTTTAGAAGACTATTTTTGTAAATTTACCACTGAATTTCTTTCACGGGCTTACATAAGGTTACATGGGGCCCCTGGCTGTAGCTCAAACAGGGGCCCTTTCGTCAAGATAAATACTAGTGTAAGTAAACAAGAAATTCTATTGAATTGAAATTTTGCAAATATATTGAATTTCATCCACATACCTTATTATTACATTGGTCGTTTACGAACTTTTCTCATGGCGAAGTCATCAATAATATCAGTGAACTTCAGTGAGTTTACAATTTCACTTTCAATACTCATAATTCATTTTTTATTCTTTTCAACTTTGAAAATGATCGTTCTCCACTGCAGTTCGATGTCATCATGGAGAGATAGATGCATAGTGCGATGTGGACATTTGGAAAGCTTTGTGTGCACATGAACTCATTCAACAGTAACCGCATTTTCAGCTCTGTGCTTGTGTCTTGTGCTGCGCGTTGAGCTTCTTTATGCTCATGTCCACCGACAGTCTTGAACAGCTCTGAGAATTGGACTAATTCAGAAGAAAAGACGTCTTCAAAATCATTTGAATATTCTTCCATTAACTTATTTGCTGCATCAAGATGTTGCTTAGAGTTTTCATGGCTTGAAAGCAATTCATGAGCATGTTTCCAACCATTGAATCCACTTGTTAGCTTACTCATCGTAGTTGACATCACCTTGCATACAAAGCAATAAACGTGACCACTGGTTTTTGAATAGCATAACCAGTTTCTGTCTAACTGTTCCCCTGTTAGTGCATGAACACGTGTAAACAATGCTAAAGTACAATGCCGGCGTTGTGACGCTTTTTCCAGCTGCACCACTGATTCCTGAAGCCGCCATCTTTTTGTTGACATGAAGATGATCCACGCTGAATCCAGTAATTTCGCTGGTTTTCATAGAGTTTTTCTGGACAAAGATGGAGATCGTCAATGACAACATCGTCCACAACAGGTTTGGTGAAGTAGTCGTGATTGCAGTCTCCACTTCAGTGTCTGTCTTTGATACAGAGGGCTGCTCCACATCTCTCGTAGACGTAGTGGGTTTGAAGAACGATGAAAGTTTTGGAGTCTTCTCAGCAATCTTCGTTTCTCATTTCTTCTTTTCTAAGGCAGCTGCACGCTTTTGTGCTCCACTGGGGATAGTTACGTTGCATGACTGAAAAGAAACCAAAAAAGAAATTTAGCATCTAATGACATAGTATGTGTAGTGACTAGTGACGTCATAAGAACAATTAACTTGTTTACAAAGATATCTCATAATTATTAAATTTGCTAACTAATAATAATATAATTATATTATTATATGAATTATATTATAATATAATTATATTATCATTAGTGAACAAATAGAAATTTGAGACATACTAAGTGAGGAAAACAACAATCTACTAAATGATTTCACAAATCAACACTGGTAAATTACACAATGTACATCACACATTATGACTGGTCACGCAAGACAAAAATGTGTAAATCATAGGCTATTAGGCAGTTTACTGCTATAGCAGACATTGCTTCCCGCCAAATATAAATGAAATCGGCCCAGATGACGGATCACGGATGATTTCACTTTATTACGGTGCAATCGGACGGTATCCCGTATCTGTGTAATTTCGAACGGAATTTCCTGTAAATATGCCAATTTCATTATAGGCCATAATTATGCACTTTCCGCGAAATGGATAGAGGCAGACCGCGCCGCGTGCGGAGTCTCACGTGCCAGTGTAAAAATAGTACGGTAAATTAAAAGAGGAAATGCTATTGTCTAAATCTTTCATGACGAAACTGGCCAAGACCGGCCTCTGCTGCTCTGCATCGGATCTGAAGCTGAGGAGTGTCAATTTGCAGAGGAAGAGAAGATTATTTTGACAGTTTAACCATTGGAATGCGTCCCAATGACTGGCTGTTACCGAGTCAGTTATTCCAGTGAGAAATTTTCAATAATAGTGTTCTCCTGGTCTGCAAATGGATATTAATTTAAATAAGCAAATGTTTTGATCTTCTTGATAAAAGTAAAGTAGTAAACAATATTGAAAATCATGACAAGTATTTTTTTCTGTTAACTAATTTTGGGGCCCCCTAAATATTGGGGCCCCCTGGCGTCAGCCCAGTCAGCCCCCTCCCCCCCCCCCCCCCCTTAATCCGCCACTGGCTTCACCATTAAAGGAGTCTTGGTAAAAGAAAATTAAAGTTTTAACTTAGCCAGTGTCTATCGGCAGGCCGAGAGAAGAGTATTTTTGAAAATTTACCGCTAGAATGACTGACTCGATTACCGAGCCAGTCATTCTAGTGGTAAATATTCAAAAATACTCTTCTCTAGGCCTTTCACATAGCCATGTCTGAAGACCACTACAAAGTTGTTTTGGGTCAGTTTGACCATTCAAGAGTTAAGTTGACACAAGTGGTGTTAAAGGTGCATATTCACACCAGAATGTTCAAAAATAAAATATGTTATTCGTTTAATTACTTCTAGGTCAAATTCGACTCTATAACTATAGTCAGTTTCACGGTTTACTGAACACGCGCAGTCTCTATGCCAAGCCGAACGCTGAATAGTTAACCATAGTTCGTTGGTTCCCGATTCCTCATTGAATTACTATTAGGGGAAAAGTTAGCGCCGGGTACCAGTCCCCATTAACCCTTTCTGTCGTCTGTTTTGATGGCCTACGAAAATGGGCTATTTTTGTCCGCCAAGACGTCAAAAGGCGTCCATATGACATAAAATGGGAAGGAAATAGGGGCTTGAGAACATTGGCATACAATGGGAACGCATAATTTCATCAAACCTAAGTTACCGGGTATTTAGTGAAATATTTACACTTTTTATATGCATTTGTTCGTGGCAAGCGATCGGTGTCCGCCATTTTGAATTTTACGCAAATATCGCACTAACCATCTGAACGGAGCTCGGGTGCTCGGTTGACTATAGTTGACTAGCTAGTTAACCATTTGAAGTTCGACTCTGAATTTAGTTAGCTATGGTTAGGAGTCGAACTTGACCTTAGACACACGATTTAAGCCTCTAGAAGTCTACAATCTTAACAATTCTATTTTCAGGCACTTTCGTGTGAATACGCACCTTTAATGCATCATGTCTCGCGATATTGTATCGATAATAGGCATAGTCATAGACTTATAATAGCTATAGACCGGTTATGACCATCTCAAAGGCAGGATTTCAGAACTCAGTATTTTATGATAATCTCCAACTACTATGTTTTTGTTACAATTCTGTTACAAAGTCGAATAAAATGTCAAATTCATATAGTCAATACAATTTTATTCTGATTAAAAATATACAAATTTACCTCACCAACGTCTGTTCAATTTCTCAGTTTCAAGTAACATTAATAGTGGGGCAGCTTAGCTCCAGAAAAATGTGGAATTGTGCACTTTTTCATAAAAGCGCCAAAGTTGGTGTCAAGTTAGAATATCACTAGACAATCATTTTAAGATCGGGATGTACATGGCTGCATGGCGGCCATTTTGGATTTCAAAATGGCCGCCGTTCAAGATATAGTTTCCTCTATATCTCCAAAAAAATATAAGCTTGGAACAAAATTCCATCGGCTATACCTACATTTTTGGGATCTAGGAATCTGATGATACCAATTTTAAAATGCTGCGTTGGTGCCATATTGGATTTCAAGATGGCCGCAGCTTAAAATATATATTACCTCATATCTTCTAAACTAAACAAGCTAGCAATCCAGTTCCAGTTCCGATTAACTACCGTTCTTAAGAGACTTCTGTTGGATTAACTACCGTTCTTAAGAGACTTCTGTTGGATTAACTACCGTTCTTAAGAGACTTCTGTTGGATTAACTACCGTTCTTAAGAGACTTCTGTTGGATTAACTACCGTTCTTAAGAGACTTCTGTTGGATTAACTGGCGTTCTTAAAACACTTCTGTTAGATTAACTATGTCTAGAATCAGCATGTCACCGTAAATGAAACTAGTGGACCCCACGACACATGTGGAGCCTGCAATCCGTGTGTCTATGCAGTGGGAACTTTGCGTTTGGTGCCAGGTACACCCGTCCGCATCTCTTCAGTGTCCTGCTCTGCAACTTGACCGAGACAAAACACAGCAGTTCGGGTACAGGTCACTTGCCGAAAACTCCAACAGTTCAATGGTCTTGGAACACTTCCAATGACACGGGTTCGATTGGACAGAATCGATAAAGGTCAATGAATTGAAACTGCATTAACGGTGCACAGGGCTTGCTGGTACAAATCATGCAGACTGAAATATAATAATACTGAACTGCAATGAGCAAAGAAAAGAACTGTACATGCACGTGACCAAGCATATGCGGCCTGTGGTGAAGCGTCAGGTGTGCCAAAATGCACACGGTCGACTACAGTATTCAAGTTGGCAGATCTTTCACACCTCTATGCCACTCGACTGGAACAGCTGGTGTTGAGACAAAACTACATTCCAAAAGGCTAGAGCAGCGAATACTTGGTCTGTTTTAAGACATGAGAGCTCATGCAAAGGGACGAGAGACACTCTTAGTCTTTGACGCTGATATTGGCATTGCATTAGCCAAAGCCTGTGAGACGGACAGTGATAGTGCTGCCATTCATCTAGCTAGTGCAGCTCAGATTGTACGTAGACATCTCTTCAA
Organism: Chaetoderma sp. LZ-2023a; assembly: GCA_034401795.1. Lineage (NCBI taxonomy): Eukaryota > Metazoa > Mollusca > Caudofoveata > Chaetodermatida > Chaetodermatidae > Chaetoderma > Chaetoderma sp. LZ-2023a. The sequence continues at coordinate 157,097,822 of CM067370.1, read as the reverse complement.
CAATACCAGCCAGGTTTGTTATCCCAAATTGTCAAGGAGGCTCTGTTCCCGTGGTTCTTCTTTCATTGGTGAATATGATACTGGAGGGGCCAAGCATCATGGATCGAGCAGGAGATTCAACGGGTCAAGCCGCACTTACAATGGCACAGCTTCTCAAGTGCAACGGTGTGAAACATGCCCGTAAACAAACAGACATGCAAAAGGCTGTTAAAGATAGTATTGAACAAAATACACCTCTTCCAACATATGTTGGGCTGAAGGTCCAGGTTGAGACACGCATGCGAAACCTGCTTGATAGGCCTTTCCATCTAGCCCTCAGTATCTCCTACAACCGAATACTTCAGATATCTGCTGATATGTGCAATGCTGTAAATAAACTATACAACATGGAAAAGGTTGTGTGTCCACCAAAGCTACGGCATGATATATTCATATTCAGTGATGTGGATAATATTGACGTTAAACAGAGTTCAAGTACAGCCACGGAATGTCACAGAACAGGCATCTCGCTGTTTCAACATCCATCTGGTCTGGGTGAAGGAATCGATCGTAGAAAGGTCATACTTGGTGGTGCTTCCGGTATAAAGAGCGTTGGGCCCCTGCCTCACTACCACAGCGACGTACCGCAAGTAGCAACGAGTACTAAAGGGTTGACAATACTTGATACAGCTTTGACTTCACTGGCAGCGAAGACAGAATACAACAAGTATGAATGGTTGAAAAGTGCAAGACAGGTCATCGAAATTGATCATGAAAGTGATGTCTACAAAGATGTTTCGTGGTCTGCTTTCCATGCGCAAGGTCAACCTGTTACAGAATCCGCCAACAACATCATCAGCAAGCTTACCCCTCTTCCATGAAAGTTCTGCAACTGTTGCCATGATAAGACACTCGATGGATGTTCTGAATGAGGCAATCCAGCATCTCAACCCAGGGCAGACACAGGTCATCGCATTTGACCAACCGCTGTTTGCTATTGCCAAAGAAATTCAATGGAAGTGGCCAGAAACATATGGGGATGATCGATTTATTATACTCATCGGTGGTGTGTCTACACATTGAGATGGCAGCTCTAAAAACTGTTGGCGATTGGCTCCATGGAAGTGGATGGACTAAAGCATTGGTCCCAGCAGAGATGGCTTCACCTGGAACATCCGACAGGTTTCTTCTAGCAGCGCATGTTGCACGGACGCTCCATGCCCACCAGAATACAGTTCCAGCGCTGTATATCCTGCAGCACCCTGCCTACAATCATTATACCACATGCTACGTATAGAGAGCAGCTCTTCCTACCATTTGACGCGTGGTGTAAGGAAAGAGAAGATCAAATCATGTTGTTCAAGTACTGAACACTTGTACTGGAACTATAAATCTGCATTCTTGTGTGTTTGTACGCTCCCTGCGAGAGGACAGTTTTGACATGTACTTAGATTCACTGACCCAGCTTGTGACATGGTGGACCCCTGTCCACTTGAGAGACATGACATGGCTTCAGGACAATCACTGAGCGTTAGCAAAGCAGGTCAAGGAAAGCAACTTCACTGTGCGGAAGACCAAACATGCATTCTCATCAATCCCGATTGACCGGCCGCCCAAACAGAACAATGCTTGCATCAAAGGGGATGGAGGAGTGGTAGGCCTTACAGACAACCCATCAGCTTTAAGACGATGGATGGTTGCAGGGACAGAGGTTGCCCGGTTGGTAGGGGAATTCGAGAATTAAATACCGTCCATAGAAGATCGAGAAGACACAAGACATCATGACCAAATACCTAGTGTTCAGAAAAGGTTCGAAAAAGATATAAAGTCTCTTGTGGCAGTCATCGAAGACCTTGGCAATCCTTTTGAGGAAGAGACTACAGACATGATTGACCTTGGCACAAAGAAAATTGCAGCCTGACAGTACAGATCGTTTGCAACGTTAGAAAATTGGGAAACTATCAGTTCGATGCCTTTGTTAAGGAACGGTTGATTGACCGAATGAAGCCACTAGATGATGTCTTCCAGCGCAACAAGTTACCTCTCTTTGGCAACTCATCCACAACTGATGGCACCAGAGGCAAGCACCAACTTACAGCGCTAAAGAATGATGTTCAGTTTTTGCCACGGCTGTACATTGGCTGCCAGACATGCGACGGAAATATCGATGAATTCTTTGTACATGAAAATCAGCTTCACCCGCCATCACTTTTCTTGTATGGTAATATCCATCTTAATACAAAATCTGATCTACTCCAGTGCTTGGGCGAAACCTCTGAGCCCAAAACATAGGCTCCAAAAGTCACAAATGTCATTCTTGATGGTGCAGCAGCTGTCCAAATGCTGAAACCAGGTGCCGTGAAGACATTTCAAGAGATTTCGAAACAAGTCTTTATGCCATATATATAATCCCAACATAGTAATGCCACATGTCTGGATCTGGTGTGGGATCGCCATTTTATTCAACACCTTGAAAGGGACTACTAGAGCTAAGCGTGGAAATGGAATTTGACGCCAATTCCAGGAAACTGTCAGAACTTTATACGAGTGGATGCCAACAAGATGGAACTGTCCAGCGTCCTCTCCAAGCAGCGTGTTGATGCCTTCAATGAGCAAGAGCTAGTTGTAACGCTAGATCAGTAGGTTCTCAGAGCTCCTCTGCGCCAGGATGTGTCATCCATTTCACCATGCAACCACAAAGAGGCAGACACACGGATTCTCCTCCATGCAGCAGACGCTGTAAGGTGTGGCCACAAAGAGATACTAATCCGTACCGTTGATACTGATGTGGTCCTGATTGCTGTAATGGTTGCTCAAATGCTCCAAGGTAATGAAATGTGGGTAGCTTTACGAATTGGGAGGATCTTCCGTTACATTGCAGCACATGAGACCACTACCTCTCGCAGTCCTGAACGATCCCGTGCACTACCGATGTTCCACGCATTAACTTGGTGCGATACTGTCTCATCATTTGCAGGACATGGCAGGAGACTCATTCCTAGAACTAACCAGTGAACCTCTTACCGTTTTACACATGCCAAGTGAGATTGGTCTACAATGCAGGAAAGCTATAGGTTGATTTGTAATCCTGCTCTACGACAGAGTGAGAACATGTACCAACATCGGCAAGGCGCGGAAGCAGCTGTTTCCCAAAAAAGGCAAACTCCTGGATGCAATACCTCCAACATCTGCTGCTCTTGTGCAGCATGTAAGGAGAGCAATCTACCAAGGTGGGTTTTGCTGGGGGTAGTCCTTGTTTGCACAAACAGTGCTCCCATCTCCGAAAGATTGGGGCTGGGCAACAACAGCCGATGGAATGTTTGAACCCCATTGGACAACACTTCCCGAGCCTGCTAAGAGCTGCTATGAGATTTATTCACTGTGACTGCAAAAAAGATGCAGAGAAAATTACAAATGCTGAAAAGCGGCACTGAAATGCACATCTCATCTCTGTGCACGTGTGAAGGAGGGTGTGACTGGAATGAGATCCAATCATGAATGTACCTCAGAGACATCCTTAGATGGGGCACGTGTGTCAGATACTGAATGATCAAACTTGACAGACATCATGTTGATGCCAGCGAATCATTATTGTGTACCTAAAATGTTGCACTGCTTGCTAATAGAGTTTCCATTGTCTCTGGAACATTTCATTGTGATTGGAACATATAGCTCCATATATGGAGGTAATTTTGAACGTCAATATCGCTGTAAGTAAGCAAACTGTGATAATATATAAGAAATACGAGACATTTGAATGTGGTCTCTATCATCCAGATGAATGTGTCCAGATCCTAACAATATTAGGCTGATTCAGGTGGGTCTAGCCGATAAAACTGTATTCATGGTCTGTTTAGTTTTTGAGATATGAAAGCAATTAGATCTTGAGCGGCGGCCATCTTGAAATCCAATATGGCGGCCAAAGTAGCATTTTGAAATTGGCATCATCAGATTCCTAGACCCCGAATATGTAGGTATAGCCGATGGAATTTTGTTCCTAGCCTGTGTACTTTGAGAGATATAGAGTAAACTGTGTCTTGAACGGAGGCCATTTTGAAATCCAAGATGGCCGCCATACGCGTACATATTTTAGATGCCTCCCGATCTTAAAATGATCACCTTATCACAATGTTCATTTGAGCCAACTTTGATGCTTTTATGAAAAAGCTGCCCCACTACCACATAGCATCTGGACAATGACTATGCCTGGTTGTGAGCAAGATCTATCATGGATTAGTCATTAATAGTTATGCCCCGCCTATGTCTAGCTAAGCGCCGCCCAGTTTCTTACGCGTATTGGAATCGAAACCTGCATTACCATAATCAAAATGTAAAGGTAACTAGACAGGTAATCTGTTGAATGCCTTGAGACTAAATTGGCAGGGGCCTGTTGCTGCCAACGACAGCAACAGCTCCCAGTCAAATTAGTTTCAAAATATTCAACAGAATGTTTATTAAATTGTAAATTCATCAATGACATACAACTGGTACACGTTCGCGACAGATGGTGCTATTAGGGAACTGAAAGTACGTTATATTGATTGCAACATCGGCCAACGTGGGACGTATTTGATTATAATGTAAGATAACTGAGTGACAGATCGGATCCCTCCATTAATACGCCTCGAAGAATACCAGACCTTATATCAAAGTGCCAAACACTCTTCTTGGTTTTTTCTCATCCATAAATAGTTATTCATACCAGAGAACACATTTCTTTCCCCGAAGGTGAAAGTTCTGTAAGCATTTGTCCTGCCAATTTTCCCTCCACCCTAGCTTTCACTTTCGACTCGCAAGTCTAATCACGCCGTGAAATTACTACTTGTAACCAGGTTTTCAGTTTCAACTCAAAAGTTTAATCTTGAAGCTCCCTGGGCCCTGGTGTCCATTTTTAACTCACATGTTTAATCTAATCTAAAAATATAGGCGTGGCTTCTTCGAGAATACTTTTCTCGATCACGCATCGAAGATCTCGCGAGATACGAATGATGTTTAATCATGAAGATCCCATGAAGATCACAGGTCCACAATAGCATTCGCCAGCATGGAAAAACAACAACCGACCTCAGTTTTGATCTTATCCAAAGGGCCGAGAAGAAATCCGAATATTGACGATAGAGGTCGCCTTTTTCTCTCATAATGATTCTAGAACTAACTATCAAGAAATACTCGAACTGGGGGGGGCTTGCTCTTGATTAGATATAATTTATTAAATTAACTTTATGATAATCAAAATAAATTAGATGAATTTATAGACGGTTTTGTGTATCGTAGGCCTATGTAAGACAATTAGCGCGCTACACATATTGAACATAGTTACGTGGGTTTGCGTTATGTAGTGGTTACAGGGAGTGTACTCGTCCGTGTATGGATGCGCGAATAGTTGATGTGGTTTGCAGTGGTTGTCTCCCTTACATCGCTTCAGCAATTGGGATTGCTGTCTGGATTGTAATCAAATCTATAGTCCATTAGGCTTTTAATCGCGTCTTAATATGCATAATGAACCGATCGTTTTTATGCTAATTAGTGTGCTTGTGGAAGGAAGAGTGAGTTGTTTGATATGGGTGGCGATTCATGCTTGGTTGGTAAATCAGAATCAAACGAAATTATTGATTCTGGTTGAAAAACGGTTGTTGTGAAGTGGGATTATTTTTTTGATCATGCACGCAATTAGGCTTGGTTGTGGTTCAGGATCATTAGATCAGCGCATGATATGATCCCGCACCTTACAGCAAATACACATGCGGTCAAGATGCACTTACCAATTGTTGCTTTTTGGCTGCTTGTAGCAGCTCAATAAATGGCCATGTCTCTCAGTCAGTCAGTCAGCGAGCCAGCCAGCCAGCCATGCCGCCAGCCAACCACGAAAGCTTTTTCTGGTCCGTGTCTTAAATACCGTGTCCGTGATCCGGATAAAGGAACCCAGATTCAGATCGGATCAAATTCTGGATCTATGGATATATCGGAAACTGCTAGTCCGATTTGGCTCAAATCTTAAAACTGAAGAGGTTCTTCAACAACTTCAGGCGTGATCCTGTAAAAAAATTTGGAAAATAAATAAAATCCTGAACAAGCAGCTACCGAGATTCTAGACCTTGTTATATAAGGCATGTGCTTGTTGATTTCCATTCAGGTGGGATAACTATTTTGATTATGGATGATTGAAAATTGGTGATAGTATGTCAGTTCAGTTGGCACCTGTTTACCTATTCGTGAGTGTATGTCATCTAGCGCCATGGACTATATTGGTTTCAAACAATTTAACAAACTCTTAAAGGTGAACATTCACACCAAAATGCTTGAAAATAAAATTGCTAAAACTATATACTTCTAGAGGCTTAAATTGTGTGCCTAGATGTAATGAAACGAAATAAATCTTAGCATATGATGATTTCAGTACGTATAAATTAATATAATTTTTTAAGTTGTCAAATTGAATTAGAGGCACGAGTCCCTAATTCAAATTCACAACTAAACCTACGAAATTTATTTATATAAAATGAAATTATCATATGTTAAGATTTCTTTCGTTTCATTTCATTGAGGTACATAATTTAACCCTCTAAATGTATATAATTTCAGCAATTTTATTTTCAATTATTTTGGCGTAAATATTCACCTTTAATTTCCTTGCTGCTTTTCGCAGGACTTTCCAGCTATCTTTTAGGTGTAGGCTGTCGATCTTTTAACTGTCTCGCCGCTGCAAGCCACTAATAATTTCAATGAGCAAAATTAACTTGACTTGCTAAATATTTTGAAAACAATTTGACTGAAAGTTGTTGGTGGCTTAGCCACCAACAACTTTCAGTTAAATTGTTTTCAACATATTTAGCAGTTTCAAAGATTAAGTCGTCAGCAAAAACACAACAGTCAGACGCCTCTGAAAATGGCGAGCTATCTAGTCATATTTAGGATATTCCGAGTTCTTTGCAAGGGAAGATTCCAGTTTCTCAGTCAGTCATATGACGTCATAATCAACTACGTGACGTGTAGGGTGTGATCATCATGAATGACGTAGATAAGTTCGTTACAAACTGATAATTGATGACGAACTAAGCGTTCTTGTATGAATTGTATGTCTTTAAAATTTAATAAACATGCTATTGAATATTTTGAAACTAATTTGTCCTGGCGCTACCTAGTTTCAAAATATTCAACTGTTTACCTGTATAATTTTATGGAAATTTAGATTCAGGGAGTGCAGAGATCGATCGATCCCAACACGGGCGAAACGTTGGTGGAGTTTACCTAGAGATGGGCGTGACATAAGTAAAACTGGATTCATCCATTGGATTCTTTAGTAAGTTCAATAATTACTATGTTGCTGAAATCAGACACCTGCCTTGCCTTTCCTAGGGAAACCGCTCCAGAGTCATCTGTGAGCGCAAAATCGGCTTTTCTCGTTTTATATATTATATGATATAATTAATGCGAAAACAGCAGATTGTCAATTGTTTGCGGATTAGCAGAACGTCTTGGAGTGTTTTCCCTAGTGAACACAAGCCTGTTATAGTTAGCAGACAAATACTAAAGGATAACGAATATGGGTGACAGGAAAGGAATTTCGGTGCAAACAAGATTAATAGAATCTCGGTAGGTACGGGTTCCCAATTTCATTTTCCGGATCTTTCGAGTTTTACAGATTTTTCACTTCATGCTCAAAGTTATGGAATCCTAGTGTATGGTGACGCCATTTTCTATGTTAAAATGTTAGCGAACCCGGACCAGTAGTGTCCGCGGTATCCACAGGTCCTGAATTTGATCCGGTCACTTGCCTTTATCTGGAACACGGCCAAAGTATGGAAATCCTCTTGCTTGCCCGGTAAGTTCCATCGCTGTGTAAAAATTTGAGCCGAATCGGATCTGCAATTTTTAAGATACAACCCGGAATAAGCTTCTATGACCGACCGACCGACTGCCCTAAGGGGCATATGGTGGTTTATTGAGATTCTACCTGCAGATCAAATTAGTATGCAATAATAATGCACCAAGCCTGGTATAAAAATAATGGGAATTTCCGAAATGTATGTATAGCTTGGAACGAAAGCCTCTTTATAATTGATATATTTATTTACATTGAAGATGAATGCAGCTAAAATGGCACAAGCATAATTAAATATTAGAACAGCAAATCCGTTCATTTTCAGCATTGTATTCATCAGTTGCAATAACATCTTCATGCTGGTGATTTCAGTTCGTTCTGCGGATCTCTGAAATGAAGAAAACGGATACATAATACAAGTATGACACTGAACTACATTACGTAAGCAGTATGGTATTGCAATGTAGGGAGGGCATAAGCACAATTATACGCGTCATCACAAATCCCCACGTGCACTGCGTTGATCTTTTGACCCCATGGGCGGTGTCAAATGTAAATTTCCTCTTACACTGCGTAAATCGTATGAGTAACACACATATCAAATTTGGTTGAATTCCGTCCAACGGTTTCGGAGAAGTTGCGTTACAATCGATTTGGCATTTTTACCACCATCCCCACCCTTCGATGGAGTAGCATTACAATCGATTCCCGCACAGATAGACAGACAGACAGACAGACAGACAGACAGGCAGACAGACTGGCTGGCCGGATATCACTGCTGCGTGCTATTATGATAGCTAACTACATACCGATCACAAAATAATCCCACACAGCGCGACATATTCGTTGCATCGTCATACCATGTTTGCCTTTCAGCCTGGATTATGCTTAATACTTCTCATGCCGAAACCGGCCAAAATCGGCCTATACAATGCGCGTTAGGAATATCCATTTGCAAGTCAAAAGAAGACTATTTTTTTAATTTTACCACTGTCATGCCAGTGGTTAATTTCTAAAAGTCTTCCCTTGACCTGCAAATGGGAAGTTAATAAGGAAATATTTTAATTTGCTTGATCAAATATAGCCACTAAAGGATTAAGCGAGGAAACCAATCCGAATTGATGGATCCGATCTGTTACTCAAGGATATGACGCCATAATCAATACCATCACGTGTAGGCGTACGGCACAATCAAAATGCGTAATGAATGACGTATTTAGCTCCATCATGAACATTTAAAAGGCATCCAACTGTACTAATTGTTTGTCTGATGGATTTACTATTTACTAAACATTATGGTGAATAATTTGAAAATAATTTAACCTGGTGCTGCGTCAGGGTTCAAAGTACGGTATATAAATTGATTCTAACGCACCGGAAAAAAGTGGGCGGAACTTAGCTAGGAATGAGCGGGCATAGCTAGACATGGGCGGGACATAGCTAGAAATGGGCAGTGAATAGCTAGAAATGGGCGGTCATAGCTAGAAATGGGCGGGGCATAGCTAAAAATAGGCAGGAAATAGCAAGAAATGGGCTGGGTATTACTAGAAATGGGCTGGGAATAGCTAGAAATGGGCTGGGAATAGCTAGAAATGGGAGGGGCATAGCTAGAAATGGGAGGGGTATAGCTAGAAATGAGAGGGCCATAGCTAGAAAAGGTTCGCTCTATGCAGGCTCGGAAAGATGTAGGCCATAATGATTATGGTTTGATACGTTAAGGAAAATAATACTTATTTAAATAATTTATTTTAATTTAAGCTTGAACTCCCACAATCCAAATTTCAGGACAACCCTACAGGTAAGCTGTTGAATGTTTGAAAACTAATTTGACAAGAACCTGTTGCTGCTATAGGCAGCATCAGCTCCCAGTAAAATTAGTTTTAAAATATTCAACAGAATAAGTATTAAATTCTAATCTGATATTTGGTGTTTGGCATTTCGTTGTTCAAAGTGTTAATTTATTTTTGATTTCTTAGTTTGATACGGAAGACTCACTACTGCTAAACCGCTACATTAACGATTTGAACCACAAATTTACAGAATCTCAAATTCATTATGCTAGAAATTTGCTGTATTTACAAGGGTTGAAATACTAAACGATAATGACAAATTCATTTTTTAATGTCATCTATAATGGGGACAGCGAGGTCGACACATTAGTATTAAACTATATTTAATCTCACTCCATGTATCCGTGCGCGCGTACGTGTGTGGTGCGCGGGTGAGAGAGTGCGTGCCGGCTTAAGCGCTTGCTCACGTGCGCGCGTGAATGGGTGTGGGTGCGTACGCGTTTGGTGTGTGGGTGGGTACGTCGGTGGGTCATAGCGCGTGCGTGCGTGTATGTGAGCGTAGCGTGCTCGGAGGTGTGTCACAAAAACATCTGATCCGATTTGTCTCAATTACGATTTCCAGACATGATTCTGATATAAAAAAAATCCGGAGCCGTATCGGATCAAATTCTGGACCTGGATATCTTGGAAACAGCTAGTACGATTTGGATCAGATTTTATCACAGGAAAAGGCGTGACCATCACACTAGAGTTCCAAAAAATTCGAATACACATTTTTATCATAAATCCCGAACGCAACTAGGTCGAATCGCCAAATTTGGCACATTCATTCATTCATAATATAGGGCCTATCAAATTTGCATTGAGGCATCAAGTATCTAGGTCACGGGTTATGAAGTATAAACAAGAATACATCTTTTTGGCCATACAAGACGGGAGAATCGACAGATTTGGCAAAGACCTTCATATTACGACTGTTTACAGTTACTTTAAGCGCGAAGTCAACGGATCAACTATCTAGTTCACGGGGGGGGGGGGGGGTGTTGGGGGCGGGGGGGGGGGGGGCGGTGTTGGCAGCTGGGGGTTGGGGGCACTAACTGTATTGCCAAAACAGAGTGCAAAGGTTTGAGTCAGTATCTCAAACGAGAGTACATTCTAGTTTAAAATTGATTTGACATCTGTTGCATTCATAGCCAGCAAGTGCTTTGGAAGCCAGCAATAAAACGTGGCTCTACAAACACATTTCAACTGATCTAACATATAAATGCTATTTAAATAAAGTAAAAACGAAAAAGCACCGTGATTCATTATGTAGACTAAGAACGGGGTCTCATAGACTAAATATTGAATTAGGCAGATGGCACAAACCAATACCAATACCACGCGCTGAGCGAACATGCCCTTTTTGTGATGATGTAGAGGATGAATATCATTTTTTAATTTTATGTCCTGTCTATAATGATTTACGCAGGAAATACATAAAACCATACTATTGGAAACGACCGAACGTTCACAAAGCATCAGAATTATTGATGTGTACCAGCGAAAGTAGTTTAAAGAAGTTAGCGGCTTTTGCTTACAATGCTTTTCTATTACGTGACGAACGCGCGTAATTGCGTTTTCTCCACTATAATCCATCGCATTTTTTTTTCTATGCCAATTTGGGAGGATAATTCTTACTTTTAACAGAATGCATTTTCTCATCACAGGCACGATTTCAGCTCTCAATATACAAACCTTTACTAAACCAGTGGCTATTTCGCCTCCATTGTAAAAGGTTTACATTAGAGTTTTCGATTTTTCAACAATTCGGTACGATTGTGTGGGCATACGGATGTATGAGGATGTAGATGTGCGTCTGTATGTATGGGAAGTGGATATGTATGTACGCGTGCGTGCGTGAGTGTGCCTTTGTTGTGTGTGTGTGTGTGTGTGTGCGTGCGTGCGTGCGTGCGTGCGTGCGTGCGTGCGTGCGTGTGTGTGCGTGCGTGCGTGCGTGCGTGTGTATGTGGATGACCACGAGAACGCGTGAGCGTATATGGACATGAGCATTAGTAAGTGGATAAGAGGAACCAAGAAAGTTATTTATTAAAATAAATGCCAAACTAGTGCCCTCATGCCATTACATGGGGGAGTCAGTCAAAACCATCCCCGTCACGTTGGAGAATGCGGTACTATTCTGATGGTTTATCACTGGAAGGACTGGCTCGATAAACAATCCAGTGGTTCCAGTGATGGAGTGTCAGAGTGGTCCTCTTTCGATGTGAAAGAACCAAATCAACGTTTCAAAAACCCAATTTTAATTTCTAGGCATGACTTTGTGAAGGTGTGCGAGCGAAAGTGATTGTGTGAGCGCGTGCATCCTGGTCTCACTCCTCGCTTTTCTTTCGACCCGCTATTTCGAAAGCGAGGAGTGTTGACCTTGAGTGATTTATGTACTTAGACCGGATCCCGCTCTTCGTTTCCCTTTCGACTTAACATATTTGGAAACGAAGGGCGGTGATATTGGAAATGGCATTATACTGTCTGGGTGTGGGTGAGAGAGAGAGAGAGAGAGAGAGAGAGAGAGAGAGAGAGAGAGAGAGAGTGTGTGTGTGTGTGTGTGTGTGTATGCGCGCGCGCGTGTGTGTATGTGCGTGCGTGCGTGCGTGTGCGCGTGCGTGGTGATGTTGTTTTCGTTTATCAGTATCTTAGTTGCAAATCGGGCTATCGTGTGACCAGCCTCGGTCTGTTAATAATAATAATAATAATCATTCTTTATTGAGGGTAAAATCTTCAGGATAACCTGCTCTCCCAGATGCCCTCACAAAAACAACAATAATGTTGATGGACTACGGTCGATTTCCGCGGACAGCACACCTGAGCATTTTGATAATGTAGCCCCAAATACCTAGGTGTCCCTTTGTCTGCTAAGGAAATCGACCCATGGTTCATTGATGGATCCGCGGCTGGCACGGTGGTCCAGATGTATATGAACCAAATTAGCCTGCGAACATTACTGATTTAATAACATATAAAATATGAGAATGAATATGTTCTTGCAATTGTAATGCACTTAGTTGATTTGTCCGCCATATCACATTATGTGTAACCATTTGCACTCAAGGGTCAAATGGCCTATTGTGTGAATAAATCTATCTATCTATGTATTAAAATTAATGTAATTTTAAAAAGCTTAACAAATTACTTTCAAAAGATTTAGAAGCAGGATTTTTTCTTTAGAAATCATTTTTTCCGTATTTTGTCTGTCGAGCTCTACGTTGTGGCTATATCTGTACCTATGAGATTTCGTGCTAATAAATAATTATGCTTCTGATTATAAAATGACTAACATGGAAGGATCTGATCTGTCACTCACGTATATGACGTCATAATCGTTCAATTACTTCATGTGTGGGCTGACATCACAATCGAACTGCGCATTGAATGACGTATTGAGCTCCGCCATGAATATCTAAAGTCCGTCAAGCATACGAATTGTATGTCTTTGATGGAATTAATATTTAATAAACATTCTGTAGATTATTTTGAAACAAATTTAACTGCCATAGCAGCAACGGCTAGGAGCAATATACATTGCTGCCATACCGGCAACAGCCCCAAGCCAATTTACTTTCAACAACGTGTCAGTACAATTACCTTGAAACTGGGATTCGCCTTGAAACTAGGATTCTGTGAATTCATATATAAATCGATCTCAACTCGCACAAAACGTGGGCAAAATTTAGCAAGGAATGGGCGGAGTATAGCTAGGAATGGGCGTCGTATAGCTACAAATGGATTACTCAATTATGACGTCGTATTCCAAGATTTACACAACACGATTAATGGAAGTATCCATTTCAAGCTATGCCCCGCGCATTTCCAGCTAAGCTCCGCCCACTTTTCTGTAATCGAACCCTGATCTCACTGACTATCAATTTTCAGAAAACTATACAGGTAAGCTGTTGAATATTTTGAAACTAATTTGACTGGGTGCTGTTGCTGCCTATGGCATCAACAGCGTCCAATCAAATTAGTTTCAAAATATTCAACCGCATGTTTCTTAAATAGTAAAGCCATACAATTCGTACAACATTTCTTGAGTCCGTCACCCGATTAAGCGTTCATGACGACTGAATCTACGTCATTCATGACGTCATTGATTATGACATCATCTTACACGTTACGTTGTTGATTATGGCGTTATATGATTGATGGATAAACTGCAAAGGTCAATTGTGTTTGTAAATTCTCCAAAGATATGCAATTCAAATCCATCATGACAGACTTTTCGATTTCCATGCATCATTATGATTGTGATTGTGAACTGGTGCCGTATTTGATTATGACATCATATACTTGAGTACACGATCGGATCACTCCATCGTTTTTTGATTGGTAAGTATGAATGTTCACATGGTTATAGTTCCACTAATTATAACAAGACTGGTTCCGGGCCGTTCTTTGAATTGGAGTGTGTGTCGCAGTTTACCTCACTATAGATTTATAAAAGCTATAGACCGTTTATGAGACCTTTCCAGTTTTAGCTATTCCTAGTTAAGCTTCACCCACGCTTCACCTGTGTTGAGATCGATCGATCCCTGAACTCCCTGACCATCAATTTCCAGCAAACTATACAGGTAAGCTGATGAATATGTGTATATTATATATATAGTAGGGGGGGTATGTGGTAGAGGGATGGATGGACGAAATTCAAAGGCCTGTGGGTTGCCCAATCAGAGTTTTTAATGATAAATGCTCATTTCTCAAGGGCGGTAACTCGACAACTTGATATAACATTATTTAATAGCTTAATTTAAGTTTGTGTTACGAATAATGTGATTGGGCTTATGGTTCAGTAAGCAGTTATATCTGAAATCAACTGAGTGCTCTAGATATTATCCTTCTTCAATATACTTCTATGGTGTAATATAATTTCAATTTGTCTTGGCAAAAGCCATCTTAAGAATGAGGCACCCAACGTTGGGCTAATATTGCAGCATATATCGGGGCAACGTTGTGCCAACATATACTTGTTATCTGAGGCTGTGCCAGCAGCAGCAGCAGCCGTAACAGCATAAGTTGTTGCTATCAATCAATGCATAGCTGTTATGTTATGTATATCAATACGTAGATACTGACCACTGGACAGCGATAGTTAATATTCTACGAGTTTGAACATGAACTATTGCACGCTATCAGTAATTTCCTCTTATTTTCATAACAAATGGACCGTTCCAGTTTTTGCTATGCCCCGACAACATTTCGCATGCATTGGGATCAATCAATCCACGAACGCCCTGATTATCAATTTCCTGATAACTGCAGTGGTAAGCTGTTGAATATTTTGAAACTAATTTGACTAGGTGCTGTTGCTGTCTTTGGCAACATAATATTGATTAATTAGTAAAGACATGCAATCCGTACAACAACGTTTGGTCCGTCTTCAATTAGGCATTCGTGATGTACTTAGCCACGTGATTCATGATGTCTTTAATGATGTCAGTGATTTTGATGGTATCCTACACGTCACGTAGTTGATTATTACGTCATATAATGGATGGATAAACTGGAAAGGTTCATTGGGATTTGACTTATTTGAGTGCCTATGTGAGTACATACAATTCTGCTCTTAAATTACTTAACTTATTTCCAAGACGAACACAGAAACATGTTAGATAGTACAAATTTGAACACAATGTAAGAATATTTTTAACACAATTGGATTGGAAGACATTACGGCCTTAGCAGTACATTTCATTTTTTTGGAAACATTTAAAGTTATTTCTGAGCTCAGCGGTATGTAAATGGTGTCACACATATATTCCGGGAGCCAATTTTCAAAAGGGGTCTAGAAGAATGGTTTCGTAGCACACCCAGTATTCAGAAGGTTTGTCTCTATATTATGCTAGACCGATGTCTTGGGTATATTCTGAGCCGTGTTGTACAAGAAAATTGTGGTATCACTAACCCGTGAGAAGCCCATTTACAATAGGTGTTGAATGTAGCTCTCAAACAATTTTCACAATGGTAAATTTTTCACAAACTTAAGCGCATGTTATATCAATACAATCTTAACCAAAATGGAAAGGAGTGATCGTATATCGCAGATTTATACATAATCACAATGCCCATGTTTTCTACATTTTTCATAATTAAACTTTTAACTGACATGCAGTGCATGTCTACACAAGCTGGCAGGACATATTTATCACGTGAGCAAATGAGAGAATGTTACTCATCCGTGTCAGAGTCATCTTCGACAATTGTATGCGGAACATTGTCACACATTTCACCTCCCATACAAAGGCATGCTTCAGTGTAGAGTAGATTGTTAGCCTTGCATTGACAGAGATCTGTTCTTTTGCAGGCAGACTTTTGACATCTACATGATGCGAGTTCAATTAATCCAAATGGAGCAGGATCCTTTGACATTAGAACAGGCTTGAGTAGACCATCCACTATACTCCAGCCATGTCCATTTGGAGATGGAAGATTCTGAACAGCTTGCAATGAACGTCTCCAAACAAGAGCTTGAAAATTGGCCCTTTCGGTGTGATGCTTTAGACTATTCGATGTAGGTGGAAGATTTTCATTTCTTTGTCTCTTTTGACAAAAGAGCCAATAACGGGTTTCATCAGCTGTCTTTCCCACATCCCTGGTGGTATACAACTCACAGACAAATTTCTCACATAGAATTGAAGTATTCGGTGATAAGTCAACATGTTCGCCGAGTTGGGCTAAGCTAAGCTGATGACATTCAGATGACTTTAAGAGATTGAATGCTTTTCTCTTAGCGACTCCAAATAATGCACTAGTGCTATCACAACCTGTAAGAGAATGAAACCCAGGCAAAGACAGACAGATAGCTGGGCCCAGTACTTGAGCAACTGTATGTATTGGTATGTATCGCAATTTGTCCTTTGTGCCCGTACGGAACCATAGTTCAGAACAGTGAAGCGAACGATACGTATATATACTAAGTAC
The DNA here is from genome assembly GCA_034401795.1 of Chaetoderma sp. LZ-2023a. Taxonomy (NCBI): domain Eukaryota; kingdom Metazoa; phylum Mollusca; class Caudofoveata; order Chaetodermatida; family Chaetodermatidae; genus Chaetoderma; species Chaetoderma sp. LZ-2023a. Next base: position 157,081,262 of record CM067370.1, on the reverse strand, counting down.
TGCCACGTCTGTATCAGGTGACTGTATAACAACACGCATGTGGTCTTTTGAAGCGTGTAGCGCGTGCAACATCATACGCGTATCTGCTTCCTCGTGATCTGGTCGAAGTTCTTCCAAATATGATGAATTGTTCGCTGAAATGACAACAACATCCATTCCATCGTTAAAGCCACCAGCAAGAATGACGCAATTGTCGGCAGATAGCATATTTGGACCAGTATCACGCCACCGCTTGCTGAGAAATGCAACCAGGTTACTTTTGTTGCTTGGATTGCTGATGTACTTGGCCCATTGCTTTGGAACGGGAGTATTTTCTCCAGCAATCTTTACTTCCAATGCTGTTGATGACCCACGTTTTAGCCGCTCTTCCGCTTTGAGAGATTCCAGTCTATCATATCTGTCAAAAACTATATCTACTCTGTTGCAGTCTTCTTGATTCAGTGGAACTGTAAAGATGTGCCAGTATTTATCAGCCAATTCTCCAAATGTAGACGTACCTCCAGTTTTAACCATTTGCACAATTGCCATGCCATCTACTACATAAGCTGTTGCGCCTGTCTTGTCAACAGGTGGAAGCCGTCCATCAACATTTACTTCCTTTTCTAGTTCACTTAACAAAACACTTTTCACATTCTTTCTTAGATTCCCATCCGTATGTGACAATGATAGTGGAACAGCAGACAGTTCATACGTCATCACTAGTTTTAAATCAACATCTCTGGACCTTGCGGCAATAATTACTCGACCAAATAGTTCGCGGTCAGATCTCACATTGTGAATTTTTTCATCATTTGTTTTGAGTTTTTTCTTCTGTGCTAGGCTGGCAAATGTTTTAAGTTTTAAGTGTGGCAACGTGTCCCAAAAGCTTCTCGTGTTAGTGTCCAGCCGCTCCTGAACAAAAGTTTCCATAATCTCCTTACCAATGTCACAGGCGGAAACAAGTCTCTTGGCGATTTCACTAGGCAATACCACGCCAGTTGCAATGTTTACAAGCGGAAGATACCCGCTGTCGTCGTTTTCCGCAATATTAAAGGGATTGGTCATTATATCTGATGAGAACATCGAAAGTATCTTCTGCACATCGGTTTCATCCCTGTTCATTCGATTAGTCCCCATTTCCTTATGTACTCCAAACATGTGACTATCTTGTAACCCACACATTTGCTTTGTGACCGTTGTTATGGCTGCCCTCTCGTGGCTAGTTAAAACCACCTCTCCAGAGCTCCTGGCTTTTGTGTTATTCCAATAATACCACCTCGCTTTTTGGAATCCAAATTAATCGATTGCTCTAAGGCCATATCTGTCCACACTTGATTGAATGGATGGTCTGAGCGACTTACGGAATGATTTCCATTCAAGAATTGTTCATGTACATGGTGATGTGTACTTGGAAGCATCTTCATGTCCGCAAGATATATTGGCAGCCATCTTGCATAATTGGTTCTGTCAATGCTGTAGAAATATGGCGCCATAGCAGCAGTAGCAGATAGGTGTGCCTGCCAATCTCCAGTTCTCTCAGCTCTTATGAATCCAAGCAGCAGCTCTACCATATGAATATATGAGTTCCAAAATGCGAACAGGTGTGATTTCGAGCTTGACTCAACTTTAAAGGATTTGAACAGCTGTTGCAATTTATTCACGTACATACACACCTCTTTGAAATTTTCTTGCAGTGCGTCTAAGTTCATTTTAATTTGTTTTTCCGCACCGATTACCACCACATCCATCTGTCTCATTCCAACCACCATTACCTGGGTGCTTTGTCAACAGTGGTACAGCTGGATATACAGATTCTATGATGGAGTTAGTATACATACATAAAATATAACCTTCACATTTCACCCTCGCCTTTGGTATATGCATGCAAAATGTATGTTGGATATATGTTAGGTCGATATCCGTCTAAATATCATATATGGTGAATCTAATACGATATTACTTTGAGTTATGACACGATCATGCTTATATCGTTGTGCACTGTGGATACAGCCAAAGCCTAGACCCCCTATGCAAAGAAATCAGGATAACTAATTAGTGCTACCACAATTTGTTTGTACAACAGGGCTTAAAATGTGTGGGACATGTCCCCCAAGCCACAGCAAGTGTCAGACCTTCAGAATACTGGGTGTGCTACGTCACGATTCTGACCTAGCTTTAGCTCCTGGACTAATACGGCTGGTTCAGCAATTCGACAGAAGACTTTAGCTGCATTCTTATTCAACCAATCATAGCAGACAGTTCCCCCATCTATGCTTGTACTGCACCTCCAGTCTGCCAAATCTTTTGTTTCCTTCTGCGAGACGAACCCCAATGCCGTCCTGTGCTTTAATAATAATAATAATAATAATAATAATAATAATAATAATAATAATAATAATAATAATAATACAACATAGCATGTCACCGTCGCTGCCGCCACCACTACCGCTGCCGCCGTCGTCATCAATTCAGTTCAGTTCAGTTGTGTTGATCCCGCCTCTTCATTAGGCGCACCCAGAAAATACTGGTATTTTAGTTTAACAAAAGCATCGCAAAAGTTTTTCTATTATTATCATCGTCATTGTTGTCATTCTTGACGTCATTGTTATCATTCTTGACGTCATTGTTGTTGTTGTTGTTGTTGTTGTTGTTGTTGTTGTTGTTGTTGTTGACATTGTTGTTGCTTACGTAAACAGGCAACGACAGGTGCAATATTACAGTAATCTTCTGCACGCAATGGACTCAGATGCTGACATTCCAGAATGCTCTTCTCATCCCCACTACAATGGGTAGGGTACGCAAATCCAGTAGTGCCACTGGTAGGAAAAGTAACACCCCTTGTTTCGCCATAATGTAGACTGCAGATAGGAAAAAACATTATTTCATTAATAAATGACAGATCCAATTCTAGCTATTCCCGATCCTTTTCTCCGCCCATGTCCTACGTCATGCCCGTGTTGAGATAGATCGAAGCCTAAATTACCAGAATCCCAATATCAAGTTACGCCAAGCTGTTGAATTTTTTAAAACATATTTGGCTGGGTGTTGCTGTTGCCTATGGCAGCAGCAGCGCCAAATCCAGTCAAATTACTTTTTAAATATTCAACAGATTATTCAATGTTCATGATAGAGTTAGATACATTCATTGCGCATTTTGATTGTGACGTCAGTCTACACATCTAGATGTTATATTCATGTCATTTTCACTTCCACATAATTGCATTATTCTGCTATTTTCGACAAAAATAACACCGCCGCATGAAATAGATCAACATTGACACTTCAGATATATGTCAGAAGGTGTCTATTATTAACTTCTTAATTTTGCATCTATTGATAAAAGCTATGTTTCCTAATTAAATTTAGGACTATTTATTACTTTGTGGACACTTTATATACCTAGGTGTGTAGCAGCCATTTACTGGCGCCATTATTCCAGATTCTATTCAATCGACCTTTCCATTGTTAGCTATGCCCCGCCCATCACTAACTAAGCTCCACCCACACCTCGCCGTGTTGAGATTGATCGATCCCCAAATGCCCTAGCTATCAATTTCCTGAAAACTATACAGGGAAGCTGTTGAATTTTTTGTAACTAATTTGACTGGGTGCTGTTGCTGCCTATGGCAGCAACAGCTCTCAGTCAAATTAGTTTCAAAATATTCAACAGAATATTTATTAAATAGTAAAAGCAAACAATTTGTACAACAACGCATATGCCATCTTCAAATATGCGTTCGTGACGTACTTATCGGCATCATTCATGACGTCATTCATTTTGATGTCATTGTACACATCACGCAGTTCATTATGACGCCATATGATGGGTGGGTACTCCGGAAAGGTGAATTATTGTTATAAAACCATTCTCGTAATGCTAATGCTGGTCATTCTTCTGCTGACTCCACCATGAGTGCTTAGTAAAAAGCAACTGGTTCTCTATGTCGTATATTATATAGGTTGAACTAGTTTTACAAGTACGTATTAGCTAAGAAAACAAAAAGCTGGTTGATTATCCGAGAAAAATTTGATAAAGCTGTTGTTGCCTTGGTCAGCAATGCCTGTCGATAATGTTGTTCCAAACATCTTCAACAAATCTTGCAACATTGACTGCCCTGTTGATTATTTTAAGCACAATAGGATTGAAAGTTGTTGCGTCAGTGATTTTCAGTGAAATTGTTATCAAATCTTTATTATCAGCTGATTATTTTGACAACAATTTGACAAAAAGATGTTGCTGCTATAGACAGCAACGGTTTTCAGTGAAGTTATTATAAATATATTTGTTTTCACTTGCACCATAGGAAATATGCAACTAGTATTGAACTATGCTATGTACTTACTAAGGGACCGTGGAAGTCAGCAGAAGAATGACTAGAATTAGCGTTATGAGAATGGTTTTAAACCAACAATTACGTAACGGCGAAAATAATAGAATCTTAGATAATGGCGCAAGCATATATCGATCTAAAATGGAGCCTACACTCCTACTTAATTGTCCATAAAGTTACAAATAATCAAAAATTGTGTTAGGATACATATCTTTTATCAATATATGAGACTGTTAATCTAAGAAACATATATGTATGTCTTTGTAAGTGCGTTCTCATTTGCAACAATGCGCATTTGTCAGAATATAAGTTAGGATCAAAATTGGTGACCATCCGACCTCTTATGACAGAATAATCTGTAGCCGGTGGACCCGCACCAGCTCGGTCCCACTCATCGCTGCATTGGTCGGGCGCGGGATCGACATCCCTCAGGGTCTACAAATGAATGCTGATCAGAGCGATCAGCCACACACAAAGATGTGTGTGTAACGATGTATACGATTTACAGAGTCGTTCCATCCAGGTGGCCATGCAGGTAGAGCTCCACTGTCCAGTCAGATTCATTATGGCGGGGCAGGAAGAAATGCTGCTCGATTCCCTACTCTCTCTCTCCCTCCCTCCCTCCCTCCCTCCCTCCCTCCCCCTCCCTCCCTCCCTCCCTCCCTCCCTCCCTCCCTCTCTCTCTCTCTCTCTCTCTCTCTCTCTCTCAAAATAGAATTATGTCTATTTCTTATATGATGTATCACTGAGCCATTTTGAAACCGCTAAATAATTCTTATACCATTAATGAATCAAATCCAATGTATTAATCACATATATGACGTCATAATCAATTTCGTCCAATTAATGAATCCAATGTATTAATCACATATATGACATCCTAATCAATTACGATCCAATGTATTAATCAAATATATGACGTCATAATCAATTTCGTCACATCCAGGTTGACGTCACAACAAACTAAACAATGAATGCCATCTTAGTCAGTCAAGAACGCTAATTAGTCGGTCAGACTATACGAAGTGTATGTATTTACTGTTAATAAACTGTGTTGGATAATTTGGAGCCAATTTGACTAGGCGCATCTACTACCATGGGCAGAAAATGCATCCTGTCAAATTGGTTTCAAATTATTCAGTCAACATACCTACACCACAATAAAGGTATATATTTATGTAAATAAAGAAATATATTTACGGAGTTAAGGGCCCTACCTATTCGATCGATCCCAACTCAGGCTAATGTTGGATAGAGCTTAGCTAACACTTATTTTTAATTGTACATAAATGGGTACCCACATGTGTGCATAAGGGCATGCAGGTGTGCGTAAGTCACTTGTAGTATGGCGTCACATTCAAATAAATTCATAAAATGACGTATCTAGCGCCTTCATGAACAATGAACAAGTCCCCGCCAAATGTAGGAATCCATCCTTATATCTTAAGGTCGTGTTTACGCTGGAGCCAATCCGGAATAACACCATACATCAGTAAGACGTTATTCCTGATTGGTTATCCGCTAAGAACACGGCCTAAGCTGCCATTCGCAACAACAGCAGTCCGGACAAATTAGTTTCAAAATATTGAACAGCTTAACCGTAAAATTGCCTTGAAGAAAGAATGCGTTTGAGGTAGACATTGCTTCCTAAGGTAAAGCTTCCTTGCTAATTAACATGTTTCTATGGTTGCCTGAGCTGTACTGTAGACTATTATATTATTAAAATATGTGTCCGTTGGTCTACATGTCTGTCCGTTGTGTTTGTGTGCGTACGTCCATGCTCGCGTAATTGTGTGCGTAAGTGTCTGCATGTAAGTCCGTAGATGTGTTCGTTAATATGTGTCTATATGAGTGTATGTGCGCAAGTTATAAGTAGGCAATCATAATATAACATATAATGATGCTATTCTTCTTCTTATTACTAATCTTGCAGCAATTTTTGTATTTTGTATTTTTCGATATTTGTACAAACATTCAGTGTATATTACATATTATTGTACATAGTGTATATATGTTTGAGGGCCTTGTTAACATCAGGCAACTGACGATTTAATTATTATTATTATTATTATTATTATTATTATTATTAAGAGTTAAATACGGGCCTAATATAATCATTTATGACGTACTGATTATGGCGTCATCCTACACGCCGCTTAGCTGAGTATGACGTCATATGACGTCAGATCATCGGTGGATACACTGGAAAGGTGAATTGATTAATAGCATAATTTCTTCTAATAACAAATATTGGTGATTATCAACAATATTAGTTTGAGAAATTAAGTTATTCGGTCTCATGTAATGTAGACATTTTTCGGAAAAATTAACTTAAAAGACTAATTTAGAATGTAATTGAATGCCCAGATTTACCTCCAGAAATGATGGAGAAGCCATATGAGAACATCTAGTTTTGACAATCTTCCCGAGAAGGACACACAACCATTCCCCCCCACCCACCTCCACCACCCACTCCCACACCAACCCCACCCACCCACACCTTCACCCACCCGCCTCCCGACCCCGCACCCCAGCCCCAACCCCATTGGGGTTCGTCTTGTGTATGGTCGGCCACAAACTGCTTCCGCCACCACCGCACTTGGTGGTTTCTCCAGAATCATGATTTATACACTGTCGCTCACAAATAACTGAGAAATGTTTCCAAAACAAAATAAGTGTTGAATAGTTTGAACATAATGGATTTTTCCAGTTTTAGCTATGCCCCGCCCACCTCTAGCTAACTCCACCAACAGTTCGCAGTGTTAGGATCGGTCGCTACCCGAATGCCCTGACTATCAACTTCCAGAAAACTATGCAGGTAAGCTGTTGAATATTTTGCAACTAATTTGACTGGAAGTTGTTGCTGACTATGGCAGCAACAGCGGCCAGTTAAATTAGTCTCAAAATAATCAACAAAATATTTATTAAATAATAAAGACATACAATTCGTACAACAGCGCATAGTCCGTCTTCAATTATGCGTTCGTGACGTACTTATCTACGTCATTCATGACGGCATTGATTATGATGTCATTCCACAAGCCATGTAGTCTATTGTGACGTCATAGGTCATTGGATGGATGGGTAAAGTGGAAAGGTTCATTGGATTGGAAGACATTGCTTCCTAAGGTAAAGCTTCCTTGCTAATTAACATGTTTCTATGGTTGCCTGAGCTGTACTGTAGACTATTATATTATTAAAATATGTGTCCGTTGGTCTATAAGACCGTATGCCGGTTCACACACAGGGTTAACAGATTCCATCAGTTACCCGTAAAGCGCAGATAAGCAGGAGAACCCCCACCACAGTCATCATGCTGTATTTCTTCGAAGATGCTGTCTTCCTCTATTTTAAATTTGTATATAGACCAAAAACACCAGTTATATAGTCACTAATCTCTTTAAAAAAACATGTGCGCCTTATGAAAGTCGTTCATGACCTCTTACCAAGACCCAGGTCACGCGTCCTATGAAGAGCGGACAACACATTTAGGTCGTGTTCCCACATGATTTGTTAATCAGGAATAACGCCATTTTCTCTGAGAAAACTGAAATTCTCTTGAACAAACTTAACTCTTTAAGCCTTAAATATTTTCAAGAAAATTTGAATTTTCCCATACAAAATCTCCATTTGCAGACCAAGAGAAGAGTATTTTTGAAGATTTATCACTGGAATGACTGGCTCTGTTATCGAGCCAGTCATTCCAGTGAAATATTTTCAAAAATGGTCTTCTCTTGGTCAACAAATGGGCATTTCCCAAGAACACTGCAGAATCCATTTTTGGCTGGTTTGAATGCTAAAGAGTTAAACAGTCTTACGGGATTATTTGTTAAAGCAGATAAGATCGAGAAGAGGAGCTTAATCCGGAAATGTATAGAATTTTTTAATTTGTCAACGAGTTCATGTTGTATATAGTGCAATCACGTGTTTGGTCAGAGTATCGGTTTCTAACTGGGTATGGACAGTTTTGCCGATTGAATAAGAATGTAAAACCTTTGTCAAGAAATTATTTCTATTTAATAATTAGCAAGTGTTCAGTGAAATAATACATACATTAAAAGTTGTTAATTCCTCCAAGTAAATTTACAAATTATCAGTTTTCAGAGCGTTTTTGTGAACTTGGGTACCAGTTTCTAACAGGGATGTAAATTCGTTATTTATATAGCGGCAAGATGGTGATATAACATCACTGTCTATATGATACGACAACAGGAGAGTTTGTCAGCAAAAATAATGATACAAACGCCACTAAATGGAACGCACAAAGTTATTGTAGTAAATCTATGCCTAGTCAATTTCGTAATATCCGGTATACATAGACAGTAACAACACCATTTTCAAAATCAAAATTCTGTATCCTTGCTTTGTAAAGTAGTAAATCTGGTGGTTAAAATGAGAATAAGGATTGTTATACATACCATAAACCGTTAAAATTATTCTAGTTTATATATATAAAAAATCAATCTAGATTTATTATGTTGGTGAAATCAACATGCCGTGTTTGACAGCAACTGGCATATGTCGTCTGATGCGAAAACTGGACCAATTTGTTTCATTTCTTTACCAGCTATGAACGTTTTTATGGACCCTCAAAAAAGTAATAGTGAAAACGCATGAATTTCACACGGCAAAAAAAAAGATAGGTAAACTAATTACTTGTTTCTGATACATGTTGATCAAATCTTCAATCTATTGAAATAGACATGTTTCGCCGATGTCACCAAAATAACGAGTGCGGGAGAACGCAAAAAGGAACGATTGTTAATAATAGAACCCTGTTAGAAACACGTAGGCTACCCTGATCATACGAATTGTATGCCTTTGATGGATTATTGGATTTAGGCCTACTATTTAATAAACAGTCTGTTGAATGATTTGAAACTCATTTGACTGGGCTCTAGCGCCCAGCTAAATTAGTTTCAAAATATCCAACAGCTTACCTATTTAGTTTCCTTGAAATTGTGATTATGAAAATTCACGGTTCAAAGTTAATATTTGGGGAAGTCATCGGTGAAAGGGTTAATTACTATTTTAACCAAAATTGCAGGCGACAACTGACACGTGGTGCTTACCTTGATTCCTGGAACCGCAGTATTTCCCACCAGGATTCTCCCAGCAAATATTAGAGGAATCCGGTTCTAGCTATTCCCCGCCTATTTTTAATTATACCCCGCTCATTTCTAGCTATATTAGAATATATAATATATTAGAATACCTTATATACGCATTTGAATCGATTTATACACTGAACCCTTTGAACCCCAATTTCAAGGTAATTATACACCGTAACACCTAAGTTGTTGAATATTTTGAAACTAGTTAGGTTAGAAGCTGTTGCTGCCTATTGTCATCTAATATATTAACCCGCTAAAGTTAGGTCTACTTGTCAATTTTTGTGAGGGTGCTATGTCATTATTTGCGATTGCAATTGGTGTGATGTAATTGATTGTGACGTCAGATACGTGAGTGACGGATCGGATCCCTCCATTTCGTTATAATCGATTGGTGATGAGAGGTGACTTGCAAAAGAGAGGCTGATGCCACTCAGATGGTATTTGTTATAGCTCAAATACTTGACAAGTTATACTATATATTAAGAGTTAAAGCCAGAGATAACATTGCGATGAAGTAATATTTTATTTTTTACTAGTGAGTTCATGAGGTATGCTCGCGCAGAAATCAATGTCAGTAAAGTGCATTCAGTTATTATTATCTGACGTCACATGTAAGGTGGGAGGGGGGTAGCTAGGAATGCGCGGAGCATAGCTAGTAATGGTTCGCTCTATTTTAGGGTTTCAAAAAAGTGGAAAGGTTTGAGTGTTTCCAATATTTGATTGCTCCTGTTTATTTTGACACCAGTTTAATGGATGAATCCAATTTTAGCTATGCCCCGCCCATTCCTAGCTAAGCTCCGCCCACGCTTTGTCCGTCTTGGGATCGATCGGATGCTGAACTCCCTGAACCTCAATTTCCATAAGCCTATGCATGTAAGCTGTTGAATATTTTGAAACTAATTTTACTAGGTGCTGTTGCTGCCTATGACAGCAACAGCGCCCAGTAAAATTAGTTTCAAAATATTCAATAGAAATGTGTATTAAATAGTAAATACATACAATTCATACAACAACACTTTAGTCCGTCATCGAGTAGGTCTTAATTGATTATGAATTGATCCCTCCATGCGCAAACCATGGGCGGAGCTTAGATAGAAATGGGAGGAGTTTAGCTACAAATTGGCGGCGCTTAGCTAGAAATGGGTCTCTCTGTTGTACAGCTGTCAGTAATGATTGCTAAACTGACGAACAAGTTACGGCAGAATGCGCCTATCAACAATAGATGAATCAATTCTGTCAGTCAAGTATATTACGTCACCGGTAGGCTGACGTCACAGTCAATTACGTCAAGTCAGTCAGTTGTACGAATTGCTCATCTTTTCTCTTTAATAAACATTTTGTTGAATATTCTGAAACTCATTGGACTGGGCGCTCTTTTCTGCCATAGGTTGAAAGTAGGTTACATAGATCGATACCAACACAACGCATGGGTGGAGCTTAGCTAACGATAGGCGGGGCATAGTAAAATGGGGATTGCGAGCAATCATGGCTAATGTATATAATGCGGAACAAATCTATCTACAGTTAAATAGTCACAAGCAATGGTACTCTAAAGTCACCAGCAATGGTACCTAGTGTGGCTAATGTGGAAAAAAGACCTTGAAGTATCAACAAGATTGTAAAATAAGAGTGCCTCCAATATGTGCAGCAGACGTGACGATTGTATGCGGATATAAGCTAAAACAATGATAAACGATGTCTAAAATATTACTTCATCTCAATCTTATCTCTGGCTTTCTGCTGTGACGAGTTGACTAATCAAAATGTCGCAGATTCGTCACGAAAATCGAAAAGCCTATCACGAAACTGCATGAATTGTAGGTCTTTGATGAATTTTCAATTGCTCCTAATTTTCCGGTAATGACAGCTCCTTCACCCCCCCCCCCCCCACCCTACCCCCACCCACCAACTCTCTGAATCACAGTTACCAGAAACCTATGCATGTAAGTTGTTGACTATTTTGAAACTAATTTGACTGAGTGCTGTTGCTGCCATAGCGACCAGTCAAAGTAATTTTAAAATATTCAACAGAATGTTTATTAAATAATAGACATACAATTCGTACAACAACGCTTAGTCCGTCATCAATTAAGCGATCGTGACGAATTTAGCTACGTCGTTCATGACGGAATTGATTATGACGTGATCCCACACGTCACATAGTTTATTATGACGGCATATGATTGATGGATAAACTTGAATCCTCCATTGTAATGTCTCTAGCAATGGTGGATAAATGGCTGAGGTGAAATTTAACTAGTATCAAGTTCGACTCCTAACTATAGTTAGCTATAGCTAATTAGATTCCCAGTCAAACTTGAAATAGTTAACTAGCTAGTCAACTATAGTCGACCGAGCACCCGAGCCGAGTTTGATTGAAATCGGCCAAGCCGTTAATGCCCTTTAACTGATTTTTTAAAAGCATCCAATATGGTCACGGGAAAACTTGACCAATCAAAATTCTACAGGGGCTGATCTACCCACAATTCATTTAGCCAAATGCTATTAAAACTGAATGCCGGCACATGAAAATCAGAATTGGCTAAATTTTTGAAAATGGTTAAAATTAATTTAATTTTCTTGATTGGCTGAATCCTGACTAATTCCACCTAAGGCAGCAAGAATTTTCAGTCATATTAGTTTCAACATATTCTACACATTTCTTATATGTTAAGACCATGTTTTATCTGGACTGTCAAATTGATAGTATTAAGTGATGATGACTGATTGCAAACATATGTTCATAAATGACATTGAAGTAAAGATGTGGCTAAAATATTTACTATTTGGCTAACAAAAATAGTATTTGGCTAATGTATTGGCTAGAATATTACAACAGCCAGATCTGTCCCTGATTCTGCATACAAAATCTGAAGCCTGCAACCATAGCATCCTTCCATTCAAGTCTGGTTGAAATTGCTTCAGCAGTTAATGAGTAGCGTTTTAAATGATATACAAGTTCTAAAACCTACACCCATAGGGTCTTTCCAGCCAAACCAGATTAAAATCCGCCAAGTGGTTAATGAGAAGTAGCTCTTTTTTACTATTTCTGGGAATTTAAAAGAAATAAACCTAACACTTTCACCCAAAAAACTGAACAATCAAAAATTTGAATTGACGTTCTACATACAGCCTACCTCCATATGACGCTTAAAGCCAGATTTACTGAAATATGTCAAGAAGTTAAGGAGATGCATTCTAACATGTTTTACAAAATCTAATTCTGAAGAGGTTCTGGATTCTACCACGATAGGGTCACTCTAGCCAAATTTGGTTGAAATATGTCAAGCAGTTTGACAACATTTTGACAATTTCCGGTTAACAATGGCTATCAGTCAAATAATTTTCAAAATATTCCAAGAGAATATATTTCTTACAACATCAAATGATTGCATGAACAGATATGTTGCAACTCTAGAACATTGCTTTTCAATGAGTCATACACAGACAGATTAGAAATCTATAATTACATGGTACATTAGTAATTTGTCTGAGTCATTGAAAAACTACGAAAAGGGTTAGATTATCTAGTTAATCACTGTAAATTTTCAACAATTTGCATGTATGGTTATGTGAGAGTCTGGTCACAGATAACAGAAATGGACAAATGGCTTAAAGTTCTCATCTCCCGATAAGTAGAATATGAAATAGGTAAAACCTATTTGAGCACATGTAAGCATGTAAATGCCTGTCCGTTTCTGGTAACTACTCATCTTAGGATTCCAGGTATTGATAGTTTGAACAGCACCAGTCTAAACACATCAGGTTATATAAAAACTTAATATATTCTCCCTGTTCTGAGAACTACGGTAGTCATTTACTTAGGTGGGCCTATTCTATTAACATACCATGACAGGCTAGCAGCTACAAATTCCTCTTAGCAGTTGAACGGAAAGCGGGTATTCATTTTTAAAATACCATCACTGTCTAAAACAGCAACAGCTTTTAGCAACAATATTTCAATATGATCACTGGTTTCTTTACAAAACATAAAAGTGTGTAGTCGATAGCCTGCCAAGGTCTCAGTCTTAGTCAAGTGCTGGTCAAACCATCAATACTTGTAACCTGAATCATTAGTTACTTAAACCAGACAGACTCGCACCAATAGGTGTTACCTTGCTTACCTATTCCATATTATATTTCTGGGGTGAGAACTCCAAGAATCTAAAATAATGTACATAATGTGATGACTAAGTGTCCAGAAATATCACTACATGTATCTCAATTTATAACACCGTTATTAAACTCGAGGATCGTGACATTTCAAGAATTTTTAGCCAGTATACATGCTATAAGTCTATCACTCCTTGGATTCCCGACATGCTATAAATTTTCTTTCCATCTTCACATACGTTGAGAATTTCTTACCTGGGGACTTTTTATCTCCCAGGAAATGGTGCTGAAGAAATCCCAGCACCTGGTACTGATGTGGGCAGCTCAGGTCCCAGGCATAATACACCATAAGAAGGTATGACACTAGCACATGGATGGGCCCTTTGCACTGTATTCTACTACCGTCCGCAATAATCCATGCTTCTGTTACGGACTCTTGACTCTCAATAAAGACGAGACGAGGTGGATCCTTTGCGTTCGAATCAAGATCTGCCACTGATGCCTGCATAAAACTTATAATAAATCTTAATAGCCAAGGAAGTTTATAATTCTTCAATATTAAAACTATACTTGAAAGATTAAGGAAGTGTATAATTCTTCAATATTAAAACTATACTTGAAAGATTAAAGTTCCAGTTAACCCTTAGTACTCTGATGTCAACATTTTATCTTTTGCTGAGCTGATAAGAAACCTACTGGTACACATTTTGGAAACGATTTTCATGACAGATATTGCTACAGTCTAAGACAGAAACATCCAAAATTGTTTCCAATATTTATACCAGTTTCTCTCTTAAACAGATTTTTCAAAATAAAAATTTGACATTAGTGTGCTAAAAGTGAAGCCTTTCAATAACAAATCCCCGAAAAATTATTCATTACGATTTATAGCACATAATGTTGACTATTTTGAAATTAATATGACTGGACGCCATTGCTGCCTACGGCCAAACAAAATTATATGTATGTTTCCTATTTCCTACCTACATTGATTTGATCCCTATTTAGCAAAAACATTGTTTAAAAAACCTACCCACACCCAAAAATGTCCCTATCTACCTACCTGAATTTTTGGGCCATGTACTAGGAAACACATATATTATTTTGTTTGGCTTAAACGTTTTTAAATTGTATTAATTTTAATACATTCAACAGCCTTCAAGTTTGTTTTCCCCAAAGATTGTGATACATGGAATTTATTGATAAAGAGGTTATTAACCTCATCCATTCCCAGAAACATGCTCTCAAAGCAGCCTCATTATGAGTATAGATACGACAATAAGAAATGCATTAAATATATATACACCATACCACATACGTCGTGGTGATATTGGATATCATGTTCATACCAAATGTCCGATACGTGAGCATCAACGCATCTTTGAGTTTATTATTACATAACTAGACTGAGGAAAATGTAATCACAAAGCCATGGAGTTATTTATTGTGAACGATTCGTCAGACAAATGTATGGCATCAAGCAAATTCCTAGCTTTTGTAGTTGAATATATAAAAATAAATATAATCTAAAATCTATGTGTCTTATGATTCAGAAATTATTCAGCAGAGGATCCCACTTCCTCCTAAAATAGAAGAGCCATTCGAAGACGGCATATCCCCCCCCCCGGGCGTTCCATTTTAATCAGATTTTAAGGGAGATAACACTGCCGAATCTAAACGCATTTCACTGATACGTAATGTCACCTGTAGTATTGTCATATGGTCTAGATATACCAAATTTGACATGAATCTGTGCAGATTTTCTGAAGAATTTAAAGCCATTCAGGGGGAAGGGGAGGGGTGAAATAACACTTTAGTAGCTCACACACCACCACCCCACCCCCCCCCCCCACCACCACCACCACCAAGAAGGATCGCATAGTACTGATATGCACCTAATTTTCTGGTTGCATTGACACGAAATGATTACACACAAACAAAAATGTGGATTGCTATGCATGCGCCATCATTTATTCTGGGATGGGGTAACATAACGAACAGATTGCTAGAAACAAGGTCGCACTGACCCAGTTTGTGAATCACTGGTAGCTTATGGCCAAATGGCTCATTATCTCTTACGGTAACAAGAGCTCCGTAAACAGCGCATAATACCCCGTCATGATAACAAACCAATGACTGAGAACTTTCAGAAATAGCCATTTCTTCCTCAGACCTAGACCAGTCATCATCTGAAGTCGCAAAGCGATCCACTAAACGGTCATGGACTTATTGTCTGGAAACCAATTTTCAAGATGGCGGGTGTTGACTGGTGGCAATATTGGATTTCAGATCATCTACAGATTCGATATGTTTCTTCCTCTTGTCCAGGAATCCTATGAAGTTTCAAAGCGATCCACTAAATAACAAAATTGGAGTTCTCGTTTGAAACCAATTTCAAGATGGCTGTCAGTGGCTGGCGGCCATCTTGGATTTATGATCATCGTCAATTTCGATAACTTTTTTCCCCATATCTAGTCCAATCACCCTATCAAGTTTCAATGTGATCGATCCGATAAACGCTACGAGTTATCATCTGGAAATCAATTCTCATGATGTCCGCCGGTGTCTGGTGGCCATCTTGAATTTTGGATCATCGTCAATTTCGATAGGTTTCTTCCTCAGACCTAATCTAATTATCCTATGAAGTTTCAAAGATCACATAATACCCAGCCAATTTCTTTGGTGGGGTATAAAAGAAAAAACTGGGCTATAATACCATGTATAGTTGGTAATGTCAGACTAAGGACACTGCTCTCACTCTTAAATTCATGATTTGTATGTAATTCAAACACCAGATTATGTCACAGCTATAATGTATTGCATGTGTTTACTTACAGCACTCATGGTGAACGCAGGCTGGAACCGTTTCTTTTTCTTTGCAGCAGATATAATGAGGTTCTCCTGTAGGCTCATGATCAGGTTCATGGCAGCAAGCTCTGCATTATCAAACTAAAAATGCAAAGACAAGCCATACAGTAATGCAGAAATACATATAGCAATAGACATCCAGGTTGTACTTATTCCCTAGACCAATAAAATTCATATCTAAACTGCACAACATTTAAACAAGTAACACTATTTTGAATGTCAGCTCCCAATAAAAGTAGCTTTTGTATAATTTTCAAGTGAGATAATTCTGACTAACGCACACATTTTGCTAAAATACCATCTAATGCCAGATCATGTCATAAGATCTTGACGTAGTACCAAATTTGTTCAAATCCCTTAAAGGTACATATTCACACAGTGTTTGAAAATAAAATTGTTAAAATTGTATACCTTTAGATGCTTAAATTGTGTGCCTAGATTTAATGAAACGAAATAAATCTTAACAATTGAGGATTTCACTGCACATAAATTAATATAATGCTTTAAGCTGTGAAATGTAATTAGAGACACGTCCCTAATTCAACATCACAACTAAAAGATTTTTATTAATTTGTACATAATGAAATAGTCAATTGTTAAGATTTATTTCGTTTTATTACTTCGAATTACACAACTTAAGCCTCTAAAATATACAATTTTAACAATTTTATTTTCAAGCATTTTGGTGTGAATATGCACCTTTAAGGCATTCCAAAATTAATAAATTTTTCAGATTTTCAGGGGAGACAACTCTCGTAAAACTAAACAGATCTCACTGAAATGCAATCCAACCTATGTATTGTCGAGTGATATATTAATATTACAAACCTGAAGCTAAATAGTTCTGTGCGATTATTTCTTTGCTTGATCATGATCACTTATTTAAGAACAAGCATTCTGTAAGTATTGCTTTGCAATACATGTCCCCTACCTGGTGATATAAACCTTAAGAGATTGACAGTCAAAAATTTCATTAAAAATCGTCAAAAGCAGCTGAAGCTCGAACATGATCTGTAACTTCTCATAACATAGCAATAAACCAAGTCTCAGTTATATATGGTGAAGGAGAAGGAAAAAGTCTTGAAAGCTGATATGTTTGTATTTCATAAGTCGAAAGGGGACATAACTCCATCAAAAAATGACGCAAGCGCCTGAAACTCTAACTTGGTCTGTAACGTCTCATAACAAAGCAATGTAGCAATTCTCAGTATAATATCTTGAAAGACTGCGAAAAATAGTGCGGAAAACTAATATTCTTCGTATTGCATGTCGAAAGGGGGCATAACTCCATGAAAAATTGACGAAAATGTTTGAAACTCGAACTTGCTCTCTAACCCCTTATACTAAAGCAATGGAACCGATTTTCGCTTAAATATCTTGAAGGAGTGCGAAAAAAAAGTGTAGAAAGCTGGTATTTTTCATATTTCCTAAGACGAAAGGGGGAATAACCTCATCAAAAATTTACGTATACATCTGAAACTCGAATTTAGTCTGTAACTTCTCATAACAAAGCTAAGTAGCAATTCTCAGTATAATATCTTGAAAGACTGCGAAAAAAGGTGCGGAAAACTAATATTTTTCGTATTTCATAAGTTGAAAGGGGGCATAACCCCATGAAAAATTGACGAAAATGTCTGAAACTCGAACTTGCTCTGTAACTCCTTATACTAAAGCGATGCACCGATTTTCGCTTAAATATCTTGAAGAAGTGCGAAAAAAGTGCGGAAAGCTAATATTTTTTGTATTTCTTAAGTTGAAAGGTAAAAGAGTAATTACAAGGTAGGCTTTGAAGTATGTTGTGCAGTAGAAATTATTCAGAATTATTCGATTATTTAATTATTAATCATACAAATTCACGATTTAAAAAACTGATCTTAAATATAATAATGTTACATGTATGATGTATCATGCCTACATGAAGCAAATCTATATTGGCTCCAATTGATGATGCTAAAATTATCAAACACGAATCAGATTTTTTTTTTAATTCAGCTTTTTAATGGTGATAACTCTGGTGAAAAGTTACAACTTTAAATGAAATACAATCCCGAGGTATTGTCAGGATGTATTTTACATACCCATTATTTACCAGCGACAAATGAGATCATATTTTCCTGCCTTTGATCCAGTTTCTTCAAAACAGGAACCCAATATGCTCTATTGATGTATTGAAGATTTCCAAGGAATATCAGATGATGAGTGGCATAGAGGAGACTGACCTGGAAGATAATTGGAATGCAATGATTGTGACAATCATTGCATTCCAATTATCTTCCAGGTCAGTCTCCTCTATGCCACTCATCATCTGATAATCCTTGGAAATCTTCAATACAACAATAGAGCACTTTTATGTTTACTAATTACTATTACTATGTACCATCAATCCCAAGATCAGATGTCCCACCATGTAACCTACGCCACCACCTGTCTCATTTTAAGGCAACCATGGAGAGAAAATGTTGAATGGTCTGAAATTAATTTGACTGGTAGCCGTTGCTATAAGCATCCAGACAAATTAGTTTTCAAATGTTCAGCAGTATAGTAGTACAGTAGAAATTGACATGGACCCGGACATTTTGTATAACAGACAAATTTTTGTTTTAATCACTTCGGTATGGCCCAAAATAAATCCCAGAAAAATTCACACATGGGGGAAATATAATTTTTAAAGGAAATTCAAAATGGCCGCCAAGGCGATGACCAATAACCAGGTAATATGTATTTTGACTCTAAAAACCCGTGTTTTGGTAAGTGTTGTACAGTTTAAAGTATGTCATCATCAAAATCACTTGATAAACTATAAATTTAATGCAAACTGAGCGACTGTTGTGAAACACAGCGAACATGCAGAATGGCTGAAATTTGTCTATGCATTTTCACTTTAAAATTCGAGCTGTTAAGGCAGTGACCTTCACATTTACAATGTATGCTACAGGGAATGCCTTTCTTGGAGCAACTACACGAGGAACACAGACGTGTGCTGCTTTTACACTGGCACCTTATATTTAGAAGTAGCTCCAGAGGCGCTGCTGACTTGTCGGTAATGATCGCCGTCACTGATCCTTGTTCTACTGCATAACCATACTCTTCTTTCTTTAACACAGTTTTTAGGTGAAGCCACGTGCTTGCTTGGAGATGTACCCGAAGGCTATGGAAGTATGCTGCCCTACGTGTAGGTGGCATCCTTTCAACTGGTATATGCTTAGGAGAGATGGCAGTCATGTATCTGAGATTGTCTAAGCCAGGACTTCTTGATCCAGCACTATACAAAGACTTAATGTACTTTTCACCAATAACCATTATATCCGCATTTGATCTGGAGATGTCGCCAAATGCAAGTACATCTTGTCTGAGGGTTGGTGAAGATTGGATCATTTTCATATGCTTTACTTTGCCCATGCCATATAAAGCTGATGTCGTGTCGCATCCAGACATACTATGGACGAATGGCAGGCACATACACAATTCCTTGCCTAAGATCTCTGTGGCCACTTTGATGCATAGCTTATGTTGCTTTGTTTGTAGGAAAATATTTGCAGAGGTGCTTGCATGATAGAGGAGTAAGATCAATATGTCTGTATCGTCAGCAACAACTATCGTTGTTCTTTCAGTTCCTGCCAATTCTAATGCTCTCCTTACAATCACCACATCAGCATCGCCTTCATCTACTGCATGTACCACCTCAACACCTGCATCTGATAAATGTTTTGCCAACAGATTTATGGTATTCTGCTTGTAGCGTTTGTTTGATAGAAATCCAGTTTTGTTTCCTGGAACAGGTGTGTTGTCTTGGACAGCTACATCAGGAGCGCCAACTTGATTAAGCCGCCGTCGCTTCTATTCTTGATCTTTTGTGGTCTCAGTTTGAAGGTTATCAAATATAACGCATACATGCGCATCAAGCCTCTGATAATGTACTACTGATGCTACGAATGAGCTACAAACGGTCTCCATTGTTCCAACCTTAGGCCATGGTATCCGATGCAAAAGTGCGCAGCCATCAAATACTCTTGCAGCTGGCTCTGTTGTCTCTTGCTGTAGCATCGATGTGTTCATTTCAATTATATACTTCGACAGTTGTGACTTTTGCGATTTCCTCATAGTTCCGTCATCGTGGAAGAGGGCGGGACATACCGTTGCAAGCTCGTATTCAAAGAGCGCTTTGTCTGGAGGTCCTGAAACAGATGCAGTTGACATTAAGCGATGGTACAGCTCCTGGGAAGACATATGGACATCTTCATTTCCTACTTTAACTACCTTTCGCATGACAGCAAATGTTATGATCTGCTTTCTTTAGCGTAATGTCGCCAAACCTTTTCTCATTTAACTTCTCATGAATTCTTCGACCAATATCAATGGCATCATCGGCAGTAGCACGATAGTCTGCAATCAAACCAGTTGCGATATTTCTCAGTTGGTCGTCTTCAACTGTGAATGGATTGTGTTCTCTGAGAAACAGAGTGAATTTCTTCATGTCTTCTACATCTCGTCTCATATTTTGCAGGGTGAACATCTCTGTGTTGTTCCGACCATGTCCCGGTGAACGTGTCAGTCAATGACCGCAGAGCGTGTGTGTACTGTGCTATGATGTGTGCAGTGAGAAGCCATTTTGTTCTAGCGGATTCATTGTGTGTTATATTGATCAATCCACCCTGTGTCTTCCCAGCTCTCATTAGAGTCTGTTCAATTGTCATATCAGACCAGGTACCACTCCAATACAGTTTAGCATTCATGCGTACAGCAAAGTGCCCTTCGTGCATGGGACCATCCAGACAAGTACATAGATCATCAGAATCTTGGAGGTAAAGGCGACAACACTTTGTGTAATTGTTGTGCCCTGCAGCAGCAAAGAATGGCAACAGTAGTTGTGTCGCCTTTAAATAAGGAGCCAATTACCAGTACGCTCAGCCCTGATGAACAATCATACAATGGCGACAAATTCCATGAACAACGACCACAATTTACCAGTTCTTGATTTCTCTACGTTTTCCTTCAAATTAGAAACTTGCTTACATAGGTCTTGCAAATGGTCATTGTCACAAACATCGTCTGCTGAAATATCATGTGACATAATAGCATCGTATAAATTGCGCAGCTCTGACCACATATCATCCGTTGACACATGTGTTTGACTTTCACAGCATGTTTCTGTTTCGGTTGTTTGCTCATCCGAAGCGTCATCGCTATCAGGATAAACATCACTTTCTTCATCTTGCAGCTCTGCAAATTCAGATTCACCATATGTACTGCTGGGTGTGTTGTCTGCAGCACTGCCTTGTAGAGAAATTATATCAACATCGGGTTGAATTAGCAAAAGATGCAATGCGGCATCTGTAAGGAGGCATGCTCTTAATGTCTTTGTGTAAGCTTTTCCCTCCATTATCCTAGGTAGGGAATTCCTAGCATACACGGTTGCCCACAAATCATCGATCCCACTCCCCTCCATGATCTTACAGCCCGCCCCAAGAAAGGACATTAGTTGGTGGAAGCCACCCAGCCTTATATATATGTTCCTAAACTGTGATGAGTGTCTTGCTTAATTTTGTAGCTTTTTAAGTACAATGGCTGGTCAAATGTTATGGTTGCACAACACAGTCCTGCCTTTAGGGATTGGGACTGCACATACATCATGGTACTATATACAGCTTCATTTGTTCCTGGATTCAAAGGTACCATGGGGTTGTAAACTACTGCCATGCAGTGGAAATTGTTGCATGTCGTTATTTCAGACATGAACCCCTGCCAGTTTGGTGGCTGACTTGTGAGAAGGCTAGAGTACAACCACAATGTGTCTAATTGACCGTGCATAGCAATAGGTAAGCTGATGGGGTTAATGGTCTTTATCCCTACATCTGCCATTAGGGATTTATTAGAAGACGTGTAGGGTAGAATGAAGCTCCCAAAATCACCAGCTTCTTTGATCTCATCAGCAGTTATAGTTTTACGACATATTGCCCCAACTGGGTTAGCCCTGCTTTCGGTTGATGCCATTGTTTGACACGAAATGATCCCCATCACATGCGTTGTATCGTGACCAGAAATAGTGTCCTCGTTGTAATCAAAATTGTCAGCTACCCATTGACAGAAACCCCCTCCATCCTTCTTCTCCACGAGCCCAGGACACAGGTCTTCAACGGATGTGCTTCCAACTGCAGATCTCTGAAATGCAATTACCTGGTTATAGGAAGCACTGAGTCCCAGGGATGAGAGCATATCTATGATAACACGGGAGCGGGTAGACTGGTGGATGAACAAACCAATGGACAGAAGCAGTGGTGATACAAATGATTGCTTTCCAACAGCTTGCATGATAACATGACATACAGATACCATCTTAAGTTTATTTTTCAACTTGGCAGATTCACTACGACGTTCAGAATAGATACATGAAATAAGATGTTTCAATGCATCTGACACCTCGATTTCAAGCTGTTCAAGGTCTAAACTGGACGGTTCTGGATACACATCTGATGGTTGATCAATATCTTTAATTGTTTGATTAATCATCGATCCCACCAGTCTAACAAGTCGCATAGTTTGATCACTCTCGTCACTGGTTGATGCTGCATATGATTCGTGTATGATAGAAGATGCTCGATCAGTCAATGTGACCACGCTTGTCTTGCCTTCAACCTGGGATATTGTCACATCTGTCCAAAATCGGCCGAGCAGACGATGCTGGACGTGCTTTATGCTATATGCGGGTACACCATTTGGCAAGTAGGTGGTCAATTGCGTACGAATGTTGTGTAAAGTGAACTGGTGCTGTTGCTGTTCTGGTGCTGTTAGCCAATTGCATAGATGGTTAAAGCCCACATCATTCATTTCATCAAAGTTCCGGGCATTACTTCAAGAAGCACCACACGAACTGGTGTTTCTACAAGAGATGAATTCTTGCATACATTGACGATGATATTTGGCCTTAACAGCACACAGGTCACCTGCAAAAAGTATTGTTGCTTTAACATCATTCGCTAACGAATCGTGCCTTTTGCCACACGCGTTTAACAAGGTTCCCTGGACTACACTGAGTTTACCCTTACTAACATATTCTATATTGCTTATGTGAGAATGCCGTTCAGGGTGACGGCGGACAGCATCAAAGTCGAGCTCTTCAGCACATATCAAACAATGAGTATGGTAATCATAATGATTAGATTCGGAGCGCAGTGTAGGGGTAGATGGTCGCACTCCTTCATCGTTTCTGTTTTGCTGTTGCACTTTTGCAATATTTCTAGGCAACGTGTAATTTTGTAGCATTTATCGTGTACATAATGTTTGTTCGACGGAGATAGTTTCAAATCAATACCATCTCCACGAAGCCTTGAAACGTCAAGCAGCGTTGAAAGCCCTTTATGACTAAGTTTTCTAGAACTGCTGCTATCATGGGAAACATTACATACAACACATGTTTTTTCTTGCGTAGGGTCAGACATAATTGTACTAAACCATTAATTAGCATGAACAATGTGGTTTTGACTCTATATATTTATCGTTTTATAATTGAATCGACTAAACTTACTTCAAGTAACATTTTCTAAATTTATCTCGGACTATATATTATTGTAATAGTAAGAATAATAGCGGTAGGAATATTTATATCATTGACTGCATAGATCTCCGTCAGATCTTTAAAAAAAAACTGGCCATACATTGATATACCATGTTCTGGAATTCACACTCATGTATCAAATCATATATGGTTGTTATAGACAGGTTTTACTGATTAATTTTAATTTACATTAGTATGTCTTACAGGTTATTTGACTGGGATCTGTTGTCATATACACAATTGACAATAACAATTGTTAGTAGGTCTAATTTTATAAAAATTCTCAACAGATTACCTATTTATGCTAAATATTTTTCACATTTCGTTCCCTAACTTCAAAGGGTTAAAAATCAGGTTTCCCCAAGTGTGAATTTGTGAGAATTTCTTGTGTAGACTCTGGACAGTCATAAAAAGTGTTTGGAACACAAAATCGTCTGTTATACAAAATGTCCGGGTTAGCCTATACTTCTGTTGATTTCTACTGGACTATAGGTTTTATATCGTAAAAAATATATACTTTTTCAGGGGATTTTTTTCGGTAAAAGCTTTAAGCAAATTTACTAACCTAGAGCTTCACCAAATTAACAATAACTTGCTAACTATTTATCCCACATGCCAACGGAAAACACCATTTAAGAGCTTATGATATCCTCTTTCTTGGCATGTATCCACAATGATATGTATTTGAGAATATATAAGCAAATTACTCAAAAAGCTTAAAACATATTTTAAAGTGGTAAATTTAGATGATTATATTTTCTAGTGATGTCTCATTTCCCCCTAATATTAATTGATACATTATGTTGGCTTTCTTATGTTCAATAAACATCGGAAAAGAAAACCAAATAAAGCCATTTATCAACAATGTTATTAGTGATGCAAGTGACAAATGCGTGCGGGACATTTAATGTCAGAGTTGCTGTCTATAAGACAAACAAAGCCAGCATGATGATAAACTTTCATTTTACTGAACACCGGCGGATGAGAAAACGCATCTTATAATGAAGCTAGTGTAGATAGCTTAAGAGGCCAATAGCTTAATTTTTGAAAATTTGCCACTGGAATGACTGGTTCTGTTATCGAGCCAGCCATTCCTTTTTTAAATTTTTCTAAAAATAGTCTTATTCTGCAAATGAACATTTCTCAAGGCTACAGCAAAGATGTTTTGACCAGTGGTTTGACCATCTTACGGGTTAACGTCTATGGGCAGTCTACTAGACAATACCCGTATCTGTGGATTTATCAGCCTGGCGGGATAGATACAATAAACCTAACATGGATACTGTATAATAACTTTTTTACATCAAATGAAGAGGTCATATGCTGTGTACGGAATTTGGTAGATGATTGAAAACTGATGCAATTTTGAAAAAGGTTATACTAAGGCAGCAACAGCTTATAGGGCCTAACCATACGTTTTTCAAAATTGCACAAGTTTTCAAGCAAAATATACCTAAATTATAAAACAAGCTCATAATCGTGTATTACAAAAAGGCTAACGGTAATTGTTGCATCTGTCAAGCAATGGCTACGATCTCATCTGGGTTAATCAAAATCCTTGTATCGCTAGAGATAAATGAAAATAATAACAGAGCTATTTTAAAACATAATAAATATTGCTTACATAATCCATGATCCGTAAGCACGGCCATTCTTCTACTATCCCTGTTACAGCGCCATCTTCAAATGCAGAAATCTCCTTCCGGCGCTGTTTGTACGCGATCCTCTGCAATTTGAAGATGAGAGGTTTATTTCGTGCGCTTATTGGTTTTTGCAACTCCTCAGACATTAATCATTTTGCTTGATCTGCTGTGGGAACAGCCTCGTCTTCCTCGATAACAACAGAAACCATATTATGTGCCCGTTTTATCTTAGGACTGGCTTGCTCGTTCGAAGCCAGAGACAGCTTTCGCTTGCGATTTCTGCGCCATTTTATGTTGCGCACTTTCTGCGACAATTTTTTTTTTAAGTAGCTCTGTAATCCAATGTTAAAGTAAAATACACCACGTCATGACCTCAAACACTAAATATTTTTCAAAGAGAAACATGAAGATGAAAGTTGCTGTCTAATGCCAGCAATAAATTACAGACTGTCCATTTGAAGTAAAAATACATGTAATATTATTTTTAAAGCTTTACAACTGGAATGACTGGCTCAGTCACAGAGACATTCATTTCAGCTGTAAATTTTTTTTAATGTTTATTTTCTTGACCAGTCATGGCCATTAATCCTTGAACACTCATATCAGTCAAAAATGTCTTCTCCAGTGGTCTTGGGAAGTGTCCATTTGCAGACCAAGCCCAGACTATTAAAAAAAAATTACCGCTGGAATGATCGGCTCAATAACCGAGCCAGTCATTCCAGTGGTAAGTTTTCAAAAACAGTGTTCTCTTGATCTGCAAATAGACACTTTCTATGAGAATACCGAAATTTTCTTGACACGATTCGAGTGCTGAAGGGTTACATTTACTGTCTTTGGACCATATGCCTTACAGCAGGCCGACTGAAAAAATATATCAACGGTGCGGGTATCGGACGAATTTGTCCTTATTCTAATTGTAATCTATAAAAGGACACATTTCTAAATATGTTCCATGCATTTCTAGCTATGTGCTGGAATCAAATTATATATACTGCCTTTAAACCATGAATTACAAGAATCCCAATTTCAAGGTAACTATACTGTCAGACGGGTGTAATACAAGAACTGTTGAATATGCAGCAACAGCGTCTAGTCAAATTAGTTTCGGGATATTCAACAGGAGTTACATAATTGATTATGACGACAGATACTTGAGTGACAGAATGGATTTCTCTATTGTACAGCTGACACATTGTAGATATCGGATTGTCTTGTGGGAGTCATGACCCCGTGGGACGTCTTATATTTATGAGTAAGACCTCAGTGAAATTCATCTTTGAGAATACCAGGTGAGCCAAGAACTGAATAGCATCGTGTATGTACGCAGTAGGGTGATGCACCGGGTGACATCAACTAGTGCTGGTGATACGCGGTTTCGCAGAAACCGGTTTACAGTTTCGCAGAAACGGGTTCGAAACTTCTGCGAAACTCTAAATATAACAGTAATATGAAGAGATAGGAATGGAATAGAATTGAATAGGACCCCGGGTTCTGAGTTGGTGGCTTCTGTCAATAGTTGAAGATGAAAGTTGTTGCTATGGGAGTGGCACACACTTTTATAATGTTCAACAGTCATTTCGGCCCGTAGTTTAGTAAATATTCGAGTGATAGGAACCCACGGGAATCGATAGGAATGATAGGAAAACAGTAGGTGACAGAATGACAGGAGTTGTTGACGCGTGACATTTCGACTCCCTTAAGCAAGTACAACAACACCACCTGGCAATGAGATCATACAGCTCATGTGATTATTAACGTTCGGTTCATACAGGCTTCCCCACGATAGGCAAGGTACAGGACATGGGAATTGTAGCGTCCTGTAGGAATTAATAACACAGTCGAAATTTGTATATCAACTATATGTCAATCATAGAAAGGGATGCTACAACAAAAAAAAAAGAATGTTGTTGGTTAGCTGACAGATCGCATCAAATCAGAACCAGCCCAAACCGCTTTGGCCCTGTTCAAAGGGTATCTCCGCAGAAGTGAAGCCCAGAGTTTGATTGGTCGGGATAACGTCACAATCAATGAGCGTACGATCAACCTCTGGGGAAGAGAAACAAAAGGAACAGGGGGGCGAAACTCAGGGGAGTATAAAAAGGACACTCTAACTTTAGTCGGGGTCTGTGCCTCGTATCGAAAGGTTCTTGGTGAATATATTGGAGTAGCCAAGAACTAGCTAGGTAGATAGTATAGCAGACCAGCGCGACTGGGAGTAATACTGATCCATTTAGGAGTACATAGGAAAATTTAAAGTAATTCAAATATAAACTTGTAGATACGTAAACCGGTGACAGCAGAAGTCACTAACTTTGTAGCCATTATTGTACAGTTAGAAATAGGAAATAAAACCATCACCTTGTGATTATACTTCAAGGCAATAGTTTGTTGTGCGTTATTGTTCACCCTGGAGACCACGGATAACCACCGTGTCGTACCGATAGTTCTGAAGAGGCGAGTCAGATCAGACCCGGATACTATTATAAATATCGTTAGGTCAAAGTACCGACGAGGCGAGCTAGTATCACGCTCCATCTTCCTTGGTAAAACCGGTTGTCGCAGCAACCCTACATACAAGGTTGTACCAAGAAAGGAGGAGCCCAAAGATAAATAAGATTAGACGTCGAAAATCCTCAACATGTAATAACTGATATTATCACAATACACTACGGTGATATATTAATACTGAACACTTTATTTTAACATGTTAGTGGCAAAAATTTGTCAAGAACTGGGACAGATTATCCATGAGGCAGACTGGACCGATACAATTGTGGTGGGGTGGGGCTTGCGAGGGGTGGGTGGGTGGGGGTGTCGACAGTTAACCACGTTATTTTTTTTAATTTGCGGATGTCGAAAACCAAAGTTATATGACGCCCCTCACCCTATGACTTTGTTTTCCTTTATCTTCATTGCTTTTAGGTAAGTAAGTTTATTTCCACTATAAGCCATCGGCTCTTGAGTGTACATATTTCCATAATTCTGTGACGAATACTAGTATTCAATAATCATTGCATAAAGTTTGTAAAATTGCACATAATTAACATAACTATTAATACAATCATAATTTCCATCATATTAGCACCATCATTACTATTAATTATTATCCTTATTTTCCTCATCATCGTTTTCATCAGCATTATTTTATTATTTTATTGTTGCAATCAATAATATTATATCGATAATAATAATAATGATGATGATGACGGGGTCGATACCAGTAATGATTACTAGAATCACCCCATCATCATCATCATCATCATCATCATCCCAACCATCATCATCACCACCACCACTATCACCATCAACACCACCATCAGCATCTCCGTCCTCCCGCTCCATCGCTCACTGAGTGATGGAGCTGAATAACGAAAACAATAACGATGATGGTGGCGAGGACGACGACAGCAGTGACGATGATGGCGGTGACGATGGATTTGGGATTTTTCGGATGTGCTTCCTCCTAGATTCTAAACACGAAAGTTAGAGCGAAAGAGAATCGAGGAGAGAGCGCTCCGCCTACCCGCAATACCACCATCAAATATATATATATAACTTTTGTTCGTTCATATTCATAAAATCAAGTCCTGCCTCCTCGTTTCTAGGCGTGAAAACTAGGGACGAAAGAGGAAACGAGGAGACATTTCTGTGCAGCCCAGCCCGTCGTCTACGCCTCTCACATCCACCCATCCACCCATCCAGCCACCCACCCAAGCCCACCCATCCATCCACCCATCCATGCACCCTTCCCTCCTTCCTCCCTTCCTTCCTTCCTTCCTTCCATACATCCACCCACCCACCCACCCACCTATCCATTCATTCATTCATTCATTCATTCATTCATTCATTGCACACTATCCCCACCTCGCCCTCTCTGGAGAAGATGCTCATGACAATGTTTCGCTTCGTAATTTAAACGCCTGATATGAATGGGATGCTAATTTCCGTAAAACAGTTTCGTTACTACTCTGAAGCAGCTCAATAAATTTCAAAACGCTTGGTCTTATATAGTAGTATCGTTTGATCAAACTTTTTCTTAATTTACTGTATATAGGGCATAATATGATAAAATGATATTCATCTTCAATATCGTTCGTACAGAATGGGCATGTTCTATCAGATAATGGTATTTGTTTCCATCTACCAGTCTCAATATGTAGCTTGTGTGTTGCAGTTCTGAGCCCGGTGAGAGCTTGTCTATGTCTTATATTTTTCACTTTGTCTAAATAACATTTATAGCTTAATGAGTCGCAGAAATGTTTGTAAAATTTAGTTTTGTTACTTAAATCTAATTGACCCATCCACTCTTGTAAATAATTATCATACGCCCTTTGTTTATATTCTAAAATAAATTAATTTTTACTCACATTTCTACCCTGTGCTAGCCAGACATCGTTAAAACCCCTTCTAATTAACATATCTTGAATCTTGGTCACCCAATTAACACATTGAGTATTTGTCTCCAAATCTTTATCTAAAACCT
Organism: Chaetoderma sp. LZ-2023a; assembly: GCA_034401795.1. Classification (NCBI taxonomy): domain Eukaryota; kingdom Metazoa; phylum Mollusca; class Caudofoveata; order Chaetodermatida; family Chaetodermatidae; genus Chaetoderma; species Chaetoderma sp. LZ-2023a. Next base: position 157,051,179 of record CM067370.1, on the reverse strand, counting down.
CGTATACATTTTTAACCAATTTATTTTGTTGGCTATCTAATATTTTAAACCAGTATTTCAACATCTTCAATTCCCTAGTTAAAATGAGTGGGAGTCTTCCTAATTCTCCGTAGATGACACTATTTGATGCACTTTGTTTGACGCTTAGCAACTGCTTGCAAAATTTTAGATGACACTTTTCGAAGTCGTAACCAGTGTGCCACCCCCAGACCTCACTGGCATAGCTCAAAATTGGCAAAATTAATTTATCAAATAAGATACACAAATGACTTGGTGTTAAACCTACGAATTTGTTAGAATATTTTTTCAATGCAAATATTGCTTTCTGTGCTTGCTCTGCTAAACACTTTTGTGCTAAAGAAAAAGAGCCTGATGAAGTGAAAAATATACCCAGATATTTAAATTCATTAACCACTTCCACTTCATTTCCCCCGTACCAGAATGTATCGTCCTTCCCTAAACGACCCCCTCGTCTAAAAACTAGTGCTTTGGTCTTGTCTGTATTTACAGTTAGCCTCCATCTCGTGCAGTAATTAAACAAAATATTCGATCCTTTTTGTATACCCGCGTTTGTTTCGGACATTAAGACTATATCATCTGCATCGAGAATTAAAAACAACTTAAGTAATAGTATATCAACCCCTTCCACCCCGCCCCTGTTAAATTCCTCTTCTAAGTTATTTACATACATTGCGAATAAAAAAGGCGATAAACTCTCTCCTTGGCGCACCCGTGTACTACATTCGAAGCTGTCAGAAATTTCAGAATTTACTCGCACTCCCGTTTTTACACTGCTGTACATAGACATAATGATATTAATTTTATTTCCCCTAACACCCAATTTCAACAATTTGTACCATAAACAATCCCTTACTACGTAATCGAAAGCCTTGCTGAAATCAACGAACACACAATAAAGTTTCCTTTTCTTATTTAATACATGTGAAATCAATCCACTTAAAACAAAAATATGATCCACTGTACTGAAACCCGCTCTAAAACCAGCTTGAGCTTTCACATAAATTTCATTAGTATCTGCCCAATAATTTAACCTATTATTTAAAACCTTAGTAAATAATTTTCCCAGTGTGCTTAGTAATGTAATGCCCCTGTAATTGTGTACATCGTTTACTCCCCCCCCACCCCCTTATGTAATGGTATCAAAATTCCCTCAGCCCAGATTTTCGGGAAGTGCCCACTTTTAAAAATTCCGTTAAAAATCACTAGTATATGGGGAATTAACTCATTTATCGCGTTCAGATAAAATTCATTTATGAGCATATCCGGTCGCGCACTTTTATTGTTTTTCAACTGTTTTATTGATTTGTAGATTTCCTCGGCAGATATTTCGGAATTTAATTCATCAAAAATTATTTGTATATTGTTATTTTCATTCATATAACCTTCCACATAATTTGTAATATCAGGATCGGCCTGGAAAAAATCATCTTCTGGGATATTGACTGCTTTCAAAAATTTAACAAATTCGTTGATAGATATATTGCCCATTTTCCTGTTATCTTTTGTCTTTAGGAGCGTCCAATACAATTTTGTATCAGTAAACTGTGCAGTTAGTAGCTTATTAGTTAAATCAACACTTTGCGTATAATTATACATTCTAACCGACTCTTTGAAAACAGTTCTTAAAGTTACCATATTAATACGCGCCAGTTCTGTCTTTTCCCTCCTATACCAATTTAACGCCTTAAAAAATAGCTTACGCTTAATTTCGCAATCAGGTGAATATTGTTGGGAATTATTTGTCCTGGTCTTATTACGGTTAGTCTTTTTTAAGAATAGACTATCTGCGGCTGTCATTATTGCTTTTGTAAGAATTTCTACTGCTTCTCCTATGGTTTCATTATCTAATATACTATCATTGTCTAGTAGATTATTCATGTTAGTAAGTAGCTCCTGCACTTCATTAGATAAAATGTTAACCCTATAATCATTGGCGTTCTCTGATTTCCAAACGTATTTTGTACTACTAATCCTCCCACCACTGCTATTACCCATTTGTAAAGATTTCCACGTATTACATTTTATACTACATCTGATCACACAATGGTCTGATAATTCATTTGGTTCATCCACCTCAAAATCATTTATACTATGTATTTTGTGTGCGGAGCAAAGGAAATAGTCGACAACACTCACCCCATTCCCCGATATAAATGTTACTTCCCCCTTTATCTTTGCCTACTCGCCCGTTTACAAGTCTTATACCTGTTTCTTTGCAAAAATCCAACATTTTACGACCGTTATCATTTAACTTCAATGGATCTTTTGAAAAACGTTGTAAAGTAACATCTTCTTCATATCCATTAAACACCGGTATATGTGAGGCATTGTCATTCACAACAAAATCAGGTAGTGTTTTCGTCCTGGCATTAAAGTCCCCGCAAATTAAGAAACTACAGTTGGTATTTTCCGATTTTTTCTTGGTAATAAAAGTTGTTAATCTGCGAAAACTTCGGTATCTACCTCCCCTATTCTAGATGACCCAGATGGTAAAACATAGCATATCCCTAGGTATACGTCGTCGTCAAAGCCAAAAAAACGTCCTTCTAATTTTAACCAGATTATGTCGTCTCCTTCAGTTTGTACCAACGATATACCACTCGATATACACTCTCTGACGTACACAAGTAGCCCATCAGAATCACGCTTCGCTCTTCTATGTCTCGTTCTATTTAGGATAATATGATTAAAACCGTTTACCTCATAAACAAATAAATCAGAGCTCCAAGCTTCTGTAATTAATATAACATCGGAATTGTCAGTTAATTTCTGAAAGACATGCGATTTGATCTTATTATGATGTTTGCTTATAAGACCATTTGCGTTCCAGGCTGCTATATGCAGCATTTTCTCCAGCCTGTCCTATATAGTTTGTATATTATGTAATGCATTAGATGCAGTAATGTTATCTAGTGGTTGTGCATGTGGTGTGTTTGTATGCGTGTCCATATGCATGTCAGTGTTCTGGTGCGCATTCCCGTGGACTGTTGTGCTGTTGTGCACATGCGCTGGGCATGCTGTGCTTTCATTTGCGTTTACCTCGACAGAGTCCGTACATCAGTGTTTATTACAGAGCTTGTAATATTGTTAGAAATGGTTTGATTGTTAGTATTTGCGGTGTTTGAGGATGCATTTATCATAGGTGTATATATTGGTAAATCGTTCATACGCCCAGTTGTTTGGTGTCCGTCTACCACCTGTGCTTCAATGTTCTCTCCATATGTGACGTCATTTAATGTCTCAATAGCTGATGTCAGTGCGGCTGACATAGACTGGGAAGTAACGGTTGCTGAAGTATCACGTGAAGCCGTTGGTATTGACATGTTGAATGTGCTTACCGCCACTTCTGGTCCTTGCAACAATATCGTATTAGGTTGCAGTTTCGCGAGCGGCATTTCATTGGGATTACTATAACCTGTTTGTGTTATGATAGTGTTTGTCTCTGGTCTATGGATTTCACGAAGTCGCGGACGTTCTAGTGACATATGGCTATGCGTGACTGGATGGTGTGCCCAGTGTACGTATGGTGCTAGTTGTGGGATAGCACCTCCTTGATTTATCATCACTGAATTGGGCGCTGTTGGCATTGTGCACACTAAGAGTCAGCGGTCAGTAATTGGCGGGGTCCTACAAATCTTATTTGATAGCTCTCAAAATAAAATTTTCACAGATCTTTAATGGCCTAATTTCTTCCAAAAATTAAATTATTTCAATTTCAGTGCCAATTTGAGGCCAAGAAAACAGTTTTTGAAAATTAGACACTTCATAGTCTCATAGACCATTAGCCTACAAAACTACACCCCCAAACTGAAGGCCTATATCTATGTAAATTATTTTCGGAAATGCAGATGGCCTGTGAAGCATCTACATTTCAAAAATCCGGGGATTCCCTCCATTTATTGGGACGACAGCATCCAGATTTCAAAACATTTTCTTTTTGGGTGCGTGGGGTGGGAGGGGGTTTATGGTTTGTCTGGGTTAATCAAGGGCTTCCACTAATTTCTAAACACAAATGCTATTGGGAGTACAAGCAAGAAACATGGAAGTCTAAAATGGTTCAAATACATGTAATTTGGTTAAAATCATTGCTTTTAGAGATGCCAGGGACAAAAAATAGTAAGTCCAGGACTTCCTTGGTATATTTTTGGGGAGTCCAAACATGAACTTTGGGAGTATAGGACTCCCGGACTTCCACTAGTGGAAGCCATGGGTTAACCTTTTAACCGATGCCCTACAAAACCCCTTTTCTCAGAGCAATGTTGGATGTCCATTTGCTGATTTGCTGACCAAGAATAATATTTAATTTACAACAAGGGCAAATGTGTCCAATACCAGCATTATCGATTACATAATTTCACAAACTGATGATGTAAGCCATTTTGTTGAATATTCTGAAACTAATTTTTTGGAAACTTTTGCTACCTTGGGAACAGGGCTTCCACTAATTTCTAAACACAGGAAGTCTGGGACTTCCAAGGTGATGCTATTGGGAGTTGAAGCAAGAAACATGGAACTCTAAAGTGGTTCAAATACAAGTTATTTGGTTATAATCATTGTTTTTAGGGATGTCGGGGCAAAAAAATAGTATTTGAGAGTTCAAACATGAACATTGGGAGTATAAGGTTCCCGGACTTCCACTAATTGAAGCCCTGCTTGGGAAGGAAACGCTCCCAGTCAAATTAGTTTCAAAATATTCACCAGCTTTCCAGTAATTTTATTGTAGGATTTTAACGGTGTCCCCAGTCAATATACATGTATATTAAACTGACATCAAAGTGATTCGGCTTAGTTAAATGATTTTCTAAGGCTTGTGTGTATTACGGTACATGATTTTTTGCTTCCAAAGACTTTTGCAAATTCAAGAAGGCAAAAGTTACTGACATAAAATATGACTCACCCATGGATCCCTTCCCCAGTTGTTCCTGATGCAGTCATAATGTCTGAACATGGCACGCGAGAATTCATCATAGTCCAGTTTGGATAGCTCCCAGTTCATTGAGAGAAGATGGTAAGCACATTCTTCAACAAGTTTGCTCCAATCCTCCATAATTTTGCCAGAGTCGAGCGTCATAACAATCCGGTTCGAAAATGTTGGCAAACGCGCACAATGCACCTTTCCAGAGTACCCACCCATCATATGACGTCATAATGAACTGCGTGACGTGTACAATGACATCATAATGAATGACGTCATGAATGACGTCGATAAGTACGTCACGAACGCATATTTGAAGACGGTCTATGCTTTGTTGTACAAATTGTTTGCTTTTACTATTTAATAAATATTCTGTTGAATATTTTGAAACTAATTTGACTAGGCGCTGTTGCTGCCATAGGCAGCAACAGCACCCAGTCAAGTTAGTTCCAAAATATTCAACAGCTTCCCTGTATAGTTTTCGGGAAATTGATAGCTAGGGCATTCGGGGATCGATCAATCCAAACACGGCGAGGTGTGGGTGGAGCTTAGCTAGTGATGGGCGGGGCATAGCTAAAAATGGAAAGGTCCATTCTCCTTGTCTATACTGGATCCTGAAGCTGGTGCAACCACCATCATCATCATCTAATGGTCTAATTTCTTATGATGTATTGACCTCTAAAGAAGATGGCTGAATGGATGATCCATGTCGAGGCGATAACGAAACCACAATTGGAGAATCATGCCAATGAAAGCGAGAAATTTCGCGGTTAAATCTGCCTGTAACTGTTACTAACACTAAGGTTACTATACATATACAGATCAGTGGTGGATTTCATAAATTGTACTTGGGCAAATTTCTATGGTAAATGATCAGATGGATTAAAATATAAACTTTCGTCGTGAGATCTCATATGATCAAACAACTTTTATGAAATCCACACCAGACCCGTGTCTACCCCATATATCTAGCAATCAGTAAACTCAGATTTAATTCCAGATCAAGGTATGAATTTAATGAAATTAGGCAGTTGTTCAAGCACTGAAACTACTAGTTGTCAGTAGTTGGCTGGTTGCCCTTCATTGACCAAAAATTTTAAATTTTCAAATTAATTTCAAAGATAAACTAGTGTTCATATTCACCAAATTTGGTGGAACAGTAACATCGTCCAGCGAAATTACTGAAAAAGATACACCAGGTTCTTTGCTATTGACGCAGTAAACCAAGCCTGCAGATTTCACGGTAACGGCCGTTCCGTTTCCGTGTCGGAAATTACGAAAACACGGAACCGAAGAAATGTTTCACAGCCTGTTTTGATAACAACATTACATGTGTCTTTACTATTTAATAAACATACATGTAGCAACACCACCCAGTCAAATAAGTTTCAAAATATCTAACAGCTTCAATATGTAGTTTTCTGGAAATTGATAGTCAATGAGTTCAGGGATTGATCGATCCCAACACGGGCGAATTGTGGATGGAGCTTAACTAAAGATGGTCGGGGCAAAGTTAAAACTGGATTCCTCCATTGCCCCCTGTATCACACATATGCCATTATTTACTACAGACAAAACTGTCTATAACCTTTCATAATATATTAAGGTGTATTTCTTCATTACTAGGCCTTGAATCATCTCCAATGATTTCGCAATTTGATCAGAATAATCTAAATGGACTAAAGATGCATATTCACACATATGATGACGTCATCTGACATGAAATTGAAGGAGAGACACGAGTCCCTAAGGCCCGTTTTATAAGTCGAACTTTCTGTCGCGCAGCGCTAAGGACGACTGGCTCGACTGTAGCACGGCGTTGGCGCGGCTAATTCTCTTCTTGCGTTCATCCGTCCCATGACAGTAATCTTAGACTGTTTTCCCCATTTGGTGCATGAAAGCTGAAGTGGTCATCAAGCTGTCTTTGTCTCCTCTGATCTTCTCTTCAAAAGATACTTCAATAGGCCAGAAGCTTCTCCTAGCCTGTTCATATCGCTGGCAGTGCTGCAAGAGATGTTCTGTTGTTTCTTCTGCCTGCTGACACTCACAAAGTGTAGAATCTTCAATCTTGAGACAGTGAAGATGTGCATTTAGATAATCTGAAGATACATGTCTGCTCCTCCCTACTGAGGCTGTGTATTGCATCATTATGCTGCCTGCTGGTGGTTCTTATGGCTTTAATGATATGCTTCAGTTCCTCAAAGTCAACCTCGCGGTTGAATTATTCTTTTTGAATTGTTGAATTGACCCTTACTTAGCCAGTTGATCAGCTTTGTCATTTCCTAATATGCCCCAATGCGAGGGGATCCACTGTACGTTGACATTGTTCTCCTTAGCCAGTTGCGTACGATTTTCATGAATTAAACCTGTACTTTCCTTTCTACTCTCCAGCACCTGGAGCGCTGAGAGGGAGTCTGTTAGGAAAACAATATTTTCATTTCTGGTTTTTCGTTGTATCAGCTTTTGGCCAGCTAAGATCAGTGCCTGGATTTCTGCAGTGTAATTGCTACAGTGGCTAATGATAATTTTGATTTAGATGTAAAATTCTCTCGCCCCGCGCCAATCTATTGTTAGAAAAACACAGTAGCCTTATTGCGAGCGCGATAGTTTACTGAATGGTGGCCCAAAAGTTGGCATGCAGTAAATATATGCATCTGTTTGGTATTTATTTAATTTTAAGATTTATTTCGCTTGAACATTATAGTACAGTAGAAATTGACATGGACCCGGACATTTTGTATAACAGACAAATTTTTGTTTTAATCACTTCGGTATGGCCCAAAATAAATCCCAGAAAAATTCTCCAAAATTCACACATGGGGAAATATGTTTTTTAGAGGAAATTCAAAATGGCCGCCAAGGCGATGACCAATAACCAGGTAATATGTATTTTGACTCTAAAAACCCGTATTTTGGTAAGTGTTGTACAGTTTAAAGTATGTCATCATCAAAATCACTTGATAAACTATAAATTTAATGCAAACTGAGCGACTGTTGTGAAACACAGCGAACAGGCAGAATGGCTGAAATTTGTCTATGCGTTTTCACTTTAAAATTCGAGCTGTTAAGGCAGTGACCTTCACATTTACAATGTTTGCTACAGGGAATGCCTTTCTTGGAGCAACTACACGAGGAACACAGACGTGTGCTGCTTTTACACTGGCACCTTATATTTAGAAGTAGCTCCGGAGGCGCTGCTGACTTGTCGGTAATGATCGCCGTCACTGATCCTTGTTCTACTGCATAACCATACTCTTCTTTCTTTAACACAGTTTTTAGGTGAAGCCATGTGCTTGCTTGGAGATGTACCCGAAGGCTATAGAAGTATGCTGCCCTACGTGTGGGTGGCATCCTTTCAACTGGTATATACTTAGGAGAGATGGCAGTCGTGTATCTGAGATTGTCTAAGACAGGACTTCTTGATCCAGCACTATACAAAGACTTAATGTACTTTTCACCAATAACCATTATATCCGCCTTTGATCTGGAGATGTCGCCAAATGCAAGTACATCTTGTCTGAGGGTTGGTGAAGATTGGATCATTTTCATATGCTTTACTTTGCCCATGCCATATAAAGCTGATGTCGTGTCACATCCAAACATACTATGGATGAATGGCAGGCACATACACGATTCCTTGCCTAAGATCTCTGTGGCCACTTTGATGCATAGCTTATGTTGCTTTGTTTGTAGGAAAATATTTGCAGAGGTGCTTGCATGATAGAGGAGTAAGATCAATATGTCTGTATCGTCAGCAACAACTATCGTTGTTCTTTCAGTTCCTGCCAATTCTAATGCTCTCCTTACAATCACCACATCAGCATCGCCTTCATCTACTGCATGTACCACCTCAACACATGCATCTGATAAATGTTTTGCCAACAGATTTATGGTATTCTGCTTGTTGCGTTTGTTTGATAGAAATCCAGTTTTGGTTCCTGGAACAGGTGTGTTGTCTTGGACAGCTACATCAGGAGCGCCAACTTGATTAAGCCGTCGTCGCTTCTGTTCTTGATCTTTTGAGGTCTCAGTTTGATAGTTATCAAATATAACGCATACAGGCGCATCAAGCCTCTGATAATGTACTACTGATGCTACGAATGAGCTACAAACGGTCTCCATTGTTCCAACCTTAGGCCATGGTATCCGATGCAAAAGTGCGCAGCCATCAAATACTCTTGCAGCTGGCTCTGTTGTCTCTTGCTGTAGCATTGATGTGTTCATTTCAATTATATACTTCGCCAGTTGTGACTTTTGCGATTTCCTCATAGTTCCGTCATCGTGGAAGAGGGCTGGACATACCGTTGCAAGCTCGTATTCAAAGATCGCTTTGTCTGGAGGTCCTGAAACAGATGCAGTTGACATTAAGCGATGGTACAGCTCCTGGGAAGTCATATGGACAACTTCATTTCCTACTTTAACTACCTTTCGCATGACAGCCAATGTTACAGCTTGATCTGCTTTCTTTTGCGTAATGTCGCCAAACCTTTTCTCATTTAACTTCTCATGAATTCGTCGACCAATATCAATGGCATCATCGGCAGTAACACGATGGTCTGGAATCAAACCAGTTGCGATATTTCTCAGTTGGTCGTCTTCAACTGCGAATGGATTGTGTTCTCTGAGAAACATAGTGAATTTCTTCATGTCTTCTACATCCCGTCTCATATTTGCAGGGTGAATATCTCTGTGTTGTTCCGACCATGTCCCGGTGAACGTGTCAGCCAATGACCGCAGAGCGTGTGTGTACTGTGCTATGATGTGTGCAGTGAGAAGCCATTTTATTCTAGCGGATTCCTTGTGCGTTATGTTGATCAATCCACCCTGTGTCTTCCCAGCTCTCATTAGACTCATATCAGACCAGGTACCACTCCAATACAGTTTAGCATTCCTGCGTACAGCAAAGTGCCCTTCGTGCATGGGACCATCCAGACAAGTACATAGATAATCAGAATCTTGGAGGTAAAGGCGACAACACTTTGTGTAATTGTTGTGCCCTGCAGTAGCAAAGAATGGCAACAGTAGTTGTGTCGCCTTTAAATGAAGGAGCCAATTACCAGTACGCTCAGCCCTTATGAACAATCGTACAATGGCTACAAATTCGATGAACAACGACCATAATTTACCAGTTCTTGATTTCTCTACGTTTTCCTTCAAATTAGAAACTTGCTTACATAGGTCTTGCAAATGGTCATTGTCACAAACATCGTCTGCTGAAATATCATGTGACATAATAGCATAATTGCGCAGCTCTGACCACATTGACATATGTGTTTGACTTTCACAGCATGCTTCTGTTTCGGTTGTTTGCTCATCCGAAGCGTCATCGCTATCAGGATCAACATCACTTTCTTCATCTTGCAGCCCTGCAAATTCAGATTCACCATATGTACTGCTGGGTGTGTTGTCTGCAGCACTGCCTTGTAGAGAAATTATATCAACATCGGGTTGAATTAGCAAAAGATGCACTGCGGCATCTGTAAGGAGGCATGCTCTTAATGTCTTTGTGTAAGGTTTTCCCTCCATTATCCTAGGTAGGGAATTCCTAGCATACACGGTTGCCCACAAATCATCGATCCCACTCCCCTCCATGATCTTACAGCCCGCTCCAAGAAAGGACATTAGTTGGTGGAAGCCACCCAGCCTTATATACGTTTCTAAACTGTGGATGAGTGTCTTGCTTAATTTTGTAGCTTTTTAAGTACAATGGCTGGTCAAATGTTATGGTTGCACAACACAGTCCTGCCTTTAGGGATTGGGACTGCACATACATCATGGTACTATATACAGCTTCATTTGTTCCTGGATTCAAAGGTACCATGGAGTTGTAAACTACTGCCATGCAGTGGAAATTGTTGCATGTCGTTATTTCAGACATGAACCCCTGCCAGTTTGGTGGCTGACTTGTGAGAAGGTTAGAGTACAACCACAATGTGTCTAATTGACCGTGCATAGCAATAGGTAAGCTGCTGGGGTTAATGGTCTTTATCCTTACATCTGCCATTAGGGATTTATTAGAAGACGTGTAGGGTAGCATGAAGCTCCCAAAATCACCAGCTTCTTTGATCTCATCAGCAGTTATAGTTTTACGACATATTGCCCAACTGGGTTAGCCCTGCTTTCGGTTGATGCCATTGTTTGACACGAAATGATCCCCATCACATGCGTTGTATCGTGACCAGAAATCGTGTCCTCGTTGTAATCAAAATTGTCAGCTACCCATTGACAGAAACCCCCTCCATCCTTCTTCTCCATGAGCCCAGGACACAGGTCTTCAACGTATGTGTTTCCAACTGCAGATCTCTGAAATGCAATTACCTGGTCATAGGAAGCACTGAGTCCCAGGGATGAGAGCATATCTATGATAACACTGGAGCGGGTAGACTGGTGGATGAACAACTCAATGGACAGAAGCAGTGGTGATACAAATGATTGCTTCCCAACAGCTTGCATGATAACATGGCATACAGATACCATCTTAAGTTTATTTTTCAACTTGGCAGATTCACTACGAGGTTCAGAATAGATACATGAAATAAAATTTTCAATGCATCTGGCACCTAGATTTCAAGCTTTTTAAGGTCTAAACTGGACGGTTCTAGATACACATCTGATGGTTGATCAATATCTTTAATTGTTTGATTAATCATAGATCCCACCAGTCTAACAAGTCGCATAGTTTCATCACTCTCGTCACTGGTTGATGCTGCATATGATTCGTGTATGATAGAAGATGCTCTATCAGTCAATGTGACCACGCTTGTCTTGCCTTCAACCTGGGATATTGCCACATCTGTCCCAAATCGGCCGAGCAGACGACGCTGGACGTGCTTTATGCTATATGCGGGTACACCATTTGGCAAGTAGGTGGTCAATTGCGTACGAAGGTCGTGTAAAGTGAACTGGCGCTGTTGCTGTTCTGGTGCTGTTAGCCAATTGCATAGATGGTTAAAGCCCACATCATTCATTTCATCAAAGTTCCGGGCATTACTTCCAGAAGCACCACACGAACTGATGTTTCTACAAGAGATGAATTTTTGCATACAGTGACGATGATATTTGGCTTTAACAGCACATAGGTCACCTGCAAAAAGTATTCTTGCTTTAACATCATTCGCTAACGAATCGTGCCTTTTGCCACACGCGTTTAACAAGGTTCCCTGGACTACACTGAGTTTACCCTTACTAACATATTCAATATTGCTTATGTGAGAATGCCGTTCAGGGTGACGCGGACAGCATCAAAGTCGAGCTCTTCAGCACATATCAAACAATGAGTATGGTAATCATAATGATTAGATTCGGAGCGCAGTGTAGGGGTAGATGGTCGCACTCCTTCATCGTTTCTGTTTTGCTGTTGCACTTTTGCAGTATTTCTAGGCAACGTGTAATTTGTGTAGCATTTATCGTGTACATAATGTTCGTTCGACGGAGATAGTTTCAAATCAATACCATCTTCACGAAGCTTTGAAGCGTCAAGCAGCGTTGAAAGCCCTTTATGACTAAGTTTTCTAGAACTGCCGCTATCATGGGAAACATTACATACAACACATGTTTTTTCTTGCGTAGGGTCAGACATAATTGTACTAAACCATTAATTAGCATGAACAATGTGATTTTGACTATATATTTATCGTTTTATAATTGAATCGACTTAACTTACTTCAAGTAACATTTTCTAAATTTACCCCGGACTATATATTATTGTAATAGTAAGAATATTTATATCATTGACTGCATAGTTGCGATCAACATGCTGTCCATATGTATAACTCTCTCCGTCAGATCTTTAAAAATCTGGCCATACATTGATGTACTATGTTCTGGAATTCACACTCATGTATCAAATCATATATGGTTGTTATAGACAGGTTTTACTGATTAATTTTAATTTACATTAGTATGTCTTACAGGTAATTTGACTGGGATCTGTTGTCACATACACAATTGACAATAGCAATTGTCAGTAGGTCTAATTTTATAAAATTCTCAAATATTTTTCACATTTCGTTCCCTAACTTCAAAGGGTTAAAAATCAGGTTTCCCCAAGTGTGAATTTGTGAGAATTTCTTGTGTGGACTCTGGACAGTCATAAAAAGTGTTTGGAACACAAAATCGTCTGTTATACAAAATGTCCGGGTTAGCCTATATTTATGTTGATTTCTGCTGGACTAATACAATTTAAACAATTTTGTTTTCACGCATTCTGGTGTGATACTTATGCATCTTTAATGGCGTTAATTAATGGCGTAAACTATTTCGCCGATGGAAATGACAACTAACAACAGGAAAGCTGTTACATATTTTGTAAATAATTCGACTGGAACTTGTTGCCGCTTTAAACAGCAATAGCTAGCAGTCAAATTAGTTTCAAAATAGTTAACAGAATACTCCATCAGGGATAATTTCTCATCTTGTTCTGTAACTTTTAAAGTGTTAAGGAACAGTCACGTACATATGGGGGGGGGGGCAGATTTCTTCAGCTGAGAAATTTTATGGGAGATATTTTGTGGAAACACTTTCTTCCACAAATTATTTCCTAAAAAATAATTATCACTCTGACTGCAAGAAATAACCCCTCAGAACGTGTATGATTTTCAAATTCTTTCTAAAGATACTTAATCCCCTAAAATTTTACCCAAAATGTGGACACTCCACTGCTTGATCCTCTGGAAAAATCACTAGAATCGAAACTAGGCCCCTTTAACCTCACTCACCCACTCCACCTTTGCTCCTCCACTCAACCAAAGCATTGACAAATTTAGAATACGCTTTTTTACCGGTACAGAAAATGGCAAACGCTATCTGCACGTTCTATGCATCTGATGCATTCAGATGTGCGTGCCTGTATGTGTGTATATGTGTGCGTGCGCGCGTCTGCGTGCTCAAGCGCGTCTGTGCGCTCAAGCGCGTCTGTGCCTGCATGAATGAATGACTGAAAGAACGACTGAATGAACGCACGAACGAATTTTATTTTCGGGCCATTGCCCAATCAGATGTCAAGACTTGGCCACCGATAAGCTGTTCTGCGCTGGCACGGCACATGAAAAGTGCGACATATAATGTGAATCGTGGATCCAGTCCCACCGACTGGATCCGGGCCGCGGGCAAAATCCCCGTCCTGATCGACGCAACCGACGGACTGGCGCATCTTCATCGGCCGTGGCCGAAACCACAGACGGGTCAACCCTGGCTAGCCACGCCAGAGCCTCTGACCAATCTACCTCCGATGAAGACACACCCGCAAACACGTCACCCGTTGACGTGTTCACGGGCCTGCCAGCCACGGCCTCCCGGCAAGGAGCCACGGCTGACACGCCAGGCACTCCGGTACCACACGGTTCCGCCGCCACCCCATGAAATACTCCGGTCCATGGGGTAGGTCCGCACGGAAAACCGTACCAGTCGCGGAACCATAGCCGGACACAGGCGCCAACGGCACCCCACATCCGACTGCCGGACCAGGCGAGATAGGTGAGTACCACGCCCGCCCAGGCCGACCCGTTACCGTGTCGGCTGGTGCCAAACCAACCATCATGGAACCGGTTCCCGGTACCAGATTAGCCTCAGCCACAGGCGGAGCCGCTGCTCTGGCTTGCGCCAAGCCAGACAAATGGAGGCTGGTTCCGTCCAGGACGGAATCGACCTCCATATTCTCCACCTGCCGCATCACAGGCCGCAGCAACCTCTCCTCCTCGGCCTCCTCGTCTTCAGACTACGAAGAGTCGTCACTAGATGAGTCAACCGTGGAACCATCCTGGCGGACGGCTCCCACACCTGACGGACCGGCCACCGCTACTGGACCACCCGGAGGTGGCCGCAGAGAAACAGAACCCGTCTGGCCGGAGCCAGACGGGACTGCCAGGGGGCCGTACGAGACGGCCCCCTCGGTAACCAGTCCAGAATCCTGTCCGAGGACAGGATCCGTACCAGGCATGGGGAGAAACTGCCCCCCAACCTTTGGTAGCAGGGACGACACCAGCGTGGGCAGAACGCTATGCAGAAAACCCTGCATAGCCGGACCAAACCACGCCGGCGGTGCCATCTCCGCCACCTCCAGCTGGGGACGTGGAGCACCCCCACCGGCCGAACCGGGCGCTCCACGATTTACTCTCGGACCGCCTGACCCCGCGTCAGACCCAGCCAAGTCCTTCTGGGCAAGGAACTTAACCATCATCTCAACGGACCACACTGCACAAACATTACACCTATGATCAATATTACAAAGTGAACACCTAAAACAGACATGGTCCTTGAACACGACACGGACAAACTTATGGCATTCGTCACATGATGGCGGGGCTGGCTTGGCCTATAAAATAAGCACAAACCTACAATAAACAAGCGGAACGAGACCCGGATGGAAGGCAGACAATTAATTTTCAAATAATTTGACTCATAAATTAACTGTAACCCTCCCGCACCCCACCCCGCCACGTTACAACAAAGATCGCATTGATTATGACGACAAGAACGAGGCGGGCATTAAACACACCCATAATAGATCCTCCAGGATGTGTAACGGCTCCAGGAATCATATCGCATAGCATTCTGGGTATATTTACTAATCAATATAAATTTTACTCCTAACGAAAGCAGCACGATATGTGAAGAAAACAACAAAATGTATAACAAACTGCTGTATCACACGGTAAAACCGCAGACCACGCATCTACTCAAGAATTTTGAAACCACCGATCATTGCAAACCGATCGTGATCGCACGTAAACTTGATCATTCTAAAGTTTCCGGTACCATTTTTTAGTACGCAGCACCCAGAACAAGATGCGCGAATTAATGAAAAAAATTCTTCTTCACATAAACATCCGAGCGACCGGGTGTGACGTCACCCGCTCGGATCCTACGGAGAACGACGTCAGCCGATATTCGTGTTAGAAATACTGTAGCATAACACCTATTTTCATATCTGCCGATCGCCTGTTGGGGGTTAAAGAAGGCGATCGTCTGGCATATATCGTTGTTAGCACACGTCCCAGAATCTATGGGGTCAGAAATTGGAACATTCGACACAGCGAAATTTAGAGACCTAAGTCTTTTAACTATGGATAATAAAGAATGATACAACCTGGTTATCCTCGGCAGTATTCTCCATAGTATCCTTTAGTTAATCCTTTTCAAGAACACACAAACTATCACCACAGATTAAAGACTTAGATTTTCTTAACACAAAAAAACACTAAAATCCTCAATGCAGAAAGCATGTATTGCACTTGTTGCTATGCAAACAAGAATGAACTCTATGGTAAACGGGTACTCGGCAGTTGGGAGCCGAGTACCCGGTTCCCAGGAGTCGGTAAAGCTTTCTAAGTCTATAATCCTAGAGCCGCTGTCAAGGCCAGCTGTATATCAGAAGTAACAGAATGGTGAGTATTGATCGAAGGAGAAATTCAATTCGTACAACGTGTCGGACTATTAAGAGTTAAAGACGGGTCCCAATAGAATGATTATGATGTCATCCTACACGCCGCTTAGCTGATTATGACGTCAGATGATAGATGGATACTCTGGAAAGGTGAATTGGCAAGTCTGGGTGTAAATAAATTGACTTGAATTGAATAAGAATTGCATTATTAACCCTTTCACTGACGATGCACTTTTGTTTCAATTTCCAGAGAAACTGAGGCATGTACACATTCGACAAAGTGAATATTTTGAACATATGCCCAGTCAAATTATATTTAAACCGTGCCTTGAAATCAAGATAAAGGTTTTCTCAGCTGAAATGGTTATTGGACAGGTATTACACTCTGAACATGACAGATAAAATAAGGCCGTGTTCTCACTAGAGACTTAAAGGTGCATATTCACGCCAGAATGCATGGCAATTAAATTGTTAAAATTGTATACTTTTAAAGGTTTAAATCATGCGCTTATGTGTAACGAAACGACATAATTCTTAACATGTGATGATTTCAATACGTATAAATTAACATAATTCTTTAGTTGCGAAGTTGAATTATGGACTTGTGTCTCTAATTCAATTTTACAACTTAAAAAATCATATTAATTTATGTGTAATGAAATCATCATAAGTTAAGATTTATTTCGTTTCATTACGCCCAGGCACACGATTTAAGCCTCTAAAAGTATACAATTTAACATCTTTAGAATATGCACATTTAATCGGCGTAGCGCCGCCATAGCGAGGTGTGGCGTTATTCCCGATTAAAGGTGCACATTCACAGCAGAATGGCTCAAAATAAAATTGTTAAAATTGTATACTTTTAGAGGCTGAAATTGTGCCTAGATGTAATGAAACGAAATATATCCTAGCATAGGATGATTTCATTACGTATAAATTAATATATTTTTTTAAGTTGTCAACTTATTTATTTTATAAATTAAATGTTTACTAAGTTTTATACTTTTTTTGTACTAAGATTAAAGGTGCATATTCACAGCAAAATTACTGAAAATAAAATTGTTTAAATTATGTACTTTTAGAGGCTTAAACTGTGAGCTTATATGCAATGAAGCGAAATAAATCTTGACATAGGATGATTCCATTCCATAAAATAAATATAATTTTTTAAGTTGTGAAATTGAAATAGAGGCACGAGCCTCTATTTTAATTTTGCAACTGAAATTTTTTTATTAATTTATAAGGAATGAAATCATCCTATGTTAAGATTTATTTCGTTTCATTACATAGAGACACATAATTTAAGCCTATAAAAGAATACAATTTAAACCATTTTATTTTCAAGCATTCTGGTGTGAATATGCGCCTTTAAACAGATATCGTGACCTTTGACTTTGTGACCTCAATGTCATCAAAATGGCCAAGTTATGTTTAGATGGAGAGACCTGTGTATGTCATGAGTAGGCTATATAAGGAGTGTTGGCCATCCAAAAAACAATAACAAGAAACCTAACTGTAGAAAAATTATAGAGTAACACGATAAGAGGCTATTTTGTAGATTTAACACTGGAATGACTGGTTCGGTTATCGAGCAAGTCACTCCGGTGGTGAATGCCCAAAATAGTCTCTGTCGTGATATGAATGGATATAATTGTCTATTGTTGAAAATAAGGTTATTCTGTATTTTAGTTTAAAAAATGACTACCTTATGTACAGCAATAACCCATTTCTAAGAATACCAATCTGACATTTTTTATAATCAGCTATTATATATTTATTATAATCTAAATTCTGATGACCCCCACAATATGACCACTATAATTTTAGTACTTTGTTAATTGAGATGGCGGTACAATAACAGTAATAATTCTGTCATTACTAATTATGAAGTACGTGTAAATAATAACTGTAACTTTCATAATAATTCTAAGTCACTACTACTACTGCTGCTGCTGCTACTACGCCATAACATTTATAATTTCTGTAAATTCATATTCCCCATATGCCATTATGTGGCCTGGGTGTAAATAAAAAATCTGAAATCTGAATCTGGATATTTAGCTGTCTGACTACCACCAGACACCATACGATAATTTCAATGGGCAATAACTCTCGACCGGCTGAATATTTTTTTAATAATTTGACTGAAAGTTGTTGGTGGCTAAGACAACCAACAACTTTCAGTCAAATTGTTTTTAAAATATTCAGCATTTACAAAATTAAACCCCAAGGAAAGTGTAGTCTGCATAAATTCAGGCAGACAAGCAGTTACATGACAGCGTGCAGTCTGCATACATTTAGCAGGCAAACAGCTGAGACAGCTGTTCGAAAGGCCACCTGTCACATTGGATGATAGATCTATAAATTTCATATACGGAATTAAAGGTGCGCATTCACACCAAAATGCTCTAAGATAAAATTATTTAAATTGTATACATTTAGAAGCGTAAATTGTGTACATCTATGTAAGGAAACGAAACAAATGATGATTTCATTCCGTATAAATTTTTAATTGTGAAATTGAAATAGGGGCACGTGTCTCTAATTCAATTTCACATCTTAAAATTTGTTTATTAATTTATACATAATGAAATCATCATATGTTAAGATTTAATTCGTTGCATTGCATCTAGCCACACAATTTAAGCCTCTAAAGACCATACAATTTTGACAATTTAATTTTTCCAGTGTTCTGGTGTGAATTTATAAGTGCAATACGAGTATAAACTGCTTCTCGTGGGTCAATACCAGTATTTGATCTTCAATACTTAGGCCGTGTTCGCCCGAGTTAATCAGGAATAACGCCATAGCTCAGTATAGCGTTACGCCGGTTAAGTCTCTGGCGAGAACACGGTAAGGCCTCATTCTCATTGCGTAATCCTGTTTAACTAGTTGCTGAAATGGTTACGGTTAAGAATTAGCCGATATATCGGTTTGCATTCACACTGCTAGAAGTTAGTCCTGGACTGCACGGCGGTGCTACCTGGTGGAGAACGAGATAAAATGATGACCACAGAGCTACCTGGCAAACAGTGAGAGAAAAAGCTTAAGATAACGCTACCTGGTAAATTTTGAGGAAATAAGCCGCGTTCACATAGGGAAGCAATAGCGATATATCGGAAGATAAGCCGCCGATTTTGTGGGATTAAATTTCGAAATAAATGTCGTATTTATTCCGGTACAAGAGCCAGTCCAATGAGAACGCTAGCCGATATACCTGGTATTTACCGAAATAGTGGATGTATGAGAACAAGGTCATATCGCTAATGAGAGCACGGCCTACGTCTCTAGTGAGAACACGATCAAAGTCTCTAGTGAGAACACGGCCTAAGTCTCTAGTGAGAACACGGCCTAAGTCTCTAGTGAGAACACGACCGTATACAAATACGTGCACTCAATAGCCAAGTAGATGGGGATTACAATTTCCAAAAATATTCAAAAACGTAAAAGGAAATGCAGTGCGCACTCGTAATAAATGTTTACATAAAAGTAGCAAATCTCAACATATATGCGTGGCCTGTTCAGAATATCTATACATATAGATTTAGAACACGGTATGCGGTAACAATACATCCAGACCTTACAAAAATAAAATATGGAGGGAAACATTTCTAGCTTTGTCCCGCCCATTTTAGCTAACTCCCGCCCACTTTTTCCGTGTGTTGAAATCATTTTATATACTTTGAACCCAGAATTATCAGAATCCGAATTTCAAGATAACTATACAGGAAAGATGTTGATTGTTTTGAACCTAATTTAACCGGTGGCTGTTACTGTCATTCCAGTCAAATTAGGTTCAAAATATTCAACAGAATATTTATTCAATTGCAAATCCATCAGACATACAATTCGTAGCCTTGTCGGACTATTCGAGCTTCATGACGGAGTTTTAATATGCCATTATTAAGATTTTGACGTCAGCTAATTATGATATCATACTTGAGTGACATATATTGGATGCTTCCATTTGTTTACAAAAATCTAGAAATTAACTACTGATCCCGTGATACGTGGGCCTTTTTCGTATACGGATCAGTAATGGATCACTGCTTTAGAACAGTAACTGAATCGGCCGGATCACTGTGCTTCAGCAGTAGTTTTATGACACAATCCAAACAGGATTTATAGCTAAAGTACTTCATCAACCAGATAGTTTAATGTGGTGTTTTAACACTTTAGTGGTCAAGCCGACCAAATAAAGCCTTTACAGTGGTCTTGAGAAACGTCCATTTGCAGGCTAAGTGAATACTAATTTTGAAAATTGTATCACTAGAGTGACTGGCTCGATAAACGAGCTAGTCATTCCATTAATAAATTTTCAAAAATAGTATTCCCTTAGCCTGCAAATGGACATTACGCAAGCAAACGTTTTCACTTCTCCACGATTAAATGATTAATGGACCTTTCCAGTTTATCCATCCATCACATACTCATACTGTCTAATGGCTAGATCAGTACCTGCATAAGAATTGCATTATTAACCCTTTCACTGACGATGCACTTTTGTTTCAATTTCCATAGACCGCGGCATGTACACATTCGACAAAGTGATAATATGAAAATAATATGCCCATTCAAATTATATTTAAAGTATTCAACAACTGCCGCGTGTTTGTTCGTGTCTTGAAATCGAGATAAAAGTTTTCGTAGCTGAAAGTATTGTTGAACAGGTATTATGCTCTGAAAATGACATATAAAACAAGCATTCTGTAAGTATTGCTTTGCAATACATGTCCCCTACCTGGTGATATAAATCTTTAGAGACTGACAGTCAAAAACTCCATTAAAGATTGACAGAAGCCGCTGAAGCCCAGACTTGATCTGTAACTTCTCATAACATATAGCAATAAACAAAGTTTCAGTTATATATGATGAAGGAGAACGAAAGTCTTGAAAGCTGATATGTTTGTATTTCGAACTTGCTCTTATACTAAAGCGATGCACCAAAAATATCTTGAAGGAGTGCGAAAAAGTGCGGAAAGCTGATATTTTTCGTATTTCTTAAGTCGAAAGGGGGCACAACTCCATCAAAAATTGACGCATACGCCTGAAACTCGAACTTGTTTTGTACCTTCTCAAAACAAAGCAATGTACCAATTCTCAGTTGAATACCTTGAAGGACTGCGAAAAAAGTGCGGAAACCAACTGCGACAGACGGACAGACAGACGGAGTGCAAACCTATAGTTCCCCCCCCCCACCCACGACTTTACCGGTAGGGGGACTAATAAGGCCGTGTTCTCACTAGACTTTTAAAACCGACGTACCGCCAAAATGAGGTACGTGAGTCTAGACCCTAGCATTGGGAACTAGCATATAAACGCCTTAAATATTACAACACACACCACATAATGAGGTATGGCGTTATTCCCGATAGAAGGTGCATGATATTCACAGGAGAATGGTTTATACGTTTAGAGGCTGAAATTGTGTGCCAAAAAAAAAAAAAAATGTAATGTGACGAAATAAATCTTACAGCGGCATATGACGATTTCATTACGTATAAATTAATATAATAGTTGTCAAATTGATTTAGAGGCACGAGTCCTTAATTCAAATTCACAACTAAACCTACAAAATGTATTTACATGGAATGAAACCATTACATATGTTAAGATTTATTTCGTTTCATTACATTGAGGTACATAATTTAAGCCTCGAAAAGGATATAATTTCAACAATTTTATTTTCCGGCATTTTGGTGTGAATATTAAGCCTCTAGCGAGAACACGTGTCAAAGAGGCCGGGTAAATATTTATACACATTTTGACCCGTGTCGAAGGATGAACATTTGACCTATAAACTAGGGCTACACGACTGTGTGGCTTGCCAATAGTTTAACCCTTTAACACTCATATCAGCCAAAACCGGCTTCTGCAGTGGTCTTGAGAAATGTCCATTTGCAGACCAAGAGAAGGCTATTTTTGACATTTTACCACTGAAATGACTGGCTCCATAACCGAGCCAGTCATTCCAGTGGTAAACTTTCAAAAATAGTCTTCTCTTGGTCTACAAATAGACATTTTCTATGAGAAAATTTAAATTTTCTTGACTAAATTCGAGGGTTAAAGGGTTAATGCTGAAACTGACAACTGTCACTCAAAATCGTGACTAGAGCACATGTTATTACGCTCCTAATAATATAGCCAACACGGTGTCCCGAGTTAAGTTGTGATAGGCTAAACCACGCCTAAATAAAAACAAAGCATAATATATCTGGTATAGCGCCTCAATTTGCTACAGACTACACATATTTTGGCAGTTTCTGTTATACAAAACTCGCATAACATTACAATTTCTCATTGATTTTCTATAGTTTTATCAGTAATTGCTATACATTTTTGTTGACAAATATATATTTTATAATGTGCCTAGCAATACATGCCATGCAAATGACAAATTCTAAATTATGACATGAAAAACAATCGCATTGTTGACCCTCGCCATCACATTTTTGCCACATTGTAAAACATTTTCGGATATTCTGGATTTTTTTCGGATTATAAGGAATTTTTCGGATTTTCGAAATTTCTTTCAGATCACGCCCTTTCTTTAATGCGTAGTAGGTTTTGACAGTACGCATCAGTTCAGAATTCCCGGGATCTGTGAATTTTGTGGTGTACTGATCCGTATGGATCACGATTAACCCTTTAACCCTTGAATTTGTTCAAGAAAATTTCCATTTGCAGACGAAGAGAAGACTATTTTTGAAAATATCCAACTGGAATGACTGGCTCGCTTATCGAGCGAGTCATTTCTGTGGTAAATTTTCAAAAATAGTCTTCTCTTCGTGTGCCAATAGACATTTCTCAAGATCACTGCAGAAGACGTTTTTGGCTGATATGATTGTTAAAGGGTTAAAAAGTTAATTTCTAGCCCTACAAGAATCGCTGGAGCTTGCATTCATAAGCATCATCATGATACCAGGCGAACAAGTCACGATAAGACTGGACAGGAAGCGTAATGTCCTGTAAAGCCATACACAAGTCACACCACACGGTGAACGTATAATAATAGGATTTATGCCAGGCAAAATACTCCTCGTATAAAGTCTGGTTTTCATCAAGCATTTTTATATAATTGCCCAATTTTTGCGGTGAAGAAAAGTCAGATAAGTGGATGAAAGACTGGGGTGGTGCAATGGCCAAATAATCAGCTATACCTGAAGCACCAGTGACTATAGGTACGTTGTTCCAGTATCCGATTGGAAGCCAGAATTTTTCAGTAATATAGTCTTTACAATAACTATTTTCGAATGCTATAAAGAACTTATACTGACTCATGAATTTTGCATCGCAGTTATTGCTTTCAGGGGGGCACGGTTTTCCACACTTGCCATAAAAATCAACGCGCACATATTTACTCAATTCCTTAATGTATTCGATACGCTCCGTACGCGTCTTCTCGCAGTTGGTTATTCTAGCTACGACTAGCTTATTTTCTGTTCTTTTGTGTCTAAATTTGCTCAAATCAGTCATTAGTTCTTGTTGAGTTAGCGGCGGTTGACGCTTTCTAACCATACCGTACGGAAACTGCGCGTCCGCGTCCCTTCTGTACGTCAATGTCCAGTTAAAGTACCCTGCATATAGCCGCGGGTCTGCAGTGAAGTGTGGGCTCGTTTCGTGACTGAGCCAGATCCATCGCTGGTGAGCAGGGTGATGCTGGGGGAGAGTCCCCGGGCCGTTCAGATCTCGTTCGTGCATTATTAAGGCATCACTTTCATCTAAATCCTGTTTATTTGTAGTGAACTTACAATTTTTCATTCCAGCACTCCTGGCACACTCAGCTTCATTATGGGGTGAATGATTAAATAGCCACTAGAATACCCGTCACGTTTGATCAAGATCCGTTTGTCAATAACCGAGGAGTAGCGATTTTAAAATTTTACAGTTATTCCACCCTTATATAACCCAGCAGGGTGGGAAATGTATAATCGGGCTCTGTAATCATATAGAGAGTTACCCATAGAATATCACTCCCCAGTCCTTTCTTGCCCTCTACAATTAGTACTACTTACTCTACTATTTGCAGAAAGCACATTCAGAGACTATAGTCTTGCTTTGTCCAATTAAATGACTATAAAAAAATATTGCAATATATTGCCATTTCACTGCTGTATTGCGATACAGTATTGTGGGACCAGCATATTACAATATACCGGTTTTCCAATAATATTGCACACCCCTAGAATGCAGGAAATGTCAATTTCCCTTTCTCCGAGATCTAACAATACTCACCATTCTGTTACTTCTGATATACAGCTGGCCCTGACAGCGGTTCTAGGATTATAGACTTAGAAAGCTTTACCGACTCCTGGGAACCGGGTACCCGGCTCCCCACTGCCGAGTACCCGTTTACCATAGAGCTCATATTGTTTGCATAGCCACCAAACAAGAGAAAACTATGGCTTGCCTCCGTGGGGTTGGGAGGCTGGGTCCGTAACAGAATGGTGAGTATTGTTAGATCTCGGAGAAAGGGAAATTGACATTTCCTGCATTCTCCTTCGATCAATACTCACCATTCTGTTACTTCTGATATACACCAGATTTGATCAGTAATCTGGTGGGAAGGGGCAAGCCATACATGCTAATTTTGCCCCTTGGAGAAAGATTTTAGACTTCAAACTTGACTAACGGAGACCTAAAAAGGACCGTCAAGTTCACGGAACCGAATCACATTCGCGTCACAGCCCCCCCCCCCCTTTTTTCCTCCTAAGAAAAGGGAGAGAACTAACGAACATGTATCTCGCCTGAAACACCAATATGCCAAGAGGGTTAACTACTCCCTGCATATCGCTTGTATTAGCCTGGGAATGAGCATGAATATATAAGATGAATGAACATGATACATATACATAATACAAAAAACTCTCACTTGTTGAATTACCTTATGATAACAGGACTTCAGACGTACCGCCTACAACCATACACCGGTTCGGCCATCAGTGACACAATCTGGTTGACATCCTCTCGCTTGACCATGCCTGCTTTAGGTTCTTTTCTTACCAAAGTGAAAAAGGGGAAAAGCAGTGTGGTCACTAACTATCGTTTCAAAACAGCTAAAGCGAGTGGATTGGCTGAGTCTGACACATCCCTCATATAGTAATCCGTAAATGAGGACTCACAGTGCCATTGTGCAACGGCCATGATGTCCTCTAACGGAACACCATTGTAAAGGGCGGTCGAGGCGGCTATTCCTCTAACATCGTGTGCCCTTACGCCCTGCACCTGGTGCCCAGTCGCCATCTCATGAGTAGTCTGAATGCATTCGACCACCCAACGAGAGATAGTATCCATGGATGCGGCGCCATAAGGCTTTTTATGGCAGATCCACAGATGTCTATCGTTCGACCGTAACGAGTCAGTCCGTTTCTTGTACTTAGTCAAAGCACGGACCGGGCACCAGACACTGGCATCACGATCAAACCTGGTTAACTTCGGTATAATGATCGGTTTGCCGGGATATCTCAAAGATTGGTTCTTTGACATAAATTCTGCTCTTGGCAGAAGACGCAGACCTTCTCCAGAAACAATAAATCGGTTCCTCTCTGCCGAAAGCGCATGGATCTCACTGCGCCTTCTAGCTGAGGAAGTTGCCAATAGAAAGACCGCCTTTAGAGTCAAATGCTTTAGACTAGCCGAACGCAACGGTTCGAATGGGTGCTTGGCCAGTACATTAAGCACTAAATATAGACTCCAGGCTGGAATGATTACCGGTTGTCTCGGGCGGAGATTGCTCATTCCCTTCAACATCACGTTTAACTGGGCCACCTCTGGACTATCCCTGTTGGCTAGACAAGGGATAACTGATGCCAAAGCTGACTTGTATCCAGCAATTGTGACGGGAGCTAGTCCTGTAAAGAACAGCTCATAGAGAAAGTCTGCTATTTGCTGAATAGTGGATTGAAAGGTATCAATACCCTTTTCTTCACACCAGTCTGCAAATCTGTTAACCTTGTTGTTATATGACTTGAAGGTTGACCTCCTTCTCGCAGCCGCGATGAAATCAGCAGCCTGTCGAGAAAAGCCTTCCGACGTGGAACGTTGTTTGACAACATCCACGCAGTCAATTTGAACATTTCGGGATGCTCGTGTAGGAAGCGTCCCTTGGCCTGGGAGATTATGCTCGGAATCTCGGGCAACTGCACAGGATTTTCCACCAGCAGATCTAGAAGATCCGTGAACCACGCCCTGCTCGGCCAATACGGCGCTATTAGCAGGACCAGACACGGTTCCTCCCTGACCTTCACCAATACCTTCGGTAGAAGAATGGTGGGTGGATACGCGTAAGCGTGCATCCCTCTCCAGCTTATCGCCAGAGCGTCTGTATCGACGGCATTTGGATCTGGAATCGGCGAGACATATGTCATGATTTGAGCATTTTCCTTTGTGGCGAACAAGTCCACGTTGGGTTTGCCCCAATGCTCGAAGATCCGTCGCAGAACTGGAGGGTTGAGGGACCATTCTGTTGGCAGGATTCTCTGTCTGCGAGACAAAGCATCCGCCAGAATGTTCAATCGGCCAGGAATATGAGCTGCTTTCAAAACAACCGAGTAATTCCTGCACCATTGAATCAAGTGCCACACCCTGATGCACAGGGTGGGCGACCTGGTCCCTCCTTGGCGATTTATATATGATACTACTGTCGAATTGTCCGACCGTATCAATATCACCTTGCCCCTGATCATCGGAAGAAACTCTTCCAACGCCAGTTCCACTGCCATCATTTCCAACAGATTGATATGCAGCTGACTCTCCGGGAGAGTCCATGTGCCCGAGACCTGGTGTTCTCCCAGGCAGGCACCCCACCCTTCCAGCGATGCATCCGTGTAGACGGACAGCTGGGGGTGGGGTAGGTGCAGCGAAACCCCTATTAGGAGATTCTGACGCTGTTTCCACCATAGAAGATGCGATATTATGGGCTCCAAAACTGGCACCAGTTTTGACAGGGGTTCTGTTCTCTGTTTCCACAGAGACATCAGATACAACTGGATAGGTCTTCGCATTAGAGCAGCGTACGGGATAACCTGCTCCATGGAGACCATCATGCCCAGCATCTGAAGGAACCGCCTTGCCTGAATGTGGTATCCCACTCGAAAACTCCCGAGGATGGCTAACAGAGACACCACTCTGGGCTCTGACGGGTAAACCCTGCCCTCCTCGAGGTCGAATCGCATCCCCAAATAAACGAAATGTTGAGTGGGTGTCAACTCGGATTTCTCCTCGTTGACTATCCAGCCTAGATCTGAAAGTAACTTCAGAGTCAGAGCAGTATCCACGTTCAACCTGGCTGCCGAGTCTGCCTTGAGCAGCCAGTCGTCTATGTAGGTGTGTAGCGCCACGTTCTCTTTTCTGAGAAACGCTGTCACCGCAAGGACCACTCTTGTGAAAACCCTCGGAGCTGTCGACAGGCCAAACGGGAGAACTGTAAACTCCCATACTTGATTCTGAAACGCAAATCTCAGAAACCTGTGCCAACTCCGATTGATCGGAATGTGGAAATATGCATCTTTCAGATCGATCGATACACACCACATTCCTTTCCTCAATCCCGCCATTACCGACCTCGGTGTTTCCATCTGGAACCGAGGCGTATGGATAAACCAATTTAATGGCCTGAGATTGAGTATGGGTCTCCATCCCCCCGTGCTCTTGGGGACAAGGAACATGTTTGAATAGAAGCCTGGAGTGTTCCGGTTTGCTGGTTTTATTGCTCCCTTCAGAAGCAAACCCGACACTTCCTTTTGAACGGCTTCTAACTTGTCTGGCTCCCTTGGTACGGGTGTCCAGACTGGTGCCAAAGACAGATTTTGTGGCGGAAAGTCCCACCACTCCGGCATGTAACCCTGGGATAACCATCCCAGGACCAGACTGTCTGACGTCACACCTCGCCAAACCTCGACGAAACGCATGAGCCTTCCACCCACCATAGACGCCTCGACGTCTAACGGGGTTGTCCGGCTCGCAGTCCGCCCCCCCCCTTTCTTAACGAGAGAGAGTGAGAACCATTTCGTTCTAGGTACGACGGGTATAACTGGCACCGCTGTTCCTGTCGCACAGGTGCGGTCCAGGCGGATATGAAGGGAGCTTGCGTACCCTCAGGTACGCTTCGGCCCCTTCTGTCCGCCCTTTGAGGCCTTACCCTTCCCCTTGCCCTTACCACCTCTAGGGCGGTCAGGAGCAACATTGGGGAGGGTAGGCGCCTCTACAGCCTTCCTGGGTTTCTTCGCCGGCGGCGGCTCCGAAAACCCAGCCGAAACAGACGTCGCAATAGGCCTGGCTTTCGCCTTGCCCTTATGCTTTTTCTGTTTCTTCGAAGGCTGTCCGGTTAGCGGCTTGCCCACAGCCCCTAGTGCATGCGCTTGCCGCACCAGCTCTAGCTGGAGATTTACCGCTAACCGATTCTGCGCAATACTGGCGGTGTCCTCTAAGATGGCCCGCGCTTGGCCACCAAAGATGCTAGGCCCTGTCAGGGGCGTCCCAAGAAGACGCTCCCTGACTGCCGTAGCCGGACGCATATGGTCAATGACCATTTGCCTCCTGGACTTCGTCACACGCGCTTGCACCCTTGCCAATGCGTCCATTGACAGCACCAAGCCGTCATTAACGCACGATAGCACCACAGGTGGCAGAGGGTGGCCTGCCCCCGCTTCAGCCCACACCGACTGAAGTAGACGATAGGAGTGATTGACAGCGCTCATGGCTGCCCTCACCGCATAGGGCCAGGACTTCTTCCTGGTGTACCTGGGCCTTATCCACTAGTGCCGGACCGGGACCACCCGACACGGCACTCTGGACGCCCAGTACCCATCGGTCATCCTCCGTGACCGACGGGACTACACCATACCTGTCGTATTCACCCCGCGGAATACGGCACCTTGCCCGCACCTCCCTGGAGGCCGCAGGGAGCTGACCCTTGGTCATTAGGTGTTTACTATAAATAGCATCCAACAAATCAATGAACCGTGGATCCAGTCCCACTGACTGGATTCGGGCCGCGGGCAAAATCCCCGTCCTAATCGACGCAACCGACGGACGGGGCGCATCTTCATCGGCCGTAACCACAGACGGGTCAACTCTGGCTAGCCACGCCAGAGCATCAGACCAATCTAACTCCGAAGAAGATACCCCCGCAAACACGTCACCCGTTGACATGCTTACGGGTCTGCCAGGCACTCCGCTACCACATGGTTCCGCCGCCACCCCATGAAACACTCCGGTCCATGGGGTAGGTCCGCACGGAAAACCGTACGGACCCGTAACCGTCGCGGAACCATAGCCGGCCACGGGCGCCAACGGCACCCCATGTCCGGCTGCCGGACCAGGCGAGATAGGTGAGTACCACGCCTGGCCCGGCACACCGGTTCCCCTGACGGCTGGTGACAAACCCAGCCGCGCGGAACCGGTGCACGGTAACGGATTGGCCTCAGCCGCAGGCGGAGCCGCTGACCTGGCTTGCGCCAAACCAGACAAATGGAGGCCGGTTCCGTCCAGGACGGAATCAACCTCCATATTCTCCACCTGCGGCTTCACGGGCCGCAGCACCTCTCCTCCTCGGCCTCATCGTCTTCAGACTCCGAAGAGCCGTCACTAGACGAATAAACCGTGGAGCCGTCCTGGCGGACGGCTCCCACACCTGACGGACCGGCCACCGCTACTGGACCACCCGGAGGTGGCCGCAGAGAGACGGCCCCCTCGGTAACCAGTCCAGAATCCTGTCCGAAGACAGGATCCGTACCAGGCATGGGGAGAAACTGCCCCCCAACCTTTGGTAGCAGGGACGACACCAGCATGGGCAGAACGCTATGCAGAAAACCCTGCATAGCCGGACCAAACCACGCCGGCGGTGCCATCTCCGCCACCTCCAGCTGGGGACGTGGAGCACCCCCACCGGCCGAACCGGGCGCTCCACGATTTCCTCTCGGACCGCCTGACCCCGCGTCAGACCCAGCCAAGTCCTTCTGGGCAAGGAACTTAACCATCGTTTCGACGGACCACACTGCACAAACATTACACCTATGATCTATATTACACAGGGCACACCTAAAACAGACATGGTCCTTGAACATTACACGGACAAACTTATGGCAGTCGTCACATGATGGCGGGGCTGGCTTGGCCTATAAAATAAGCACAAACCTACAATAAACAAGCGGAACGAGACACGGATGGAAGGCAGACAATTAATTTTCAAATATTTTGACTCATAAATTAACCGTAACCTCCCGCACCCCACCCCGCCACGTTACAACAACGATCGCATTGATTATGACGACAAGAACGCGGCGGGCACAACACACCCATAATAGATCCTACAGGATGTGTAACGGCTCCTGGAATCATATCGCATAGCATTCAGGGTATATTTCCTAATCAATATAAATTATACTCCTAACGAACGCAGCACGATATGTGAAGAAAACAACAAAATGTATAACAACTGCTGTCTCACACGGTAAAACCGCAGACCACGCATCTACTCAAGAATTTTGAAACCACCGATCATTGCAAACCGATCGTGATCGCACGTAAACTTGATCATTCTAAAGTTTCCGGTACCATTTTTTAGTACGCAGCACCCAGAACAAGATGCGCGAATTAATGAAAAAATTTTTCTTCACATAAACATCCGAGCGACCGGGTGTGACGTCACCCGCTCGGATTCTACGGAGAACGACGTCAGCCGATATTCGTGTTAGAAATACCGTAGCAAACACCTATTTTCATATCTGCCGATCGCCTGTTGGGGTTTAAAGAAGGCGATCGTCTGGCATATATCGTTGCTAGCACACGTCCCAGATTCTATGGGGTTAGAAATTGGAACATGCGACACAACGAAATTTAGAGACCTAAGTCTTTTAACTATGGATATAAAGAACAATACAACCTGGTTGTCTTGGGCGGTATTCTCCATAGTCCTTAGTTATCCTTTCAGAACACACAAACTATCACTGATTAAAGACTTAGATTCTTTTTAAAAAACACTAAAATCCTTAATGCGAAAAGCATGTATTGCACTTGTTGCTATGCAAACAAGAATGAGCTCTATGGTAAACGGGTACTCGGCAGTGGGGAGCCGGGTACCCGGTTCCCAGGAGTCGGTAAAGCTTTCTAAGTCTATAATCCTAGAGCCGCTGTCAGGGCCAGCTGTATATCAGAAGTAACAGAATGGTGAGTATTGATCGAAGGAGAAACTGTCACTCAAAATCGTGACTAGAGCACATGTTATTACGCTCCTAATAATATAGCCAACACGGTGTCCCGAGTTAAGTTGTGATAGGCTAAACCACGCCTAAATAAAAACAAAGCATAAT
The DNA here is from genome assembly GCA_034401795.1 of Chaetoderma sp. LZ-2023a. Taxonomy (NCBI): domain Eukaryota; kingdom Metazoa; phylum Mollusca; class Caudofoveata; order Chaetodermatida; family Chaetodermatidae; genus Chaetoderma; species Chaetoderma sp. LZ-2023a. The sequence continues at coordinate 157,019,549 of CM067370.1, read as the reverse complement.
ATATCTGGTATAGCGCCTCAATTTGCTACAGACTACACATATTTTGGCAGTTTTCTGTTATACAAAACTCGCATAACATTACAATTTCTCATTGATTTTCTATAGTTTTATCAGTAATTGCTATACATTTTTGTTGACAAATATATATTTTATAATGTGCCTAGCAATACATGCCATGCAAATGACAAATTCTAAATTATGACATGAAAAACAATCGCATTGTTGACCCTCGCCATCACATTTTTGCCACATTGTAAAACATTTTCGGATATTCTGGATTTTTTTCGGATTATAAGGGATTTTTCGGATTTTCGAAATTTCTTTCAGATCACGCCCTTTCTTTAATGCGTAGTAGGTTTTGACAGTACGCATCAGTTCAGAATTCCCGGGATCTGTGAATTTTGTGGTGTACTGATCCGTATGGATCACGATTAACCCTTGAATTTGTTCAAGAAAATTCCCATTTGCAGACGAAGAGAAGACTATTTTTGAAAATATCCAACTGGAATGACTGGCTCGCTTATCGAGCGAGTCATTTCTGTGGTAAATTTTCAAAAATAGTCTTCTCTTCGTGTGCCAATGGACATTTCTCAAGACCACTGCAGAAGACGTTTTTGGCTGATATGATTGTTAAAGGGTTAAAAAGTTAATTTCTAGCCCTACAAGATTCGCTGGAGCTTGCATTCATAAGCATCATCATGATACCAGGCGAACAAGTCACGATAAGACTGGACAGGAAGCGTAATGTCCTGTAAAGCCATACACAAGTCACACCACACGGTGAACGTATAATAATAGGATTTATGCCAGGCAAAATACTCCTCGTATAAAGTCTGGTTTTCATCAAGCATTTTTATATAATTGCCCAATTTTTGCGGTGAAGAAAAGTCAGATAAGTGGATGAAAGACTGGGGTGGTGCAATGGCCAAATAATCAGCTATACCTGAAGCACCAGTGACTATAGGTACGTTGTTCCAGTATCCGATTGGAAGCCAGAATTTTTCAGTAATATAGTCTTTACAATAACTATTTTCGAATGCTATAAAGAACTTATACTGACTCATGAATTTTGCATCGCAGTTATTGCTTTCAGGGGGGCACGGTTTTCCACACTTGCCATAAAAGTCAACGCGCACATATTTACTCAATTCCTTAATGTATTGGATACGCTCCGTACGCGTCTTCTCGCAGTTGGTTATTCTAGCTACGACTAGCTTATTTTCTGTTCTTTTGTGTCTAAATTTGCTCAAATCAGTCATTAGTTCTTGTTGAGTTAGCGGCGGTTGACGCTTTCTAACCATACCGTACGGAAACTGCGCGTCCGCGTCCCTTCTGTACGTCAATGTCCAGTTAAAGTACCCTGCATATAGCTGCGGGTCTGCAGTGAAGTGTGGGCTCGTTTCCTGACTGAGCCAGATCCATCGCTGGTGAGCAGGGTGATGCTGGGGGAGAGTCCCCGGGCCGTTCAGATCTCGTTCGTGCATTATTAAGGCATCACTTTCATCTAAATCCTGTTTATTTGTAGTGAACTTACAATTTTTCATTCCAGCACTCCTGGCACACTCATCAAAATATTTATCTGTGACCCATTGAACATCACCAAAGAAAGCCGTCCACAGCAAAATCAGTTTGGGTCTCGAAGTATTAAACACGACATTTATGTTGTTTAGTTTGGCTACTTGCTCTAACGGGTATCCGATATCAAGATACTTTTTCGTATGTGAATACCTTGTATTCGCCCTCCATGCAATCGCGTCTATAATAGGTTCAGAATCGTGTACTATTGTCTGGTTTACATGCACTTTTGTCCGATTGAGAAGCGCTTTTGGACTCGTTTGAAGCAACAAATAAAGAATGGTAAGAAACAGGAAACCTACGAAAAACTCTTTCCTTCGTAGTAATCTAAATACTGACATAATGAATAAATGTAGAGCGACAGGTCAAGTATCCTAGCTTGTCCATATTTTACCACACGCTTCAATCACGCGAAATATTACTTCCAGTTTTCGTGTTTTCATCATTACACGCTATAGCGATTTCACACGCGAAGATTACGTTCATATCATTATATTCTGCCAGGCAATAAATAAACCATTTCCAAGTTTATGAGACAACTTTATAATCGATTAAACGATTAAACGAACAAGCTGTTGAAAGCTAAATAGATCGATAGTGAGGCAATGGCGAAAAAGCGGAGCGTTAATAAAGATTCAAGATTCTCTGTTTTCGCGTGCAGCGGACGGAAATACGCTGTGTAATAAAATAGACTAAATGTCTCGTCGGCTGATCAAAACCACAACTTACAACTGTACATTTTATACACATATATACAGAAACCATGTACATACATACTACTGCTGCTGCTGCTACTGCTACTGCTACTACTAGTAGTAGTAGTACTACTACTACAACTACTACTACTACTACTACTACTACTACTACTACTACTACTACTACTACTACTACTACTACTACTACTACTACTACTCAAATTAGTTTTAAAACAAGAGCTCCGCAAACGGCGCATAATACCCCGCAATGATGACAAACCAATGAATGAGAGCTTTCAGAAAATATTTATTTCTTCCTCAGACCCAGACCAGTCATCCTTATGAAGTGTCAAAGCGAACTGTTAAATGGTCAAGGAGGCATCGTCCGGAAACAAATTTTCAAGATGGTCACCGGACTGGCAGCCATATTGCATTTCGGATTATTGTAAATTTCGATAAGTTTCTTCACCAGACATATCCCAACCACCCTATGAAGTGACCCGATAAATGGTAACGGAGATATTATCCAGAAACTAACTTTCAAGATGGGAGCCTGTGGCTGGTGGCCATCCTGGAGTTCGGATCATTATTAATCTCGACAGGTTTCTTCTCCAGACCTAGTCCAACCACCCTATGACATTTCAAAGCAATCCGATAAACGGGAACAAAATTAGCATCCGAAAACTAATTTTCTAGATGGTGGCTGATGGCCACCTTGGATTTCTGATCATTGTCGATTTCGATTGGTTTCTTCCCCAGACCTAGTCCAACCACTCTATGCAGTTTCAAAGCGATCCGATAAACGGTAACAGAGTTATCATCCAGAAACCAATTTTCAAGATGTTCACTGGACTGGCAGCCATATTAGATTTCGGATTATTGTAAATTTCGATAAGTTTCTTCACCAGACATATCCCAACCACCCTATGAAGTGACCCGATAAATGGTAACGGAGATATTATCCAGAAACTAACTTTCAAGATGGGAGCCTGTGGCTGGTGGCCATCCTGGAGTTCGGATCATTATTAATCTCGACAGGTTTCTTCTCCAGACCTAGTCCAACCACCCTATGACATTTCAAAGCAATCCGATAAACGGGAACAAAATTAGCATCCGAAAACTAATTTTCTAGATGGTGGCTGATGGCCACCTTGGATTTCTGATCATTGTCGATTTCGATTGGTTTCTTCCCCAGACCTAGTCCAACCACTCTATGCAGTTTCAAAGCGATCCGATAAACGGTAACAGAGTTATCATCCAGAAACCAATTTTCAAGATGTTCACTGGACTGGCAGCCATATTAGATTTCGGATTATTGTAAATTTCGATAAGTTTCTTCACCAAACATATTCCAACCACCCTATGACGTGATTCGATAAATCGTAACGGAGCTATTATCCAGAAACCAACTTTCAAGATGGCAGCCCATCGCTGGCGGCCATCCTGGAGTTCGGATCATCGTTAATCTCGACAGGTTTCTTCTCTAGACCTAGTCCATCCACTCTATGAAGTTTCAAAGCGATCCGATAAACGGTAACAGAGTTATCATCCGGTGGCTGGCGGCCATCTTGGATTTGGGATCATGGTCGATTTCGATAGGTTTCTTCCCCGCACCTAGTCCAACCATCCTATGGAGTTTCAATGTGATACGACAAACGGTAATGGAGTTATCATCCGGAAACCACTCAGCCGCCCGCACGCCCGCACGCCCACCCGGACGGACGGCGCCATCACATAATAACCCGCCAATTTTTTTGCCGGGGTATAAAAATCAAAATATTCAACACTTTCTGGAGAACTTAGATTTTCATGACGTGGCTATGTCATTTTGAGTGTTACGTCAGCCAGGAAAGAACGTAATGCAGTGCAACAAGTATATTTGTACAGGCACCCACAATTTCTAGTCCCCACCCCACCAAAATGCGGGGGGGGGGGACAAGTTTTGTCTTAATTTGCGGGGCCCAGCGTTACTTCAAGTTACACGCATGGATGCCACACCTATAAGACTTGTGTGGTCAACTCCCACAGCGCTTTGCACGCATGGATGCCACACCTATAAGACTTGTGTGGTCAACTCCCACAGCGCTTTGACTTCAGGGGCCCAGCCAGTATTACTGTTGATACAGGACTCTAGCGTTCTCGCATTCCGAAAAGCAATTCTGAGTGCCCCGGGTTAGAATTTTGCGCAGGGCCCTCTGAATCCTAAGCCTGCGCTTAATACACTCTCTGAATCTCAATTTCCAGAAAAATATACAGTTAAGCTGTTGAATATTTTGAAACTAGTTTGACTGGGCGGCAGCAACAGCGCCCAATCAAATTAGTTTCAAAATAGTCAACAGAATGTTTTTTTAAATAGTAAAGACATACAGTTCGTAAAACCTGTCGGACAATTAAGCGTTTGTGACGGACTATAGTGCGTCATTCATGATGTAATTGATTATGACATCAGCCTACACGTGACGTAGTTGATTATGACGTCATCTAATTGACTGAGAAACTGGATTCGTCAATTACAATAAAGCTAGTACGTGAGCTAATATAAAAAATGTTTCGTAACTTCTATAGAGATCTTAAAATTTAAGAGCAGACATCAGGGATTCTCATGCGAATCCCTTTGTCAGTTATAAACCCCCAAAATACAACTTGAGATCCCTGAAATTAGTGGCAGTGGGTCCCATGGAACCCCTGACAATCATGCACGATTATTAAATATTATTTAATTTTATAGGGTTGGTTTTTTTTGGCACAAAAATACCCCCAAAAATCGAGCATGAGAGCCCGATAATTCATAACAGTGAGTCCACGGTAGCTTCTAATTTTAGCACGAATGAGGAAAATTGTATTGAAACCCAAGATTTTCGGTTTGGGACGGACGCATTTGAGTTTGTTATCCCCAGATTTCATGGCGGGGGACTCTTAAACCACCAACATTTATATGTCATGAGAAACACTGTTGGCAGACGCTCGTCTAAACTCCATCATTGGGTGAATTGACAATCAGCTTCATTATGGGGTGAATGATTAAATAGCCACTAGAATACCCGTCACGTTTGATCAAGATCCGTTTGTCAATAACCGAGGAGTAGCGATTTTAAAATTTTACAGTTATTCCACCCTTATATAACCCAGCAGGGTGGGAAATGTATAATCGGGCTCTGTAATCATATAGAGAGTTACCCATAGAATATCACTCCCCAGTTTTATAGAGATCCATTTAGCAATAATGGAGGAGTAGAAGTTTTAACATTTAAGGGTGGGGTGCCCTACTAAAAACCAACAGAAAAAATTTGAAAATCGGGCTGGTGTCAAGAGTTATAATAGAATATTGCTCTCAAGTTGTATTGCGATCCGTTCAAGTGTGGGCGCCCTATTAAATGCCAGCAAGGTAGGCCTAGTGAATATACTTTTCCATTTTAGCTATGCCCCGCCCATCGATAGCTAAGCTCCACTCACACCTCCCTCGTGATGGGATGGATCGCTCTCTGAACTCCCAGACTATCTCTGAACTCCCAGACTATCAATCTCCAGAAAACTATACAGGTAAGATGTTAAATATTTTGAAACTAATTTGACTGGGTGCTGTTGCTGCCTATGGCATGTTGCTGCGCATTAATAGGCAGCAACAGCGCCAAGTTAAATTAGTTTCAGAATATTTAACAGCATGTTTATTAAATAGTAGAGACATACAATTCTGACAACGTATCGGACTATTAAGAGTTAAAGACGGGCCTAATAGAATCATTTATGACGTAATGATTATGACGTAATTTTACACGTCGCTTAGCTGATTATGACGTCATATGACGTCAAATCATCTATGGATACTCTGGAACAGTGCATTGAAAAGGGCGTTCCGTTATAATATCGAGAATTGCCCATAGAATATCCCTCGTAAGTTTTATCGAGATCCATCAATAACAGCGGAGTGGCGATTTAAAAATTCAATGGTGGGTGGGTGTGGTGGGGTGCCTTTATACAACTCACCAGGGTGATGAATAGAAAATTGGTTTGCGTAATGAGATCGATTTAGTTACCCCTAGACCATACCCTCAAGTTTAATCAATTTACATTCACTATCAATGGCCTATTAAAAAACTAACAGGGCAGTGACTCGAAATCGGGCTCCGTAGTGCTGTCGGTACATATCACTAGAATATGTGTGCGAAGTTTCAGCGCGATTGGATGAGAACTGAATGCCGAGCAGTAAAAACAAAAAATATCCACTACAACAACAACTACCACAAAGTACTACAACATGACCAGGGGTGTGGGAAGAACGTATTTTGACCCGGAGGGGTGGAGCCTAAACTATGGGTGGGGCCAAACCATAACGACCACAATGGGGATACACTCTGAGAGAACAACCTGGGAGGGGGGGGGGAGCAGCAGCCCTCCGTTCTCTCCCCACCCCACATCCTGTTCCTACGAATATGATTACCATGGTATGGAGATCCATTCCGGATCTAAAAATAAGATTTTATCAACAAATACTCAATATTTTCAGAATTTCTACAAACATTGTATAAAGTAAATATTCATTGAAATAAGACATTAAAATAAATAATAAACAAGCCTAGATTAAACTTAACCCTTGACATGATTCTCACTGGTCATAGATACCATCAGTAACATTATAGAGCAGGTCGTCCACCCCCATCCCACCCCTAGCAAAAACGTCTGCTGATAATGTCCAAGGCAGATGGAGAACTGTTTAGCCCTTATCAAGGTACAGTCACTAAGTCATAGAATCAATCGGGTGGGTTTCCATGATTATTCACCACTGTGTAACATATTACCTTAAGGCGTATCGAGATGTAGGAGAGGTGAAGGACACACAGAGTATGTAAGCTATGGAACAGTCTACCAGACTTGGTGATTTCAGCACCTACAGTTAAGACATTTGAGAAACGGCTTGACAGACTATGTCAAAAACAAGAGGCACTACGACCACACGCAACCAATAATAGGAAGTGATGGATCAGCAATTGCCACCATAGATAAGGACTAGATAAACACAAATGCAAGATTACCTGCACAATATATCCAACTAACTAATCTAACAACTAACAGTACTCAATAAACAACTAACTAATTAGAACATGTGAGTTGTCAAGTGGACAGGCCCTGGTGTAGGCAGCATACCAAGGCTGGTGCCATAGCCTGCTAGGCTATCCTCGCTGTAGGCAGCATGCCGCGGCTGTGGGCAGGATTTCTGTCGCTTGATAACTACAAAACATATCTCAAGAACAAAAGACAAACAATTATTAGTATTTTCTTTTTGCTAGAAATTGAATATTATATAGTTTATACATGTACATGTTTTTAATATGTTTAGATAAATTTTAACTATAAATAGCATCCACCAACCGGAAGCCTTTAGTAATTTTATAGGAACAGAGGCGAGCATAGAGGTTGAACTACCTGAGCCCAGTAAATTGCCTAGATTACCTAGATATTACCTTTGACATGAGCAGTTAAATAACTCCTGACATGGCCTTGTTGCAGATACGTTTGGCAGCTTGTCTTCAAATATCCATCTTCTTGCTACATGAGACAGTCCCAAGCATCAATCTCATACATATGACATATAGCATGAGTGGATATTTACGACATAAGTGGCATGACTCAAATATAACTAGATGTATGCAGCCAATAAAACAAACACGCATGCGCGCAAACAGTCAAAGCCAGCTGACCTAAAACATCATGGACTGTGGCTGAAGACAGAAGACAGCAGCAAAAGGCCGCTGTTTGCAGTACCAGTTCATCATCATCATCATCAGCATCATGCATTTGAATTTATCGATTACATTCTTGAAATGTACAATGCTATAGCATTGTGTGGTGTGGTATGGTATGTATGTGTCTGTTTGTGGAAAACCAGCCTCAATGGATTTACCGCTACTCCGTAAGGTACGAATGATCCTTCATAATGTCTATATAACATTAAGAGGCTGGACTGAGTATAAGAGTAAATTAATGTCAGATTGTTTGCAGTTTTTCATCCACACTTACGCACATTAAACTCTTCGTGTCCCATTAAATAGACTTTTGCACGAGATATGAGATGTCTGTTGATTTCTGTTCAATTAACACAGCATGCAATGCTACCCAGGATGCATATTTCGTGCAAAATTATCTTTGTTTAATGGGACACAAGAACTTTAATGAGATTGTTCTGTAAGCAACATTAATTTGTAAAAGACGGAATGGAATAAATAATCTTTGATTTGATCTTATTTGATTTGACTTGACTATGGTTCATGCAGGTATTCATAAAGCCAGTGCCTCACTCAATTGTGCGCATTTGAAGTGCAAGGCATAGCAGAGAAAGTGAGTGGCATTTGCAATCTTGTAAGACATTACTGGGGAAAGATTAGTGTCCAATATCAACCAAGTTGCATTTTCAGGATCAGCGACTAATGTGTTGATGATGCTTGGGTCACTTTATATGTACCGGTACATGGTTTCTTGGCTCCTCCAATGCGGTACATATTGTAATAAAGTCTACTGTCTACCGATGCTGAATGGCATCGTGAACACTTGTCAGAGACCGCATATATTGATGAAAGCAGGAACAATTTGCTTGTAAGATGCATGAGCGAGTTAGAATCTTACCACTTAATATTACATCGTCCTATCGCACGGTCTCACCCTCATGCTACGCTCTCGTACCGAGTCTCATGCTTTCACGCTTTTGATGACTGCGCTAAGTTCACGAAACTTCATAAATGAGGCCAGTCAACTACCGCTCAATAAAATTGCCAGGTTATTATCATTCTTATTATCATCCTACTAATATACGCCCAATCACATCGCTTGACATTCATGTCTCGCAAGCTTTCCATCGATATTGGCACGAAGCCGTGCCTTTATTATTAGATTGATAGCTAGATTGAAGTAGGCAGAAATCTAATTGGCTGCCTCCAGCCCACTAGCTAAGAGACCACAGGTCTACAAGTACGGCCTCAAACGGCGTAGCGATGTGAGTGGGCGTATGTTAGTACGATGTTAATATTACTGCTCATCTAACATCCCTGCTCGTGTTGTCAAGTGAGTTCCAACAGTGGTGAACAGTGTTTACAGTACATACATTGACATGTATTTTGTGGAAATCTTCACGCCACAGTCTTCTTTCCAGCTGCTTTATACAGCACTGATGACTTGGTTCTCTATTTGCACCTTCCACACTAACTTCGTGGGCATGTTGTTACAGACTTGGGATATGATACTTATGACGGTTTTCTTGGCATTTCAAAAAACCAACTATTACTCTTTATATTTTTACTACAAGTTGTCTGCATACTATCTAGAATTCTACAGTAGGCTATCATAATTCCTGAGGATGTTTCCTAATAGTGGTAATTTTATGGAATCTAGCGCTGCTTGGATGGATAGTTAGTGCTGCTGCTGCTTTTCTAGAACCTACCTCCATAGGATCCTTCTAGCCAAATTTGATTAAAATCTGACAAGCGGTTTAGGAGGACATACATTTTAAAGCAAAAGTTGATGGATGGACGGACGGACGGTTGACGGTATAAGCTCACTTGGCCATTCTGGCCAGGTGAGCTAACAATAAATGCCTAACAATTTGTGTATGCTCTTATTACCTAACAAAAAAGAAATCCCGCCGATTATTCTAACCATGACTGTAAATAATGTTGCTCGAAATATCTTCAGCAAGTCTTACAACATTTACTGCCCTGCTGGTTATTTTGAGAACAATTTGATTGAAAGTTGTTGCGTCAAGGATTTTCAGCCATATTGTTATCAAATATTTACCTAGTGACAATTGTATTTTCAGCTGACTATTTTGAGAACGATTTGACGGCAAGCTATTACAGTTATAGGCAACATTTTCAGTAAATGTGTTTTCAATTGCGCCTAGTATTGTACTATGATTTATACTTACTATGCGCCCACTGTGGCAGCCAGAAGTAGAATATCTTGCATTAGCATTACGAGAATGGTTTAATACCAACGATTGTGCACCGGCGAAGAAAATAGAATCTGAACTAATGGCGCCAGCAAATATCTATCTAAAATGGCGTCTACACTCCTAGTAGTTAGCGTCTATAAAGCAACAAATGGTTATAAATTTAGTTAGGATAAATATCTTTTATCAATATATATGAGAAGTTTAAGATCAGCTGCTTGTATGATATTCACGTCATCTAATGATTTCTGAGATGGCCTGTTAATAACTATGACTTGCGAACTCGTATATGCTTCCTTTGGAATGGTTTCTTCATCGATGATAACTAAGAAGGTACTTGATCTCGTGATAGTTCTCTTGGAATGTCTAGGTGCGCTTCAGTTAGTTTGGGTATATTGTCTCTCTGCATATGAATGGGTTGATCTGCAGCTTCCGTTCATATGATGGGATTTGACTCATCTGTGGAGTTTGCTTAATGAATGGTTAAGCCAGGCACCTGATTCAGTTATCACAGCTAGACTTGCGCGATTATGCGATTAAATCGAAAATCGCGATTATGTTTTAAATCGTGAATTTCGTATGATTAAAAATTAAATAATCGAATAATCGTGAATACTTTCTATTGAATAAAATATTCCAAAACCTAACTTTCAATTACTTTTTAATGCGATCGGTCATGAAAAATTACATTTTGCTTAGTGAATGTATGCCCATTTGCAGGGCAAGAGAAGACTATTTTTGAAAATGTATTACTGGAATGCCTGGCTCGAAAATCGAGCCAGGCATTCCAGTGATACATTTTCAAAAATAGTCTTCTCTTGCCCTGCAAATGGACTTTTCTAAACACCATTGCAATTTTCGTCATTGATATTCTTTTGTTGTTATGTCTTGGTAATTGTATCCAAGCCGATTATCGAGTAATCACGATTATCTTTTAATAATCGATCGCGATCAGTCAACGCAATAATCGCACAAGCCTAATCACAACGTCATTAAGTTTCAGGTTTGAACATCCAGTATGTGTCCAAGATTGACAATCTGATCATTCTATGAATTATCAGCATTTGAAACAACGGCAACACAGAAATGACACTGGGCAAGTTCATCTGTGTCCTCAACATCTGCCTCCAGGTGCCTGTGTGTTTATTGCTCAGTAGCTAATGAGTAGTTTCCTTCGGTTAACAATAGATAATCGTCTGGGCTCACAATATCAGCTGCAATTTCAAAATCTTTTACTCTTTTGGATCGAGATACTTGGTTATTGTGCCAATCAAAAGAATTCCTTGGTTTCCTGGATATATCTGAATTCTTCAACTTACTTAGCGAGATGCTACATCGCTGTTGGATGTATTTATTCATCAGGAGTCCAATGTGATGTCATACTGCTGCTGCTGCTGCTGCTACTGCTACTGCTACTACTACTACTACTACTACTACTACTACTACTACTACTACTACTACTATTGGAGACTGTAACACTATGTTGAGCTATCCACGACCGCTAATGGCTCGAGAAAAACAATGGCACTGGTCAACAGTATATGATGACGCCACAAACACATAATTATGATGTAAACCCTAAGGACAACAATAGAGGAATCCAGTTTTATCTATGCCCCACCCATCTCCAGCTAAGCTCCACCCACTCTGAGTGATGGGATTGATCGATCCCTGTACTCTATGAATCTCAATTTCCAGAAAAATATACAGATAAGCTGTTGAATATTTTGAAGTCAATTTGACATGGTGCAGCTAAATTACTTTTTAAAATTTTCAACAGCATGCTTATTAAAAATGCAGACACAATTTGCAAAAGCGGGTAGACTATTACGCGTTTAACCGTTTAACCCTCGAACTTGCTAAAGAAAATTTTAATTTTCTATTAGCAGACCAAGAGAAGACTAATTTTGAAAATTTACCACTGTAATGACTGGCTCGGTTATCGAGCCAGTCATTCCAGTGGTAAATTTTCAAAAATAGTCTTCTCGTTGTCTGCAAATGGACATTCCTCAAAACCACTGCAGAAGCTGTTTTCAGCTGATATGATGGTTAAATTGTTATAACGGACTAAATCGCATCATTTATGACATAACTAATTATGACAACAGCCTACACGTCACGTAGTTGATTATGACATCATATGATTGATGGATAAACTGGATTCCTTCATTCTGTTATAATATACGCAAAGTACTTCAATTAGAACTGAATGCAGACTTAACAAGCCTATTCACTCCAAATGAAGTTTGTTGTTTAGGCATTTGCTTGATGTGCCAAATGTTCTGGTTAAAACAAACACTCAAACACACATTAGTATAATGTATTATTATTTGTTCAGCATTCAGTGACATAATGAATCAATGTAATAAATATTATTTATGCTAAATGATTTATAGATGATTGTATAACTAAAGAATCTATAATTAACCCCTCTTGCGTCAACAGCGCCTCAAAACGCTCAAACTATTTACTTGATATATATATTAAACATTTTGATGGTCAATATTTTCCAAGATATTTTAATTTCAGAAGAATAGTTTTGTTAAATTTACGACTGAATTTTTTTTCATCGGCTTGACCATTAAAGGGCTAATGGAAAAGAAAATTAGTTTTTACTTTAAGAGTATTTTTGAAAAGCCAGTCATTCTGGTGGTAAATATTAACAAATACTCTTACCTAGGCCTTTCAAATAGCCATGTCTGAAGACCCCTGCAACGTTGTTTTTAGGTCAGTTTTACCATTAAAGGGTTAAGTTGACACAAGAGGGGTTAATTAATTACAAGAGGCCCAATGGGCCTGTATCGCTCACCTGGCATTTCAACTAATCTTACTTAAGTTTTACATCCATCGGTGTCACTTCCAATGACCTTCAATCAAATGGTTTAGTTTTCGAGATATTGACAACAATCGCTGGACTGTTTTTTTGCATTAGTGATTTTGAACAGTGCTAACTACAGATGGTTTCTTAACTGTCTCACTGCTGCAAGCCAGTGCAGCCAATAATTTCAATTTTCAAAAGCTCTTGACTTCTTGAATATTTTGAAAACAATTCGCCTGAAAGTTGTTGGCGGCATAGCCACCAACAACTTTCAGTCCAATTGTTTTCAAAATATTTATCAGGTTCAGAGATATAACCTTTGGAATATGTCATCTGCAAAAACTCAGTCAGAGGGTTACCAGAGGTTTAAATACAATTGAAGAAAATGGTTCCTAAAGGCAAGTAGGTGGTCTTTATAGCAGGTTATTCCCCACCACCACACAATCCATTTAACACATGCGCATCTGGCTGAATCACCAAATTAGCAGCAGGGGTAGGGTGAGCTGGAGTTGATTTTAAAAATAATTTGACTGAAAATCATTGCTGCCTTAGGCAGCAACAACTTTCATTGTTGCCTAAGGCTGCAACAACTTTCAATCAAATACATTTCAAAATATTTTTAAGAGCATAGATGTCAGAGCACATAATACATATCTTAAATATTTCTGCAGTATTGGAAATGTTAATCTGTTAATTGGAATTTAATATCTAGTTTGACAATAAAATCTGACATGGTGATAAATCAATGGACAGCGGGAACAAACCTGTATTTGCCCTATGAAAGTGAGACTGCAAATATTTAAGGAGTGAAAACTCTGGCATTTGACATCCTATCAGTTTCATTTTCACAACACAGATATTAGATGCCAACATTAACATTGTGACAAAGTTTGGTGTCAATCCATCGAGAAATAACAAAATGAGCAGCCATTGTTGGGCAGGGACAGACAGATGGATGGACGGACATACAGAAGGCGGATGGGGTCATCGCTATAGGACAGCTGACTGATAAGTAAGCGGAGTTAAGAAAACCAATTTCGGCTTCAAAGTCCATCAAATAAAAAAATTGAATATGGCAGTCAAACATGCTAAAATTCGATTGGTCCACGGCGGCCATGTTTTTTACCTATCAACTTCCCATGAACAAACTTTAATGGCCCTTAGACCATAATCATATCCCCAAAATTTCAGCCTGATCCGCTCAGTGGTTCTGCAGAATAAGTCGTTTTCACGAAAACTAGGTCATCAAAGATGGCCGCAGAACCATTTGGCCAATCAAGTTCCTTCGAAAAAATTTGGTTCAGCTCCTGCCCTATATGATATTTCCTGAGTTTTGAATCGATCCACTAAGCAGTTTCAGAGATTTTTAAAGCCATTTCCTAAAATTTGCCAAATCCAAGATGGCCACCGGCCAAATTGCCCGATCGACTTTGTTTGAACAAACTTGGATCCTTATGCCCTAAGGATACTTCCCGCCAAATATAATTGAAATCGGCCTAGTGGTTCTTGAGAAGGCGTTTAAAGAAAAGTTGACGGACGGATGGACGGACGGACGCCGGACAGACGGTCGCCATGGCATAAGCTCATAGGCTCACTTGGCCAGGTGAGCTAATAATACATGTACATTATATATATATATATATATATATATATATATATATATATATATATATATATATATATATATATATATATATATATATATATATATATATACTTTGCAACTCTTTGACCTATTTATCACTGAGGTAATTGCTATTGCCCAATTTTCTTGCAATCTGCCCAGTGTTTCTCTAGATGTTGTTTAAAGGAAAAATTGGATGGACAGAATCACGAAAGAAAAGGTAAGACAAATCACACCTCAGTCTTTCAGAGAACCATACTAAGATTAGGATGATGTCTAAAAAATGTGTCTCTTGTATGGAAAAGGCATAGGATTCAGAATTTGAAAATATTCTGAGAATAGAAGGATATGATCTGTCACTCGAGTATCTGATGTCATAATAAAGTACGTCATATATTAACTGACATCACAATCAAAATGACGTAGCTCTGTCAAGAAAATAGAAAATTATGCCACTAAAGTGTACTAATTGTGTGTCTTTGATGAATTTGCAATTTGACTCTTTGATGCCAGACGGCCAGAACTGGCCTGTGCAGTGATCTTGAGGAACGTCCATTTGCAAGACAAAAGAATAATTTTTGGAAATTAACCACTCGAATGACTGGCTCGATAACCGAGCCAGTGATTGCCCAGGTGAATTTTCCAATTTTTTTATTTCCTTGACCAAATTTTAGGCATTAAAGGGTTAAAAAAACCATTCTGTTAAATATTTTGAAAAATAAAAACGCCCAGTCAAATTAGTTTCTAAATATTCAACAGCTTACTTGTATAGTTACTTTGACATTTTGATTATGGGAATACAGGTTTCAGTATCAAATAGATTCCAACATGCACCTAAAGTGGGCGGAGCTTAGAAATAGGCAAGGCATGGCTAGAAATGCAGCTATGAAATGCATCTCTCTACAGCCTGCTGCGCAACAATGCTTTGTATCAGAATTACATATACTAACACTGGCCGTTACCAAGACTGTTACTGAAGCATCATGATGATGGATAGTCCGAATCGGTGATGCCGTATGTCAAAACACATGATTCTGATGTAAAAGTTTGTTGCACAACACGCTACTATAAATTACCATTAAAATTTTACAAAAATAACCTGGAAGCTTCATCGCATAACATACATGTTTATTGTGACAGTTGATGAAATAATACCAGTTGAATTTAAAATTTTAACGCTCAGATTTGTTGAAGAAAAAAATTTTCAATTTTCTAATAAAAATTGTCCCTTTGAAAAGTGAAGAGATTATTCTTGTAAAACTGACCACCTGAAAACTGACTGGCTCCGCTATCGAGCCTGTCATTTCAGTAACAAATTCTCTAAAATAGTCTTCTCAAGAGCTGTGCGTAAGCCATTTTGGCCTGCTTCAGAGGTAAAGGGTTCATGGAAGAATGTTTGATTAACAGATCAGTTACATACATGTCCGTTAGACATGTTAAGCAGAGCTAAATTGTTTGCGAGCCATTCAGGGACTATGATATTTTAATTCATTAAAGTCTGTATGCAAACACAGTTTTAATAACTATTTATACAATATAGTTGAAATACAATCAAAATCTGTTCCCACATATAAATTGTGTATGTCTATTTGTATGCTAACAGAACATTTTTAGAAAATTTACCACTGAAATTACTGGCTCGGTTATTAAAATTTTTGAAAATAGTCTTCTCTTAGTCTGCAAATGGACGTTTCTCAATACCACAGGAGAAGCCTTTTTTGGCTGATATTAGTGTTAAAGGGTTAAGTGATGATGTTATAAACATTGTCTTTTATTATTTCCGGCTCCAAATTATTACCGCTAAATGTCTATTGTTGTTGAACACGGAATGAAGAAAAATACACTACCTAATCTATGTAGCCTATGCAGTACACATTATGATCTATATCTCAGATGTCTATCAACCCTTTATTCCTCGAATTTGTTCAAGAAAATTTTAGTTTTCTCATAAAAAATGTTCAGTTGCATCCCAAGAGAAGAGTATTTTTGACAATTTACCTGAATTCTCTGAATCCCAATGTAAGCTTTTGAATATTTTGAAACTAATTTGACTGGGTGCTGTTGCTGCCTATGGCAGCAACAGCACCCAGTCAAATTAGTTTTCAAAATATTCAACAGAATGTGTATTAAATAGTAACGACATACAATCGTACAACTTGTCAGACTATTAAGCGTTTATGACGGTCTTTCATGACATAATTAATTATGACATCACCCTACTTATGACAGTGTTGATTATGATGTCATATGATTGACTGAGAAACTGGATTCATCAACTACACTCGATATAAGATTAGTATCTCTTTAAGTAAATATCTATTATGGTGTAAGTCACTTGAAATTTAGAGAAATTAGTTCACTTACTATGTCCAGTTTTATTTTTAAAAACATTGTATAATAACATAGTTACAGAGGTATTGATAATTCTGAGGAAAGCAATTTGAAAACAATTTGACTGTTGCTGCCATATCAGCAGCGACTTTCATTTAGATTTGTTTCAGGTTATTCAGCAGCATTCACTACAAATAACTTCCTATGAATTCCTAATGAGAAGGCTTAACCCTTTACACAGAGTTGATTGATCTCGAAGATAATAATACGAAATGGCTCGATGTGAAGTGTCGGTCCAGACTTAAAAGATTGTCATGATCTCTTAAGCGAATTAACACTTAAATTGTCAGGTGAGTCAAAATGCCTATGCAATGGTCCTGAGAAATATCTATTTGCAGTACAAGTAGTAATTTTTTTTAAACTTTACCACTGTAATGGCTAGCTCCGTAACTGAGCTCGTCATTCCAGTTTTAAATTTTCAAAGTATATCTTCTCTTTTCCTGCAAATGAACATTTAATAAGCATAAATTTAGATTTTGAATTGAATTTCCTATAAAAATAGGAAGAAATCTCATCCCTGCCCTTTAACCCTGAAGCTTTCCCAATGGTATTGAGAAATGTCCATTTGCTCACTAAAAGAAGACTATTATTGAAAATTTACAACTGGTAAGACTGGCTCGATTCCAGTGATATATTTTCAAAAATAATCACTTGGTCTACAAATGGACATATTCTATAACATTTTAATTCTCGAGTAGATCTGAGGATTAAAGGGTTAACAAAGCATTAGCGAAGAACAGCCTTTAACCCTTTCTGCATTGTAATGTTGATATTTCAATTTTAACACGGATATACAGGTAAGTTTTTTTTTTGGTTTTTTGGTTTTTTTATTCAAAATTAATTTCACTGGAAAGTAACAAACTATGGCAGCTTCAGAAGCCTCTTGTCAAATCAGTTTTAAGCGCGTATCACACGCAATAGTTGCAAAGTACGAGGCTTTGACATAATTGTCCGAAATTTGACAGCCATTTGAATCGCAAGTTTCAATAAAACACTAATTCTTTAATATTTTGTACAGAATTTGCTATATCTGATCTGTAGGCTTAACCCTTTACTATTTTTGAAAGTTTACTATTAGAATGACTGGCTCGCTTGGGTTGCACAATCATGTTCCTGAAGACCTGTGCCAAAGCCGGTTTTACCAGTTTGACAATTAAATGATTTAAGGGCAAAATATTAGCTATTAACTCTTTAAATGACAAATCCCCGTAAAAGTAAATTCTTGACAAATTATAGCATATTATGTTGAATATTTTGAAATTAATATGACTGGAAGCCATTGCTGCCCTAGGCAGCAGTGGTTTCCAGTCATATTAATTTCAAAATATTCAACAGCTTTCCTGTATGGTTAGCTTGAAAATGAGGTATGGGGAATTCATCGGTGAAAGGGTTAAACAGATCTCGAGTAGATACCTACATCCTGGCCGTGTAGTCACATGAAGGAATATCATTCCACCATTATCGTCCCAATATCTTCTCACATTTTGCCCTCTGACTCAGCGTCAGCAATAACACCAGCACATTGACCCATGATTTAATACCTGTGATTCTGAATTCAGGGACATGAGATCGAGGTCGAGTACGCGTAGGAGTACTCAAGCACAAGGGGATGTACATGTATGTACCAATGCAGTTTAGCTATACACTCAGCTTAAGTACCGGTGGTTTTTCATCCAGCAACTGTTTTTGGGGGAAAAACCCCAATATTTTGGACATTTTGGAAATTCACTAATGCTGATTAATATTGGTTTAACCCTTTAAGACTCATATCAGCCAAAAACGGTTTCTTCAGTGGTCTTGAGAAATGTCCATTTGCAGACAAACAAGTCCATTTTTGAAAATTTACAATTGGATTGCCTGACTGGATAACCTGAGCTTGTCATTCCAGTAATAAATTGGCAAAAATAACCTTCTCTTGGCCTGAAAATCAACATTTGCCACATGTATGTAGTCGATGGCAGCAATTCCACCCAGTCAAATTAGTTTCAAAATGTTTAACAATCTTTATTAAACGTTGAATTCATCAGACATACAATTCATGAACTTTTGTGACATTCTTTTCGATCTTCGTGTGGATCTACGTCATTTTGATTGTGACATCAGCTAACATGAGACCCATTTGATTATGTCAGATATTTGATCAACCTTTCCCACTCTGATGTCACCATTCTATCTTTTTATTGTGCCAGTAGCAAAGAAACTGGTGGACATTTTAAAACAATTTTGGTGGCCTATGTTGCTGTCTATTATCACTATCTTCCAACAAATTGGTTTAAATATGAACACCAATTAATAACGGTACTTTAATTTAATTTGAAAATTTAAAGTTTTGACATCAGAGCGGTAAGAGTTAACAGATCAGATCCTTCTATTGCTAGAGAGCATTGGCATACAGGCATCGGCAAAACAAAAACTTGTAAACGACAGCGGATGGTGGGGCCTATGAACTTTTGTGACATCATCAGGCCATAATTTATTTGGTATCGCATCTCAATGTGCTACACATATCTAAGCAGTTGCTTTACATTCGCCAACATGTATAGCTTTATTTGCTATGTAAAATTTGTACGTGATTGCAATTTATCATTGATTTTTTTCATCATTTTATCATCAACTTTTTCAACGACAAATCACTGAAAAAGTAAATTCTTTACAATGTATAGCATATTCTGTTGAATATTTTGAAATTAATATGATTGGAAGCCATTGCTGCCTAAGGCAGCAATGGCTTCCAGTCATATTAATTTCAAAATATTCAACAGCTTTCCAGTTTGTTTGCCCTGGGATTGAGATACAGGGAATATATCCATGAAAGAGTTGATTGGCATACAATATATCGCAATATACAACTGGATCCCATGGTAGAGGCTTAACATTGTAAGCATGTTCATGACTTGCAGTACAGCTCATAAGTAACTTACCATGTTTACAAATAATAACAGAAACATGTTAGTTAGTTAGTTAGTTCCGTTCAGCCATTCCATCGAAAGTGCACCTAAGGTTAATTCTTTTTAATAATTAAGACAATGGAGGTATATACTTTAAGCTAAAGTGGTTTTCAATTCTGACCTCTAGTTCACAAATTTTACGTTAAGGTTAGGGTCACAGAGTGAATTATTCATCAGCCGAAACAGCCCAACTCATATTTACTGGATTTTCAGTGTATTTTTTCACATTAAGTCATTGATGACAGCAGTATTATTTAGATCACTGTGCACTGTGCTGCAATAGGCATTAATAATTTGCAGATACAGATTAATTTATAGGATATAGGGAAATATATTCATCCTCAAAAGCAAGTCACACAAGTCTCAAAATTAAGTGAATTGTTTTTTAATATTAAAATAAATTAAGATAAATTTTTTTAATATTATGTAAGTTTTAGTTACACCTACTAGTAAGACATAATAACACAAGTTTGAAAGTTAAGTTACTGCATCTATCCTGCATAAAAATCTCCCTCAAGCTTTAGGGCTGCAATGAACATTCGTTGTTTCGGAAAATCGCAAACCGTTCGCTTGCATGGGATTCGTGTGGTTCGTGAACCATACATAAGCTAACCCTTTCACCGATGAATTCCAATATCTAATTTTAGGAAAACCATACAGGAAAGCTGTTGAATATTTTGAAATTAACTTGACTAGAAGCTGTTCCTTCAGAGTAAGTTTTATATCATAAAGAATTTACTTTTTCAGGGATTTGTCGGTGAAAGGGCTAATAGACGAGCAATCTCTGAATGTCCTCTAAGTGTAATTTACGAATCAATATGACCATGAATTAGCTTGCTATGAATCTTATATTATTTTCTAATATTTGTTCTCAGAACTTGTCATTTGTGTTTTTCTACCATTTAGCCAGTAAAGTCACCTGTGTTTAAATGTTATTTTCAGTTAGGCATAATTTCTCGCATACAATAGCATATTAAAAAGGTTCATGAACCAGTTCGTGGTTTGGACATCTGTATTGTGAACCTCAGCTCTATCAAGCTCACGCTTAGTGTACATGTATGCAATTAATGTACCCAATACTGCACAAAAGGCAAAGGTGGATAATATATATTATAATGTTTAAATGGCCATTAATTGGAAGATTAAAATGTACTTAGAACTGCATAGTTAGTTATATGATCAGTAAAAAATTTCATTTTCATTCTCCTACATATGAGAGTAGTTTCTATGAACAAGAGTATTTTCCCTTTGCACATACTGACAAGTAAACGGCTCTAAATTACTGGTATATCATCTGATATGTTCAAAGAAATAGACAATTGTAGCAGACTTAAGGTAAACAATTAATGACCCATACATTGTGCATACATGTATGTGGAGAGAAAACCTGAAAACAAGTATTGTATAAAGTATAAAGCAACTATATGGGCTGTAGGAAGACATATCCAAGCCAAAAGCAGTCATGTTTGGCCATGTCAGACAAAATATCTGAAGAATACAAGGCTATGAGTTTGCATAGATGAGATGAGGATAAAAAAAAGACAAGAGAAGACTAGGCTTAAAAAGAAGTGTCATAGACATAACACATCAACACATCGTAACCGCAGTACCAGGGCAGTTTTAGTCTTCAATATCTTGAAGAGACAGACAAATCATGTTTAGGAGGAAGACTACCAATAAGCCCTACAAAGAAATGTGTGGTTTTGAGTTTTCTTAGAATATTGTGATGACGACACTACAACTGTAAATAAACTGCCACTTATAGGATATGTTGCAAATGAATCAGGTAAAGGTTTTTATTGTTGCCATGCACTAGAATTTCTTATGGAATGATGTTGTCACAGTCAGGAATAAAGCAGGGAAAACATACTTGCAAAAGTATTATTTAGTCATGGGCATCAAAAAATGTTATGTACATGTAGCATTTAAATTTGTGGAGATCCATCTTCCAAATGTACTCGAGCTCGGAAACTCCGTAAGGTGTTTGCCTACCAATCTGTTATGCCATCAGAACTTCATATTCTGAATGCAATAGACCAGACGTACAGACTTCAGAAATTCCAGTCAAGCCAGTATATCGGGTAGCCAAGTTCCAGCTTTTGGTTTGATATCGTCTAAAAAAAGCTACATGTAACTGCTGCTCCTCCGGATGTGATCCTCAAAGATATAAATTTCATGAAAGCTACAACCTAGCACCTGTTGAATATCTGCTGAGACTATCAAGTATGAGCAGAGAGGAAGAGGTACAAATGAACTTGATGGATACATTTGTTCTATTGCTCTTAAATTTCTCATACAGTGCTTTGTGAAAAGAAAACAAACTGAGAGATATGAAATGGAGAACACTGAAGCACTGTAATCCAATTTCATGATACCAGTTCTGGATTTTGTTCAAAACCTATATATGCCTATTTGCGCACAAGATGAGGTATCATTAACCTACATCTACTGGAATCCGACCCAAGTTACACTCTAAACATAGGTCTGTTAAATTTGGTCTCACGGAAACATTTCACTCTATGTACTTATCAGTAACAACATGCACCATGAAAAAATGTCATCAGTACTTTTTATTGGTGACATCGTGTCAGCAGTGCTCTAGATAACTTTCTTCGTTTGGGAGTACGATACGCCTTAAGTTTTCAACTGACACGTACGACAAATTCAGGAGTACAATACTTGTTGTTACTGAATACTGAACAATTATCCTTCTCCCCTCCCCCAACAATATATATATATATATATATATATATATATATATATATATATATATATATATATATATATATATATATATATATCAGAATAAATGGTGTGGTATCCTTACCATATGAAGGTGTAACAAGCAGTGCATTGTAATTGTACCATCAGATCATCATGCTACAGAATGTATGAATGATTACTTTATTCTGCGGCTGTAGTAGTAGAAATATCCTACAGCTGCAATCAGTCCTTTTCTCTTTTGACCACTGTGTCCTCATTTAACCCTCAAATTTGTTCAAGAAAATTTCTACTTTCTCAGAGAAAATATCCAGTTTCAAACCAAGAGAAAATTATTTTTGAAAATTTATCACCGGAATGACTGACTTGACTATCGAGCCAGTCATTCCAGTGGTAAATTTCCAAAAAAATAGTCTTCTCTTGGTCTGCAAATGGACATTTCCCAAGACCACTGCAGAAGCCATTTTTGGCCGGCTTTAGCATTAAAGGGATAAACTAGTCACCCCCACCACCCACCGACCCTCCGTGTTATTTCCTACGGCCAGCAAACTTTCAAGATTAGCCATTACAGTTACATGTCCTGGTTGGGGCAGGGTGTTTGGGACTCTTTGCTATTGATTAACTAAGTAGTCAGTCATGTCAACCAGATTTTAATTCTGACTGAAAATATATTTTTATATCAAGTGTGTTTATTTTAAATCTATCTGTGTTATGGTGGGACACGATTAGCCTATAGAGATGCACTAGCATTCTAAAAACTATCTCTGTGGCATACTGGCAAATGAACAACTATTGCTATAATAATGCTTGTCATTCTGAATTTTGAAATTTGTTTTAAAGGAGGTAAATTTAGAAGCTCGTTTGACTGAAAGAAATTACAGACAGCAATTAATCACTTACAGGAGTTACAGTCCAATTGTTTTCAAAATAATTAGCAGAGCTTCAACTATAACATACATGTATCATTGACATATATAAAATAGAAGGAAAAGTGTTATGCTCTCCACATTTTCAGAGTATTTCTTTATTTAGAAGGGAAATTCTAGTTTTTTGCTTCCTACATGTATTTGATTAAGATGGGACAAAGGTATAGAAGCGCTGACAGGACAGGTTACCGCAATTAGAATATTGTTCATTTAATCTTGGCAAGTGTCTTACTAAAAATATAATCCCAGGTTAGAAGTGCTAATATATTGTTTACCATAATAAGAGAACAGATCTTTTAATATATGCAGGTAAACTAAATCAGGTGAAGAGAACTTGCAGTTGTTATTGGCAGATTAATGCTTTAGCCTACCAACTGAAATTGTTCTAAATTTCATATTAAAAGTTACTGCTATAATTACCTCTCCAATTAAAATAAGTGTGAAAGAAACATTTTTACAAATATTTCTGTATATTTTGCCGTATCTAATGAAATATTCACAATTGAAAAATCTTCCATCTCCACTTATATGTTATCATTAATTACAAATGCCATATAAGATATGCCTTCCTAGAGATTCAGAGCTTGTGAAAGACAACCTCGGAATATACTGTTGCGGTTGATTATGGTCGGGGGGGGGGGGGGGGGGCGAACTCATCACTATTCACGGTTATGAGGTTATGACCGCTACTGTAAACGTTATGCCTGTACTCCTATTTCCAACTAAAATATGTCTTGAACACCTATGTTCCGGTGATAGTTTAGCTCATTTGGCAATATGTACGAAAATAATGTCCATTGAATCTTTTTCATTGACACTTCTATAGGTGCACATATGTAACGCAATGGTCTTATAATAAAGAACAGAATATCCTCTTGCGGAGATGGAGATCATACCGTTTAGTGATGGTAGTATAGGCACAGCTTTTATGACGTCGGTATGTCATAGTATGTGACTAGTGTATTGATTCCCCTTCACGTAATTGAGTAGGCTATATTTAATAATGACAACAGGCCAGTACGGACAGTTTAATACACTGATACGTACTGTATTTACATGAGGCATACATGGTACACATGAATATTTAAATGTTTGCGTACATGGATGACTTCTATGCGTACATAATGCTTGTACGCATCTTATCTGGAGCGCTGCTTGACAGGGATACCTCCAAGGGTAAAACGACTTAGAACTTGGCCAGGCCGACCAGTGACACAATTCAAATTCGACTGTAATGTCTATCTCCCATTCAGCTACTTTCAGAAAAAACATTAAGGAAACAACAGAAGCACACCTGAAAATAAGCCCTTGGATGAAATCAGTAATGAAGCTCTAAGTTTGCTTGGAATATAAACTGTTTATTTCGAATGACTTCAAGTTATAGCAGTGGTGTGTTCACTGAATGGTAAACTTTCAAATACACATGTATGTTCACTAGTCTCTATTCATTTACTTATCTCCTGTTAATGTTCAGGCATTTTTAGCTTAGTAGCTTAAGCTATTTTATGGTTTTTCATATTTATACATTTTATATGTCACGCGAGTCACGTTTTATGTCACGCGAGTCACATCTTTTAGTGTACCAAATAAAATTATTTAATAAAGTTTAAAAATCAGACTGAATTGTTCATGAGTAGTTCTTCCTAAATGTACATTTGTACATACTCGGATATATAGAATACTAGCATTTTACTGATAACAGGCTACAAATCTGTCGTTTTGCTCTGCGTGTTGGAAAATTACAATTTGTAGCCGTCACGCACACCACGGTGTTCAAGTCATCAACTTCCTACTATTTAGTATGCATTCAGATATATATTTATTATTTCATTGGCGGTTATATTAGAATGTACAAAATTATTTTCATAAAATTATTCAGTAAAGTAGATTTTAGCATTAAAAAGTGAGATGTGTCACGCGAGTCACAATGGAATGGCTGTGTTGAACATTTTGAAAATAATTGGATTTTCCAATCAAATTATATTCAAAATATTCAACAGTTTTGGGAACATACTCAGTGATTTTTTATCTGTACTGTACCACTGGATTATAGGGTAGAGCTTACAACATTGTAATAACCATGGTCAATTTACTCTCATGATCTACGGCAATACATTGTAGGCATAAACAGATATATCATACAATTGATATAAATATTAATCAGGTTCTCAATATATGACTAAGAATGATGGAATAGACCTTTCCATTTTTAGCTATGCCCCGCCCATCTCTAGCTAAGCTCCACCCACACCTCGCTCGTGTTGGGGTCGATCAATCTCTAAAATCCATGACCATCAATTTCCAGAAAACTATACAGGCAAGCTACTGAATATTTTGGAACTCATTTGACTGGGCGCTGTTGCTGCCTATGGCAGCAACAGCTTCAGGTCAAATTAGTTTCAAAATATTCAACAGCATGTTTATTAAATAGTAACGACATACAATTGGTACAATGTTGGACTATTAAAAGCTAAAGAACAAGTTTAGCTCTTAATATCCCTTAAATGTTCTTTCACTCGTACGTGGAACTCACGTTTTGTTTCCCCCACATACTGTTTGTGACACCGTGTGCATGTGAGTAGGTAAATAACATTGCGTGTATCGTAATATGTTTTGACCGTACATCTGTATTTTAGACCCGTGTGTGTGCTGGTGCATTCACACTCCGAAAACATAGAATCAGTTAGCCAACAGTCTCATACTCACCTGTATGGAAAATTTTCAGTGTAAAAGGTGCAATGCACAATTTGCTCAACTCACTGGTCTAAGAAGGCACATAAGAGTTATACACGAACAGAGTGGCTCCTGGAGCTGCAGCTATTGCAGAATCAGCTTTACCTGCTTAGAGGAAGCCAGAGGCCACTGTGAAAAAAAGCCATCTCTTCTCGAAACCACAGATCAACGAGCTTGTTCGACAGGCAGGCATTACTAGAGCAATCAAGATCAAAGATTACTCTAGCTTCAGGATACATGTCCCTCCACCAAGACACACAATACCAGCAACAAATGCCACCGCCGTAGAATCTCTGTCTGGAGAGAGACAGGCAACGCAAGAAGACAACACACCCACTACGGAACACCCTAACGAGGTACACACACCAGATCAAGCCACAACACCCACAGAATCAACCGGGACCGAACACATTGCTGACAACATATCTGAGCCACCATCTCACACACAGATGGAAGGAAGACAGTGGACCTCTTCCACAAATCACAGTGGAAGAGGCTGATAACATCCACACCCAGTTCGTGATTCATATACCTGAGGGTAGCATACCGTGCACCAGCAACACGACAGACAACGAACTCTATTCGTTCCTCTTCGTTGAAACTGGCTTAACGGAAACTGTGACATACCTCACACCTGGATTAGAACCACGTATAGTCACAGATCGGGGAACTGACCCATAGAGAGGTAAGACAAAATGCACTCAACACTTACTCTTTTGACCCTTCATACAGGATAAACTAATCCAACTTCTATTTTCTCTGATGAGTATAACTACACAAAGTACGAAATGCCATAAATCTGAATCTTTCCACTTAAGATTATCCAACAAAATGGAAGCCAATGTCTATCAAATGCTAATTATACTGCATAACTTCCCGCCACATAGGGACATTACAGAACCACTTAAATACTCAGCCAGAGTCAATCTTGGATACTGGGTAAAATGCATATATAAAACTTTATTTTCCCGGTTACATCACAAGTTTTTTACGGTTACACCCAACCTAGAAAACAAATATCGAATTTTTCGGTTACACAACAAATGACTTTAACGGTTACACAATCCCAGAAGTCAAAAAATTCTGGTTACCAACAAACTGACAATTGGTAAATTCTGGTTACAAGATGTTAAATCCGGTTACAAAATCAACAGTTCCGGTTACAAGCATGAATTTTCGGTTACACGTAACCAGATTTTTACTCGTCGCGGTCACACCAAGGAACAACTGTAACCGGAGAGTATAAAAGCAGGCGCAAAACACTGCACTGACATTCGGATTTCGATCCAACTGATCAAGCATAAGAAAATCTTTAGAAGCTTTCATGACCAGTCGAAACCTATTAAGAGTTAAAGACGGGGCCATATAGAATCATTTTTGACGTAAAATTATGGCATCATCCTACACGCCGCTAAGCTGATTATGACGTCATATGACAACAAATTGATAGATGGATACTCTGAAAAGGTGAATTGAGGTGAACATCAGCTACATTTGCCTAATTACAACAAAGACAAAATTTATACAAGCGTTAAAGCATATTCAGACCAAAATGTGTGAAATCGTTAACGTTGTATAATTTTAGAGACTTAAATTGTCTACCTCAATGTAATGAAACGAAATAAATCTTAACATATATATGATGATTTCATTCCGTATAAATTCTATAGATTTTTTAGTTGTCACGTTGAATTTGTAGGGACTTGTGTCTAATTCAATTTCACAACCTCAAGAATTATATTAATTTATACGGAATGAAATCATCATATGCTAAGATTTGTTTCGTTTCATTACATTTAGGCACACAATGTAAGCCTCCAAATGTTAAAAATTTTAACAATTTTATATTAATGTGAATATGCATGCACCTTTAAGTTGTACTATTATTAGATATCTAAATATGGATATGATATCTATACTATTCATGTGCAAAAATAATGATGATTAAATATAATTGATGCTTAATATAATAATTAAGATTATTTTTAAAGCAAAAATTGACAATTAACCCTTTAATGGTCAAATGTTCTTATTGAATGTCCATTTACAGACCAAGAGACCATTTTTGAAAATTTACCACTGGAATGACTGGCTCGGTAATGATCTTCACTTGGCCTGCAAATGGACATTCCTCAAGAACAATGCAGAGGCCAGTTTGGGCCGGCTTGACCATTAAAAGAGGCTGCACAATGAATGTTATTATGCCAAGTCAACAAACATTAAACTTTTCTCCGATAAATTCCCTGTACCTCTCATTCTCAGAGCAAACAAACAAGAAAGCTGTTGAAAATTTTGAAAATTAATATTACTGGAAGCCATTGCAGCCTTAGGCAGCAACGAGTTCCAGTCATTTCAAAATATTCAACAACGTTGTTATAGCATAAAGAATTTACTTTTTCAGGGATTTGTCATTGAATAGGTTAATTACATTAGATAGATAGATAGATAGATAGATAGTGCATTTATATTGCGCTGAACTCCCCTGCGATTGTATGCTCTAAGCGCTGTACATTTGATCCCCTGTTCATTTAACAGTCTAAGCCTGGCAGCCACATATGGAGCACAGAGAGCCATGTCAAATACTTTATCTCAAATGAGGGCTTCCATTAGTTTCTAAACATATTTTAACATGTGTGACTCTTCAGGGCATGGTAGTGTAATATGATACGTGTATCTGCAAAACTAGGAAATCGGTCATGACAATTTAGCAAGCTACAACCTACTTGTACTAATCACAAACCATTATTGAAATTAATCAATGGCACTATAATTGTCCTTTCATGGTCAAATTTGGTTAAGAAAATTTCAATTTTCTCTTATAAAATGTCCATTTTGCAGGCCAAGACCATTTTTGAAAATCTACCACTGAAATGACTGACTCGATAATCCTGGTAAATTTTCAAAAATTGTCTGCACTTGGCCCTCAAAATGCACATTTCCCAGGACCACTGCAGAAGTCGGCTATGGCCGGCTTGACCATTTAAGTGTTAATCCTTTAAAGGTCAAGAAAATATAAATTGTGGCGTTTAAAGCGAATGTTCATTTGCAAACCAAATGAACGCTATTTAAATTGAAAATGTACCGCTAAAATTGTTTAATTATGTTTTATTATACCCCATCTTGATGTATTTATTAATGTATTGTATTTGTATGTATGGGAGACACGTGAATAAGACTTATGTCTTACTGTGCTCCCATTGAACATAATAAAATTCTGTTTAAACCAAAAATAGTCTTTTCTTGGTCTGCAAATGGACATGTCTCAAGGCTGCCACCAAAGCTGGCTTGACAATTAAAAGGTTAAATAATAATGATGACCTGATATAAATATAGCAGAACTTCCCCAGACTGACCCTGTTTGGATAAGTTTCCGGTTTACAGCTTGGAGGTTAAATTGACCAATCAATTTCTAGTTGCTATGCCACACCCATTTTTAGCTATGCCTCACCTATATCTAGCTATGTCTCGCCCATTCCTAGCTATAACTCACCCACTTTTAATGTGTGATGGAATTCATTAATCCAGTTTCTCAGTCAATCATATGATGTTATAATCAAATATGTGACATGAAGGTCAATCAAATGACATAATAAACTACGTGACATGAAGGATGACATCATAATCAATTACATCATGAACGACGTAGCTAAGTTCGTCAAGAATGCTTAATTGATGACAGACTAAGCATTGTTGTGCGAATTGTATGTCTACTATTTAATAAATATACTGCTGAACATTTTGAAACCAGTTTGACTTGGCGCCGTTGCTGCCAACCATGGGTGGAGCTTAGCTAAAACTGGATTTCTCCATTGTTTAATCCGGTCAAGAGTCGTCAAGAAAATAGAAATTGTTGCGTTTAAAGCGAATGTCCATTTGCATGCCAAGAGAAGACTATTTTTTGAAAATTTACCGCTAGAACAACTGTTATTTTAATGGGAAATTTTCAAACACAATCTTCTTTTGGTCTGCAAATGGGCATGTATGTGCCAAGACTGCCATCAAAGCCGATTTATAATACTCACTGTAATATGTATAACATGCTGAACCTAAATTTCAAGGTAACTATACGGGACAAGCTGTTCACTATTTTGAAACTAATTTGACTTGGTGCTGATGATTTTGAAACTAATTTGGTTTCTGCTGCCTATTAATTTCAAAATATCAAACATCATGTTTATTAAATCATAAATTCATTAACGACACACTATACATGTCATGCATGTACATACATATTCGTGACAGACGTTTCAATTTTTGTGATGGAGCTGTCTTTTTGATTATGGCATCAGCTAACAAATTACGTATTTGATTATGATGTTAGATACTTGAGCGACAAATCAGATCCCTCTATTCTTATAGCTAGGAGAACCCATTCTATGAGATACAAATGTATGGCTGATATGCTCAGATGTTCAGTTTACAGACGCTTCAGTTCGGCAATGTTCTACTCACTGACTATGAGAACGTTAGCCCATGCCAATACATTAGCCCATGCCAATAAGATATATAACAAACTCTCTATGATATAACAAATATTCTGTGGAATATTTTGAAACTAATTCGACTGGGAGCAGTTGCTGCCTGTTCCAGTAAAATTAGGTTCAAAATATTCAAGAGAGTTCCTGTACATTTATCTTGAAATTAAGATACTGGAATTTCAAAGATTAAAGGGTTAAGAACCTATATTGCGACTGCATGCAGACATTCCGTTTGACCTCCTTGGGTCACTATTAGTCAGAAATGTTGTCACCCTTTTAACACTAGAGGTCAAGCTTTCAATCAAAATAAGCCCAAACTATTCAATAGTTTATCCATATGACTGGTGAGAAACACATTACAGCTCTTATTAACATGCTTCCAAAACACAAACAAGTAAATACAATTTTGAACACAATGTAAGAAACGGTCTGTTTTAATTTGATTTGGAAGGCAGCAATTCAACTTTTCTGTTTATTCATCCATCATATGACATCATAGTAAACTAAGTGATGTGTAGGCTGACGTCATAATCATGACGTCATGAATGATTCCAAATAGTCTGTGTTTAACGCTTAATAGTCTGACACATTGTACGAATTCTATGTCTTTACTATTTAATAAACATGCTGTTGAATATTTTGAAACTAATTTGACTGCGCGTTGTTGCTGCCTTACGTAGCAACAGCAACCAATCGAATTTGTTTCAAAATATTCAACAGCTTACCTGCATAGTTTTCTGGAAATTGATAGTCAGGGAATTCAGACATCGATCGATCCCAACACGAGTGTGTGGTGTGGGTGGAGCTTAGATGGAGATGGGCGGGGCATAGCTAAAACTGGAAAGGTCCATTGCTTCCAATAAAATTAAGTTCAAATTATTCAACATTATGTTTAATTTTGCTTTAGAAACATGTTAAATTATTTCTGAGCTGTAGTGTAATGGTATTGCACGAATATAAGAGATAAACCTCCTCATTCTTGCATCCTTAAAACACGATTATATTTTAAACAATTCTTTAACTTTCAGTCAAATCATCTTCCCAGAAATCAATAGTTCTATATGACATGATAACAATAAACTAAAGCATAAAAAAACAAGAAATATAATTACAGGTGCATATTCATGCCAGAATGCTTCAAAATAAAATTATTAAAATTATATACTTTTAGAAGCTTCAAATATGTGTGTAGATGTAATGAAACAAAAGAAATCTTAACATATCAAGATTTCATATAATTTTTTAAGACACGAGTCCCTAATTCAGCATCACAACTAAAAACGAATTTTTTATTTGATGTGGGAAAGAAACCATCATATGTATGATAAGAGGTACACAATTTAAGCCTCTAAAAGTATACAATTTTAACAATTTTATTTTCACATTTTGGTGTGAGTATACACCTCTAAGTTTTAAACTAATAAATGGAAAATGTTAACGAACAATGCGATACAGCCAACCGTGTCCAATTTTGTTTGCGACAAATACGAAGCAGTAATTGTAGCTCAGCTGTTATGCGTCTTAATATGTGCTTCCATCTCCAGCAAACTGTAACACGTTACACCACACCGTGTACATGTAAGCATCTCTTCATGCTGCATAGTCATATGCTGCTGCAAAGAACTCTTGTCTGAACACACAACATCGCATTCAGAACAAGTGAACCGCTCATCTATGTCCCTAATCACAATTGAGCTTGTTACCGAGGTTCTACCTTCCTTAGCCGGAGGAACCTTTTTCCTTTTCTCCTCCGCTGAATCACATTTGTGTATTTTTAAATCTGCAGCGCTGTCTAAATATTTGGAACATTTTTTACATTTATATATTGTGCGAGGTTCATGTGGCTTCCGATGCAGCAGAATGTCCGAAGGACTCTCACATTTATACGAACAGATTGTACACCAAACATCACCGATTCCTTTATTAATTATTGTTTTAAAATGGCTCTTGTCATCCGATGTTTCAAGCACAGCCTCTATCTCTTTAGGAAGAATAGGTTTGGGTACAGTAGGAGTAGGTGTAGCCATGCAGATATCAGTTTTACTAGACAGATGAGTGCTTAAACATGCTGGGGTGGCAAAGCTTTTATGACATTTAACACACTGATATGCCTGTTGAGGATTATGGGGCTTTTTGTGGGTGATAATAGCCTTTTCCGTCAAACATTTCACATTGCACAATGTGCACCAAACTTCTGCCATTCCTCCTTTCATTGTCGTTTTTAAATTGTTTTTTCCTTCTTTGATTGGCGGTTTGTCGCCGGATTTAGTTTTTGCAACTATCTTAACAATGCTACCCGGGGCCTTAATAAGCGCATCTACATTCACTGGCACATCTGCTGGCTGACTACTAACAGCAGGTTTTACTGCCACTTTCGGTGGACTAGGCTTGCCTGGTACATACGCACCATCTGAATCATCTTCCCCTTCAGAGCCGGAATCAGTTTCAAATTCTGATGATGGTTCAAAATCGGATTCAGAATCAGGTTCAGGTTTGACTTCTACTGGAGTAGATGGCTCTACATCTTTTTCTATGACGACCAGGCTGTCCGTCTCTAAAGAAACGCGGCTAGTACCGAGATAGTTATTGTCTTCGATGGCCGGTCTGCCTGTCTCTTTAGATATACCACTACGTGTTACACCAAGATATTTATTCTGTATGATTGGCCTGTCTATCTCTGCAGATACACCACTACCTGTAATACCGAGATAATTATTCTGTTCGATGACCGGTCTGCTTGTCTCGGCAGATACACCGCTAATACCAAGATACTTATTCTGTTCAACGACTGGGTCGTCTGTCTGGACAAATACACCGCTATAGTTATTCTGTTCAACGAGTGGGTTGTCTGTCTTGACAGATACACCGCTAATACCGATATAGTTATTCTCTTCCATGACTGGGTTGTCTGTCTTGACAGATACACCGCTAATACCGATATAGTTATTCTCTTCAATGACGGGGTTGTCTGTCTCAACGCATACACCACTAATGCCGAAATAGTTATTCTCTTCATAATAGTCGCTTATGAAAGGTTCAATTTTTATTGATGATACAAGATTGATATCTGTCTCCATACACTCGATACTTCTATCATCAGAATTCTCAAAGCCCAGTGCTTCTGGCTCAGTTTTGATATTCGCTATAAACTCTGAATCATATGATAGTGATGGGGCCAGTTCGGTTTCTGGTACAGATGCAAATGCGATACCAAGATTCTCCACATTATAACCACTTTGTTCTGGTTCAGTTTTTACATTGGCAATAAAATTTTGCTTGGAAATTTTTTCTGCTGAGCTGATGTACTCCGCGTTCTGCGGATGAGTTGTTACTTCACGTGCATGCATCATACCAATACTTGCTCCTTCATGAACAGATATGGAACTACCCTGATAATGCAAGTTATTGGCCTGGTACTGGTCCAGTACCAGCCTATTACCTTGCGTTATCAGGGTATTTGTACATTCTTGAGGCTCAGTTTTTATTTTTGTGAAAATATTCTCATTGAGTAAAACTTGTGAGGCTCCGCTTTGTGCCTTAATAATCACATCATTGGACAGCATTGGAAGCGACACAAAAGCTGAACTCATGTGTCTAACAGACGGGTAATTCAAACATGGTTTAGCTATAAGCCACGTTGTGGGCTTAACATCAAGTAGGTCTTTGTCTGGCTTCACATCTGAGAACTGTTTCATATCCGATGTCGTCTTCTGTTGATTTATGCTTGTGTGCAATGAAGGATAGGCTATCCTGATACTGGAATTTGTATCAATGATACGTGTAGATAAAGATGCTGAAAATTCCTGACCATCATCTACATGTACGGATTGGGGATAATACTTGTACATAGTAGTAGTTCCTGTATGTGTAATTTCATTGTCCTTTCGTCTGTCTATTGCCAGATTATTTAATTGAGAGCCTTGACTTGTTGGCAAATCATGTTGTTCAGAAAAATCATTGCTTACTCGTCTAGTTTTGGTTGAACTGGATTGAGGACTAGATAATATATCATTAGCGCTAGTCCTCTTGAGACTATGAATTAACTCTAATGCTGCTTTCGATGTGGCCCGCCTAGGTCGTTCACTAGAATATGGAGATGCCATAACCAAGTTTATACTGCTAAGCGTGTTTAGTAACTCAATCAGTGTTTGCCTAATTTTTGGTGTTTAATACAATGGTTCACGTAGAATAGTCTCACGTTCCTGTTCTTCTGAACCATTAACTTACTTAACGATATACCGCTATGTGAGTCAATACTATCATAATCATCCGATACCCATTACATATCATGCGCTGTGCTGCATCAGGAAGTATTCGTTGCTTTCATCATTCTGATACCACACAACCAATCTTCGTCACCCATATCGTCACATTTCATAGATCCAGATCTACAGTACGATGTGAGATCACATCAGGATACCAAGCCTAAAACAGAATTCAATCGGATCAATTAAAAAATGTTCAAAAGTATAACATGAATTCCATGGAATGGGGGGATCTGATCTGTCACTC
This sequence comes from Chaetoderma sp. LZ-2023a, assembly GCA_034401795.1. Classification (NCBI taxonomy): domain Eukaryota; kingdom Metazoa; phylum Mollusca; class Caudofoveata; order Chaetodermatida; family Chaetodermatidae; genus Chaetoderma; species Chaetoderma sp. LZ-2023a. Next base: position 156,984,192 of record CM067370.1, on the reverse strand, counting down.
AAGTATATGACATCATAATTAACTAGATGATATAAATCAAATAATTCCCCCCCCCTTACCCCCCCCAAGCCAATGTTTGTGGGATGACATAATCCCACTGATTTAGATAGACATATGGATGGATACCCAAACAAATGGGAGCTAATAATTGTAAACTAGCCACATGAGATTACTAACCTATTCAATAACACGTTCAAGTAGAAGGTTTAGTTATTGAATGATAATAACCAAAGATAATGGACAACTTGTTTGACCATCTCAAAACAGAAACGACATGACATTTATTGTAGCATTTACTTAATCTATATTAAATAATGTACATTTCCCTAGAAACATAGCCAATGTTCCCATGAGGTTTCATCACAATACTCCAAGAAAAAATAAAGTTATTGAACGAAAGCCCAAAATTTGCACGGATGGACGGACACAAATTCAGCGACAAATGGATGGATAGATATAGGGATGGGCTGACTGACCCACAAAATAATGTACATTTCCCTAGTACCATAACCAATCTTCCCATGAAGTTTCATCACAATACCCCAAGCAAAGATAAAGTTATTGAACGTAAACCCCAAAGTTTGCACGGACAGACAGACACAAATTCAGAGACAAAGGGAAGGACAGCTGAAGGGATGGGCTGACTGACCCACAAAATAATGTACATTTCTCTAGTACCATAGCCAATGTTCCCATGAAGTTTCTTCACAATACCCCAAGCAAAGATAAAGTTATTGAACGAAAACACTAAATTTGCATGGACTGACGGACACAAATTCAAAGGGATGGATGGACGGAGAGTTGGGATGACTGACCCACAAAATAATGTACATTTCCCTAGTACCATAGCCAATGTTCCCCTGAAGTTTCCTCACAATACTCCAAGCAAAGATAAAGTTATTGTACGAAAACCCAAAATTCAGAGACAAAGGGATGGATGGATGGAGGGATGGGCTGACTGACCCTCAAACTAAGGTGTATTTCCCTACTACCCTACTACCATAGCCAACCTTCCCATGAAGTTTCGTCACAATACTCCAAACAAAGATAGTTATTGAACGAAAAGCCAAAATTTGCATGGACGGATGGACACAAATTCAGAGACAAAGGGATGGAGGGACGGGCTGACTGACCCTCAAACTAAGGTGCATTTGCCTACTATCATAGCCAACCGTCCCATGAAGTGTTGTCACAATATTCCAAGCAAACGTAAACTTATCGAAAGAAAATCTGTGTGTGTGATGGACGCACACATGGACGGCCGGACGCATGCACAGACGGAACATAATCCCCACGCATTTCGCTAAAGCGTGCGGGGGGGGGGGATAATTATGTCGCATGTAGGCTGACATCACAATACACAGTGACGTATTTAGCTCGATCATAAACATTGAAAAGTCTACCAAGTGTACAAATTGTATGTCTTTGAAGGATTTACTATGTAATAAACATTCAGTTGAATATTTGGAAACTAATTTAACCGGACGCTGTTGCCGAGATAGAAACCAACAGCATCCAGTCAAATTTAGTATCAAAATATTCAGCAGCTATCTGTAATTACCTTGAAAATGGGTGGGGTGGGTGGGGAGGGGGGTTCTAAGAATTCAGGATTCAAAGTATATAAATTGATTTCAACATGCATGCAGTGGGCGGAGCTTAGCTAGAAATGGGTGGGGCATAGCTAGAAATGGATCGCTCCACCAAATGTCTCGCCTGTCCCCTTTGTCCATGTTGTCGATAAACATCAGAATTATGGCGACAGATACTTGAGTGACAGATCAGATGCCTGCATTATTTTGTACCTTTCTCATCCTGATCGCTAGGTTTGATAATCATGTCCAGATCAATCATGTCCAGATCAAGCATGTCCATGTATGTTTACACTACAGCACAGAAATAAGTCAAAATGTGTCAAAAACGGAAACATGTTAACCTCTTAACCCTCGAATTTGTTCAAGAAGATTTCAATTTCCTCATCTAAAATGTCCATTTGCACACCAAGAGAAGACAGTTTTTGAAAATTTACCACTGAAATGACTATTGATTAAGGAGTACCATTTTGAAATGGTTCCAGACAATTTTCAGAAAATCAAAGATGCCACCAAAACATTGACAATTCAGAATTTAATTTCCAGAGGCTACAACTATAGGATCATTCCAGCTAAATTTGGTTTAAATTGCCCAAAAGGGTTACTGAAAAATAGCGTCTTAAACGAATTCTCACTTTCCGGAAAACCCAAGATAGCCACACAAAAAAATCAAGCAGTCAAAATTCTCAATACAAGTTCTGAAGTGTACAAGACTAGGGCCCATCCAGCAGAGTTTGGTTGAAATCACCCAAGCGGTTAATGAATCTTGCCGAAACAAAATCATGACACTTCGTCTATCCCTAACACATCTGTTGGAAAAAATTGTGAGTGTAGGTTCAAAACTCTTTCAGATCTGGACCGGACAAGAAAATTTTGAAGAATTTTAGCCTTTCAAGGGAGATAACTCTGGCGAATATGGGCAGATCTTATCGAAACGAAATCATGACACTTCGTCTATCCCTAACACATATGCTGAGAAAAAAATTGTGAATGTAGGTTGAGGATTTTGTCGAAATGAAATCACAACACTTCGTCTATCCCGAAGGCATACTCTGCAGAGAAACTGAATGGATAACCACGAAGGCATATGCTTCAAGGAAAGGTTTGGGACTGTGGCTCACACAGAGAAACGAACTTGAAATCGTCAATGAGATATCACCATATTAGGCCATCCTTAAAGTATTGTTGATTTGGGGTTAAATCCACAATTTTGCAATGATTCGGTGGGCCATCATTCTTTTGGTCTGGTGGGATTTGCCCTAACGAACAATTTGTTAAGGATAGTTTAATAAAAGCTAAATCTAAGTTTCTCTAAATAAACACACTTAGACTTTGCTTGGCACCATATGAAAAATACATATAAAAACTATGTTCAAAATGAAGAGATATTTTCTGTAATAATCAATACCAAGTTTGGTGACCATATGTGAAAAAGTCTTGAAACTGGCCCAGAGAAACATTTTCTGTGATATAGTCAACCATGAAAAGTAGGTCAGCATGACCTACATTTGACCTGCTTTTCATACTCTGCACACCCTCTCGCTAAGATGCATCCACATACCAAGTTTGGTGACCATGTGCAAAAGTCTTGAAACTATGGCATGGACAAACATTTTCTGTGATATTTAGTCGACCATGAAAAGTAGGTCAGCATGACCTACTTTTGACTTACTTTTCTAATCTGCACACCTTCTCCCTAAGATGCATCCACATACCAAGTTTGGTGAGCACATGTGCAAGTCTTGAAACTATGCCCCGCACAAACATTTTCTGTGATATTCCGTCAACCATGAAAAGTAGGTCAGCATGACCTACATTTGACCTACTTTTCATACTCCGCACACCTTCTCCCTAAGATGCATCTACATACCAAGTTTGGTGACCATTTGTGAAAAAGCCTTGAAACTATGCCCCGGACAAACATTTTCTGTGATACTCAATCAACCATGAAAAGTAGGTCAGCATGTTGACCATATGTGAAAAATTCTTGAAATTATGCCCCCTACAAACATTTTCTGTGATATTCAGTCGACCATGAAAAGTACTACTTTTCACACTCCGCATACCTTCTCCTTAAGATGCATCCACATACCAATTTTGGTGTCCATATGTGAAAATGCGTTGAAACTATGCCCCGGATAAACATTTTCTGTGATATTCAGTTGACCATGAAAAGTAGGTCAGCATGACCTACTTTTGACCCACTTTTCATACTCCGCACACCTTCTCCCTAAGATGCATCCACATACCAAGTTTGGTGACCATATGTGAAAGGACAGACATCCAAAGCGGCGACTATATGCCCCCGCAAAATTTTTTTCGGGGAGCATAAAAATTGTGAGTGTAGGTTTAAAACTGTTTGAGATATGGCTCCGACAAGAAACTTTTAACAAATTTTAGCTTTTCAAGGGCGATAACGCTGGAAAATACAGGCAGATTTTGCCAAAACAAAATCATGACACTACGTCTATCCCTAACACATCTGCTGAAAGAAAATTGTGAGCGTATGTTCAAAACTCTTCGAGATCTGCTTCGGGCAAGAAAACGTTGACAAATTTTAGCTTTTCAAGGGAGATAACTCTGGCGAATATGGGCGGATTTTGCCGAAACAAAATCATCACTTCGTCCATCCCTAATGCATCTGCTGAAACAAAAATTGTGAGTGTAGGTTCAGAACCCTTCAAGATACGGCTCAGAGAAGAAAATTTTGATGAATTTAACTTTTCAGGGGAGATAACTCGGGCAAATATGGGCGGATTTGTCGAAATGAAATCATTGCACTTCGTCTATCCTTAACACATCTGCTGAACAAATTTTTTAGTGTAAGTTCAAAACTCTTCGAGATCTGGTCCGGACAAGAAATCAGACGGACACACGGACAAAGGCTGACAGCGCCATCACATAATACGACCCCGTTTACACGGGCGTATAAAAATTGCATAATCATGCAAGCCTAGATTATAGTTGCTATGTTTAATACCATATCATTATTGGCAATATATATATATTTAATAATGACTTTAATAATGTCAAAACTTGACATTTTCAAACGTCAGTCTACGTTTCCGTGATTTAAAGCATCACCTTCGAACTGAGTTTGATAAACATAAATGTCGCCGCTGTCAAGTAATCACTAATCAGACATCGGTGCATTATTTAATCCACTCGTAAGTAATGAGATGTAAATTTTAAGTTATCCTTAGCCAATGTAAAAGACACATTGTTACTAAAGTCCACTCCCAAATATTTGTAGGACTTAACAGATTCGATATAGTAATTATTGAAAGTAAAATAATCACTCAACAGCCAGCAATTTTTGTTTAAAATTATATCCTTTGTCTTCGAAAGGTTGACCTCAAGTTTTCACTTATGACAATAATTATTTTAATTATCTAAACACTGCTGTAAGCCATCTTTGGATTCTGACAAAAGGACAATATCATGAGACATTGTAGTTTACTGTCACACAAATCAACAGGACATGTATTCCCCTTGGCTAACTCTAGAGGAAGGTCGTTTATGAATGAGAATAGCATAGGGCTTAATACTTCTTGACGAACGCCTTAATGTATCTGAAATGAGGGGGTGGGGTGGTGGTGGTGGTGGTGGGGGTTAGACTAATTAGCTTAAGACAGCTGTGTATTTAATAACGTATTTATTAAATCAATATGATGGCTGTGTTCGCTTATACTTACTTGGATACTTGGTGGGTTAGCTAAGGGTCGAAATAAGGCCATTTTACATGTACAATGCGGGTAAAAAATGGCTGGTGCAGGTAAAGTTGTAATACTTGGTGCACAGGGTGCATGCACATTTCTGGCTGATAAGCTATAACATAAACCCTCTTACCGACAAATCCCTGAAAAAAGGAAATTCTTTATAATATAACTTATTCTGGTGAATATTTTGAAATTAATTTGACTGGAAAACAGTACTGCAGCAATGGTTCCAGTCAAATTAATTTTTAAATATTCAACAGTTTTCCTGTATGGTTGTGTTGAAACTGAGATATAGGGAATTCATAGGTGAAAGTATTCATTTATGTGCATGTAGATTTTTGCTGTGCAGGCAAAATCCAAATGTTAGATGCACTTTGTGCATGTAGAACAAAATTGTTAATTCTACCTCTGGGGTTAGCTGTCTTCACCAAGGGGTACAGCTCTGCTTTGTTTTGAACACTTCCACAGTACCGACAGATTCTGGTAGATTATTCCAGTCCTCAACTAATCTGGATGGAAAGAAGTTTTTAGCTTAGCTAGACATGTGTTGCATCGTTGTTTAAACAATTTGAACGAATGTCCTAGGAGATCCCTTATAGGTCGCTGGAAGAGTGTTGTTGCATCTGTGGCAAAATAGCCATTATGGTATTTGTAGGTCTTGATGAGATCTGTACGTCTTCTTCTATCCTCTAGCATAGTGGTAGGAATTCCGTTGTACAGTTTACAACACAGTTTCTGCACCTTTTCTAATGGTTGTTTATCTTTGACCAGGTGTGGATTCCAAACTATAGATCCATATTCTAGTGGTCTAATGATGGAGTTGAATAATCTTGTGCTTATATTTGGTGACCTGTTGTTGAAGCATCTTTTGATCATTCCGATTTTCTGCTTGGCTTTGGTTGTAATGTGCTGATGATTTCAGAGTGTTAGAAACCAAAATGCCCAAGTCTCTCTGTTCCGTTTCCTCTTTTAAGTAATGTCTGTTTAGCGAGTACAAAAATTTATGGATGATCTGATTCTTAGGACGATACATTATGCAGCGTTGAACCTCATTAGCCATATTTTAGACCAAGCAGCGAGTGAGTTTAGGTCATTTTGAAGGAGTTCGCGGTCGTCTTCATCATTGATTATGCGGTAGGACTTGGTGTCATCTGCGAAGAGCTTCGCCGTCAGTCTGGAAGGTCGTTAACGAATAGCAGGAAAAGTACAATGCCCAGGATAGAGCCATGTGGTACACCGCTTGTAATGGGTTTCCAGTCTGAATGTCCATCTCTTAAAATGACTCGTTGCCATCTATGAGAACTGATAGGAAAGATTTGATCCATAGTAAAATGTGTTCCATTATTCCTAGATTTTGCAGTTTATGTATGAGGTGTGCATGTCGTACTGTATCAAACGCGTTGCTGCAATCAAAATAAATTGCATCAGTTTGTTTGTTGTCATCGGCTCGTCGAAAGCCGAGAAACAATCTGACATGGTCAATTCCATTGTGACTTATGGGACATTTGAATGATTTTTTCAAAATTGTAACCAATAATACAAAGAATTAAGACGCAATAGAGTTATTTTCTTAATTTAATCTGATAGCATAGACCTGACTATAACCAAATATGAATGTAAACTGGAATTATCTATCACCTTCTCTTGTGGACAGCATGCATAAAGGGTCTGTGACTTATGGGATGTTTGTGGACCACAGTTTTATACCCTGCTCAGTCACACTGCAAATACTATCTCAGTTTGAGAGGCAGCTTACATGTGACTATAATTCTATTAGGGGATACTTGTAGCTTTCTAAAAAGACCATAGAGACATACATCCAATTTTTTTCACCATGGCAGTAGTGAATTATTAAATTGTGACTGATGGGAACGTATCTAAAAAAATATCTGTAGGTGTCACTCCGAGACATATTAATCTTAATAGAAGAATGGAATCATCACAGTATAAAAAGAGGCATTATATTCATTAGTAATGATCACCTTTTTTTAAGCAAACACAACAGCTTAAAAAGTTTTTATTCTATAATTACTAATGCCTACACTGAAGAGTGAAAGCTTATCATGATTCATGATGCCAAAAGACTGCATATTTTTAATATGTATTCCCAAATAAAGTGCAAAAATAATAAAATGCTTAATACAATGGTCACAAATTCAGCCATGTGTCGGTTTCAGGACCTTTGAAATTGTGACTGATGGGACAATTATCATGACTATGGTGACACTTTATACATGCTTCTGGCATTATCTAGCATGGGCTTTCTTTCCATGCTGGCCTTTATTTGCTCTTCATTATACCAAACTGTTTTTCTCTGGTTCAAACACATAGGTTTTCCTGGAGCTAGATGCCTTAAAGGACAATTCCGGGATTGGTAAAAGTGTACTTTATTTGAAAGACCATTATATGACTAACATATTGGATCCTAAATAAAAACAATAGACAAATAATACGAGTAATTATACCATCGTAAACATGCAATTATTTTATTTCCCGGGTGGTGCCATTTTCTTGCAATGAGAGCGAGATTTCACAAGATCCTGACGTCATCCCCGCACCAACGCTATCTTTGCCGAGCACGAAGGCTGTACAGTAAATATGTATATGCATGGAGGCCTAACATGTGCTAATTTGTAATCGTTAGGACATTGTCCAGTTAAGCTAGTAAGTTTTTCAAATAATTCCAGTATCCGAAGTCGGTGAGGAATCGTTAACCCCTCGACCGCTGAAGCACAGATGCCATTTTCTCTCTCCTATCAGAATGTGTTCATTTTGATAACAATGCTGCTGTAAGTCATTGCTGTGCACGACAGCAACACGATTCAGCAATATTTTTTTTTCTCAAAATGTACCCCGGCACTATCGCTGTAAGTAGGCTATTACGCAGTTTACACCATGCAATAAGGGTTAAATGAAGTGGCACTCTTGACACGATATTGTCAGATTATTCAGCCGACTCAAGATACCGTCATAGCATGTGTCGCAGGCAGTGTAAATATATATTCCAAGAAAGCAAATGATATGATAATATTGCCGGAACCACTGAACCGATTATAATAATTCTAATACCTACCTGTAGCTGCAAATTCGAAGATGTATCCAATGCTAGAGATGTTAGAATCGGCCTAGTGCAGGAAAAACTAAGCCAGCAAAATTTCAAACAAAAATTTCAGGATCCGTTCTATCCATCACCCAATATCAGAATGAGTATTACAGCTACAATGACAGAATTTACTGTGCCGAAGCTTTACAATGTTATCACACAACGGGAAAAATTCCATCAAAATATCTTAATTATTGAAATTACTACAGCCTGCCGGGCAATATGAAAATTCCAAGATTTTATGTCAAAATGTTAATTCATTTGGTGATATCTCTGGCAATATTTACGTGAGCAAAATTACAATTGGTCAGGCAAATAGCCATTTCTTTCAGCTTTAAGCACACTCCAATTTAATAACAATATACAAAGATAGAGTCTGCGAGACAAAAAATATCTCATGCTGAATTTTACCAAAAAAAGGATAACATATTCTCAGATCATATCTTAGATGAATACATTTTTTTTATATATTGCAGTCTTTTGAACCTCTTGTCCAATATTAACATCCATTATATCATATTAATCTCGAGGTCGGCACCTATTTAGAGATCCTAAAATCATTGGAATCACTTCAGCGGTTCGTTTGCTATTATCATTTACGTATACTTCCTTAAAATATATACCCGCATCTATTGGCGTCGCTCCTCCAGTCATAGCAACAGAGGTGGAGCGGGGCTGACGTCGCTAGACACGATGAAATGGCGATAGTTGGTTACGCTATTTCTATCTGGTTATTATTCTGGCGCAATTTCATTAAACATGTAATAATCTTTCAAATAAAGCACACTTTATCATCCCGGAATTGTCCTTTAAGGCACATAATTTGATGCATGTTTTCCTTTACACCTATTAATCCATAATAACTTATGGAGTCATAATCGACATTTACCCATTGTCCACAAGCGTACTCATTGGGGGGGGGGTAATCGATCTCTTCGGGAGCATGGTCATCATTTACATGTACTACATCATTCTTATTACCTGTGTAGGCCCACTCACAAATGAAAATATTTTCTGATGTCTCAATGGAAGAATAAGTATCATACTTAATAGCATATGGCTCAATGGCTTCAAAACAATGAGCTGAACGGCTGCCAAATAGTGTTCTAGTTTGGCAAATTCAGCTGAAGATGCAATATCTAATTTCTCATTTCTCACCTTTTCAGACACTCATCTTTTAACAGTCCCTCCAATACCATCAATGCACCCCTTACCATTAGAGGTGGCTGAAAGGTGCCGCTTTGTTGGCAGACTGTTATGGGTTTCTAAACTTGTCTTCCCCATTTGTGCTATTACTAAATATTTTGTAACTTATGGGACAAAACTTAAACTGGTCTGCTGAGAATATCTACACATCAACTCGTATATAAGCACATGGCTCTGATAGGTTTAGCAGTCTAGTAGATAGGAAAATATAAAATTACAAAAATAGGCATTCCACTGAGATACAGACCAAACAACAAAACCAAAACTGTGACTGATGAGACAGAGCCGCCTAGACAGTTCTGGGTCAAATTAGTGCAGAGACTGGTAATCAGGTCGATTCATGACACTGGATATAAAAAGTGTATTGCACCTTTGTTCTGAATTTATCACCCAGAAGCATAGAATGCAGTGTGAACTGAATGTGGGAGGAGCATAACTAATCACTAAACTGACTAATATTTAGCTCAAATTTAGCCTATATTTTGAAAAACTATATATCAGGAATAGAAGCAGGTATCAACAAGGTTAGACCTGTTTTAGAAACCAGAACCATTCTCTATTTGATTTCAGTGCATTATTTAACTGTAAAGTTAATTTTTTTAAATCATGAAAATGTTATTTTTCTGTGTAATTGACCACATGCACTCGATGAGTTGCGTGAAACAAGAGCATCTTCCCATGCTGATGACAAGATATTAGCTGATTATCGTCGATGTGTTGCCACAGCGTGTCGAGGACAAGTCTTTCCATGACCATTAGCTTGCATATTTGGCTGGTTAAAGCTAAAGGTCGAGTTATTTGGTGACAGCCAAGATCCCTGTTTGAATAGTGGAGTCCCATTTGACTTATAGCTCTACATATCTGACTACGTTGTTATTATCATTTATCAAACAATGAGTTTCTCTAGCAACACGTTGCCAAGGGAGAAGGTGGTAGTCACAATACTCTCTTTATCCAGCAGTTAGCCTCAACTCTGTGGACACCGACCTGCTTCTAGTTAAGTCCAACACGGACATACATGCAGCTAAGAAGATGGAGAAACAAGCACCCCCAGAAGCCCTGGGGGTAGCTAGCTCTTCGACGGTTGACCAACCAAGAGTACAGGTTGCGAGGGCTCAGAAAAGAAGGAGAGTAGATGAAGATAGCGGCTGTAGGATAATGTCCCACAACACACCAAGTGTCAGTGCCGCCAAATATCTCAGACCAGCCATCCCAGAACAACATCTGGGGGCCTACAGGCAGTGGAGAAACGCAGCCTGTAAACTAACAAAACTAGAATTTCAGCTAGAAAGGTTGGAGTAGTCACTAACAGACCGCTCACCACCCAGCATGCTAAAAACCAGGATCACATGGAACCCTGAGAGGGAGGAGAGCGAGTTCAGGACTCAGTGGGCCCTCCGACATCCAAGAGTTCTAACTCACCCTCACACAAAACTTGTTCGACCACATGAGCAAGAAACTGGGAGAACAATACTCTGTCGCTAACGGTCACAAGACTACATTCAAAAAGTGCTGTGACCAAGCCACTAATATAGAAGCAGAACAAACTATAGCCACGACAACGGGTAGGCACAACCGCCTACACTGGTCCCAGAGCCCAAGAAGGAGAAGACCATTGAAGAGAAGCATGGACTGCCGCCAGAATTTCAGGCAGCCCAGAAGAAATAACCACCAGCAACAACGCCGGCCAGAGAGACAAGCAGGGCAAAGCCGCCAAACAACTGCCCACCGCAGGGAAGAACAGAGACCGAGGAGAAGCAGCCCTAAGCCGCTGATGAATCCTACCAGAAGTGACATGGCCATAGAAGAGCTACTACAAGTCATTAAGAATCTGAGGGACTCAAGGAAATGACTATCACATCTATTGCTGTTCAGAAAAAAATATTAATTACAAAAATCTGCTTAAGAATAATACAATATCAAACAATTGTAGCAACAATTCCAACAATACAGAATCAGAATCTTACACCTCATCTTTTGTATTTCATCTCTCAGATACACCCCTCAACATGGCGACTGTCCATCTACTGGATAAGGGTCTGGGCTTTAGCCCTACGGTTTCAGAACCAAACATGGGAAGCCTATATACCGATTTACAGGCTTTTGTCTAGGGCTGTCGTTCGTGAAGATTTTCACGAACAGAACCGGTCCGCGATACGCTTGTCCAGTTCACGAACCATCTAATATTCAAAATCTGAACCGATGAAATAGAATTAGAAATATTGTGAAACACAAAATCATTTTCAAATTCCAAGTGTCTTTAGTGACAAAATACACAACAAATGCTTAGTATATAACAGCCAGATAAGTTCAAATATCTCAAATAAGTTTCACTGCATGGTTAGTTGGTTACTTCTTGCGGTTTTATAGACGACACTAGTTAAACAAGCATTCTGTAAGTCTACCTGGTGATATATATCTTTAGAGATTGACAGTTAAAAACTCCATTAAAAATTGACAGACGCAGCTGAAACTCGAACTTGATCTGTAACTTCTCATAATATAGCAATAAACCAAGTTTCAGTTATATATGGTGAAGGAGAAGGAAAGTCTTGAAAGCTGATATGTTTGTATTTCATAAGTCGAATGGGGACATAACTCCATCAAAAGATGATGCAAACGCCTGAAACTCGAACTTGGTCTGTAATTTCTCATACTAAAGTAATGGACCAATTCTCAGTTGAATATCTTGAGACTGCGAGAAAAAGGGTGGAAAACTAATATTTTTTGCATTTGATAAGTCGAAAGGGGCATAACTCCATGAAAAACTGACGAAAATGTCTGAAACTTGAACTTACTCTGTTCTGTAACTCCTTATACTAAAGCGATGTACCAATTTTCCCGTAAATACCTTGAAGCATTGCGAAAAAAGTGCAGAATGCTGATATTTTTCATCGAAAGCGGGCATAACTCCATCAAAAATTTATGCATACGCCTGAAACTCGAACTTGGTCTGTAACCTCTCATAACAAAGCAATGTAACAGTTCTCAGTACAATATCTTGAAAGACTACGAAAAAAGTGCGGAAAACTAATATTTTTTGTATTTCATAAGTCAAAAGGGGCATAACTCCATGAAAAATTGATGAAAATGTCTGAAAATCGAACTTGCTCTGTAACCCCTTATACTAAAGCGATGTACCAATTTTTCCTTAAATATCTTGCAGTGTGAAAGAAAGTGCGGAAAACTGATATTTTTCATCGAAAGTGGGGCATAACTCCATCAAAAATTTATGCATACGCCTGAAACTCGAACTTGGTCTGTAACTTCTCATAAAAAAGCAATGTAGCAATTCTCAGTATAATATCTTGAAATACTGCGAAAAAAAGTGTGGAAAACTAATATTTTTCGTATTTCATAAGTCGAAAGGGGGCATAACTCCATCAAAAATTGATGCATACGCCTGAAACTCGAACTTGGTCTGTAGCTTCTCATAACAAAGCAATATACCAATTCTCAGTTGAATACCTTGAAGGAGTGCGAAAAAAACTGCGGAAAACCAACTGCGACAGATGGACAGAGAGACGGACAGACAGACGGAGTGCAAACCTATAGTTCCCGCCCCCCCTCCCGGTTTTACCGGTAGGGGACTAATAAATTGATATAGGGAACCAGGCTAGTATGGGAACCTCATCTAGACAACACAGATATCTAGATCTGATAGATCTCCTTGAGTTTCAACAGCTAAAATCATTTTGCCGAATACAAATTCTCAGCTACTTTGAACTGGATTTTGTATCGAGATATTACTAGATAATTAGAATGCATAACACTTTGCCAAAAAATACGCCCATATAAAAGCAGTTGGTTGAGCGGTTTTACTGGTAGTTCATTTAGTGCGATCTATACTGTAATTGTATACCTATATCTAGGATTTTTACAACATTGACCAATTTGCGGGAGTAACGATTGCGCGCTGAACATCCTCGATTTTAATCAGAGAATGCACATCCCATTTTGATTGGATATACTGACTGGTGTTCATTAGAATAGCCAATGAAAACGTAATGGAAGAATGATTAGAAGAATAATTTGAACGCTGTATCATTTCTCGGAAATCATGGCCAATTTTGCAAATAACAAAGAAAATATGCCTTTTCTTTGACAGAGCATGCATGCCGCATAGACCTTATAAGCCTGTAATATGTTGAGATGGTGTAATACACATATAACAACATTTTCTTGGCTTGTAATGTCGATATTTGCCGGTAAATTAAACCATTTTAGCGAAGAAGGTATGTGTTACTCTAGGACGATTACGCTATCATGGGTGTGGGTTGAACTTACTCAGAAAATATTGTTGTAAATCTGAATTATGGTTTATCATTTAAAACTTGTATACGGCTAGAATAAGTGCTTAGTAAATAGTTTTCGTCATGATTTCCGGATATTTGCCTTAGACAGATGGAAAATACATGCGAAAAAAATTAATGTATGGTTCGCACACCACAAGATTCATCAAATTAATGTTCGAATATGATTCGTCTTCCCAGAGTTCACGATTGTTCGAAGGTTTGCCCCAGCCCTACTTTTGTCTAAATCATTTCTTCACCCCCAACCCACACCCTCCTCCAAAGGGGAACCAGTGTTCTCACAACAGCCCCACTGTTGGCCCCACCTGATTTCAGTGATGTCATAGCTAGAAAATTTGCCGTTAAAAAAACTTCAATGCCGCCACCCACCATGGATGCGTCATTTGAAGCTTTTTTCAAAGCAATACGGTATGAATACAGTAATCATATCCACTATAGGTCAAACAAGAGTAATCTAAGTTCTAAGGAACAAAAAGCATTGGTAGAGCTACAAAACGACCAGGTATACAGTCAGCTAGCAGACACTAGGGTTTATCAAAAGGTCAATGAGGATCTAACCTAAAAACACACTAAGTTACTGGAAAAAAGACTGGACCAAGTAGTTAGAGACAAGGAAATAGATGTGCAGCTTGCAAACAGACTGCTACCAAAACCTCCAATCACTGCAGAGCTGTAATTTAGTGAGTGCCCTGATGCAAATGCACTTGAAAATCACTGAGGGCATTTGGATATCAAAAGTCAGACGTCCTCATGAGCATGCCAATTTTTGGTGCTTGGGAAAAATATCACTGCCTTGAATATGTATAAATCCATAGTTGCATGATTTTTTTTTCTATCATGGCATAATACAAATGCAACTTCAGAATCATTGCTACTTTGAATGTTGATGACTTATTTTATAATAATGCAAGTATGTGTACCAATTTATTATATGACATATTAGAATGCGGGCAGCCTAACCTCAATGAGGGCACTCTGTTTTAAGTTTTAGCATGCCCTGATGGCATTCAACTAAAAATGCTAAGTTACGGCACTGCACTGCCAGGTTCTATCTACTACCAAATGTGCACAAAAATAAACTCAACGGTTTAGTCCCAGGCAGACCTATCATCAGCGGGATAGGATGCCACACATAACTGATCAGCAGTTTCATGGATGAACACATCAAGATCCACGTCACAAGAATTAAATCATATTTAAAAGACACAACAGATTTCATCAATCATGTGGAGCCCTTCGGCCCAACAAGTGCCGGCACTCTCCTAGTCACCATGGATGTCACATCCCTGTACACCAATATACCAAGCAATGAGGGCCTCAGAGCAGTAGCAAAATTCTGCAAACACCACAGAACACCTGGTGATCTGTCTATCAGAGGGCTACTAAACCTTCTAAAACTTGTCCTTCAATGCAACAATTTTGAATTCAATGGCGACCACTACCTACAAACCAGTGGAACTGCCATGGGTAGCAAAGCCGCCTGTACATTTGCTTGTATCTTCATGGCCGACCTAGAAGAAAAACTTCTATCTTCAGCGCCACATCAGCCAGCGATCTACGTCAGATACATAGATGACATCTTCATGACCTGGGAGCTGGGCAAAACAGCTCTAGATGAATTTGTGACACATATGAACGGGGCACACCATAATATCAAATTCACCATGGAATCCTCAGACACACACGTATCTTTCCTTGACACCCTAGTGATACAAACCGAAGATAACAACATTATCTTTGACATATACACCAAACCGACAGACACGCATGGCTATCTCCACTATAGCTAAGTCCACCCCTCAACCCGCAAGGACGCATCCCATACGGACAGTTCCTAAGACTGAGACGCATATGCACCCGCATAGAGGACTATGACAAGAATAGTTCGCTACTACAAGGTTACTTTGAAGCGTGAGGATACCCATTGCATATCCTGGTAGAATCTAGAGCAAAAGCTAGATCACAGGACAGACAATTACTCCAGCTACCCACAACAACCGCCAAGAGTCCACAACAGAGACCAATCTTCGTATGCGAATTCACCAGAACAGGCATATTTTTTAAGAAAACCATTAACCCTCTGGGCCCTACCAAGAATTTCACAAAAAAGTGCTACAAACCCTACATCTAAAAGCTAGAAACTTGCTTAGAACCCTAGCCTATAAGTGGTAGTGGCGTGATAGTGGCGTAGTGCTACCATGCCAACTATATTAACTATTTTTGGCAAAGTAACAGATCACTATATATAAAACTATATATCATTAGAAAGGGCATTAAAATCCCTTTAAGTACTGTACATATAAAGTTTGTATGAGTAAAACATATTTTAGTTAGTCAATGTGCCTCTCAAAATGGCCACACCTTGTAGGATAAATAAATTGGTCTATTTTTGCAAAGTATATCGAAGTTTTTTTTAATTTTACAAATGCCATTGATAAATTTAATCACAATGGTATTAAAACTAACAGATACAAAAGTTTCGTGAAGGTTTTCATCCGATAAGATGTGAAAATGACAATTATATTATGTCATGGTACCGCTAAATTTCGAGAAATTCTGGTCATGATTTTTGGGCGAGACCTCATTCAATGTTGAATAATGCCTTTATACATAACCGAACACATACCAGGGTTTCTCAGCGTTGACAGCGAATAAATGGTAAATTTTATGCTATGTAGCATTGCTGGGTGCACTCAGCCATTTAAAAAGCGAACGCGAATGTTTTACACTAAGATTCTATAGCATCAGACATTTTTTCGTAGCGGCATCCCCAATAGGAATCGTTTATCGTGAAAGATTGTGAGAGAACAAGAGGAATCTGTAGAATTGTACCCATATCTAACATATGAGTACCAAACTCATTACCCGTTATTGGCAACACCGTATCACGTGCTATAAGATTGATGCGTCTGATTGGTCGGGAATGCATGAATATTAATTTTTCCGGCAAGATGGCGACACGATCAGCTGTTTTGCAAAATAGTATGTGTGTTCAAATGTCAATCTATGCATATTTCTTGTACGCCACAAACTAAAAAGTAGACAGATCACTAGATTAACGATATTGCCAATTGCGAAGTGGGATGCCGATATATTTGACAACTTTCGCATCTCAACTTGCCCTAATTACTGACGGTAATTTGAAGAGTACGTTTTCTCGGAAATTGTAAACAAAGACACGCATCGATGATTGAGCCTATCAGGGATTGTTTATCTATAACCTTGTTGTTATTTCGCGACCAGAGGTAAACGAAATTGATTTATATATTATTGCTTCTGCTGCTCTCTTAACACAATCTATAACCTTCTCGGTTAAATTAGTCATTGTGTAACTGAAAACTTAGAAGTAACAGCACATTTACTAATAATCATTGATGACTGGAACTTACTAATAACTACTTAGAAAACAAATATTTCACTATTGCCCTGGTTACAAACATTCTATCACCATTTACCGTGTGGCCAGTATCCTCTGATCAAAGATAGAGAGAACCAGGGCCTTGAAATAAACTTGTGTGCCCAAGATCAAAAACAATTGTCACATTTGAACCTGAAATTCCAGAACTTCACATTTACAGTCATTATAAATGTAAGATCAAAATATTCAACAGAATTTTGAAACATTCGTAGCAAATTTATTATTCGCTCTTGTCGATTGAAAAGGTTAATCCAGTAACTAGTAGTCATACTCCCTCGTTGGACGATATATGCCCACCATTTATTATATTATTCATTTCATTTATGCGCTAAAATCTGAGGGCGGTGTATGACCATAACACCAGTTGTCGGGTCATAATGTTTACCAGTATATCCCTTAGTCTGAGTCTGCTCTGACTCAACCTGCCCCTGTGACAGATATTTGGACAGACTGTCAGTCTGTCCAAATATCTGTCACAGGGGCGGATTGAGTCAGAGCAGACTCGGACTATATATCCCTATGACCTTGCGCCGTACATGTATATTGTTAACCATCTAACATTTGAGTCAGACCAAAACTGCTGCAGTTGTCTAGGAAAATGTCAATTTTTCGACCAAAGTAAGATTATTTTAGAAAATGTATCATTGGAATGACTTGCTCTTGGTCTGCATATGGGCATTGTCTGAGAAAATTTTAAATTTCATGAAAAAATTTTATTGTTAAAGTCTTAAGATAACACTTCTAGAATCTGTATATTTCTAACTTATCCTTCCTATTTTTTGCAGGTGACTGAGGGGCGATGGCTTCTAAACGGACTCAGTTTTTCCTGCTACGGCTAATGGATTTACCATCATGGATTTTATACAAATATAAATTCGAAGACCTGTGTTACTCTATAATCTAATTTCTGTAGGGAAACAGTATATTTGAACTAAAACATGATGATGTATGTTCGAAACATGATCAGCTACTACACACATCAATGGCTGACAGCTATGCCGGCAGCTGTTCTGGATCGACTGCCGAGTGTCATCAACCATATTCCTGAGGGCTCAGCTAATGTACATCTCACATAAGCTCTATGTATCATTTGAGATTGGGTGGGATTTGAATCAAATATCAATAAATTTAATTTAATCTCTTAATTATGCCCACACGTTTTGAAAAAACTGCAGGGATATTACAATCACCTCCATCTATCTGTCTGTCCATCCATCTCCTCAGAAAGCTTTTGGTAGAATTCAATCAAAATTATTGTGTAAATTACCGATATGCTTGTGGATTGGGAGACACCATTTACACTAGGCTCCATTCCCAGATGGGGGGGGGGGGGGGTGATGGAAGACTGTCAAAGTTAAAGGAATATAACCAAATCTGGTGATTTACCATATCATGGCCCTATGGTTGTAGAATGCGAGACAACCTAATACATTAGGCTGTGACACTGCTTGGGTCGGAAGGGGCTGATAGGGGAGGGGCAAAACGTCAACTGAATTTGTTATGTGAGTAGCGGCGACAGCAGAGTGAAATCTACACAATGTAACGTGCACAAGATCAAGGTAAGAGATGAATTGCCCATATCTCATTTTAATGTTACCATAAAGGAAAGCTGGTGAATATTTTAGAATTAGTTTGCCGTTGCTGCCCTGGTGAGTTGGGCAGCAACAGCTTTCATTCAAATCAAAGTACTTGAAATTGGTTTCAAAATATTCACCAGATTAGCGGTATCTATGGTTACCATGAAATTTGGAATTCAGGATTCAAAGTATATAAACTGATCCCAACACACGCAAATCATCGACGGAGCTTATGTAGAGATGAGCGGGGCATAGCTAAAAGTAGATCCATCCATTAGAAAACCAAGATTTCTGCTTTTTAGTTTTTACTATGTTTAACCCTTTCGTGACAAGTCCTGAAAACAATGTGGCATGGCAAATGATGTTTGTAGACTAATTTCTCAATCCGAAAGAAAATGACATTTTAGTACGACGACTTTGAATTAATTATACCTACCTACCTTGTCTCTTTGAGTCCATTCATTATCCCCATACCTACCTTGTCTCCTTGAGTCCATTCATTATCTCCATGTTTTGAAAAAATGGGGATATAATTGCCTCCATCCACTTATCTGTACGTCCATCATGCTATCTCCTCCCAAACAAATGGGTCAATTTCAACCAAATTTGGTATGGTGGTTACCCATATGATTGCGCTTTGCAAGACATTTAGATTTGGCCCCGCCCACTGGAGGTCAGGGGGTTGGGTCCAAAGTTCAAATATCCAAAAAAAATGTCTGTCATACTTTACTCACAAACTGTTGCGTGGAATTCAAAGAAATTTGGTGTGTGGGTTGCCTATATAATTGTGGATTTCCTGACATTTATTTCTTTGGGTTGGAGAAGGGGTTAAAAGGTCAAGATATTTATTGCAAGCAGAGATTGGAGTCTTCCAGATTTATCTAGATTTCTGGATTTTTCATAGACCACTCTTGCACACCAGTTGACACCCTATCCATGAATTGAAATTAAGCCAAATGAGGCACTAAATTCAGATAGGACTAGTGATTACTAGATTCTACATTAGCCCTTCAAATTTTCTTTACAGACCAAGGGGGCTATTTTTGAAATTTTACAACTGGAATAACTGGCTCAATTACCGAGCATTCTAGTGGTAAATTTTCAAAAAGTCTTGCTCTGCTAATCAACATTTCTTAAGATCACAGCAGAGGCATTCTCTGGCCACCATGACCATTAAAGGGTTGACAAATGAAATTGTTACCATTGAGCTCGTCATTGTACTAACCCTGGTCAATTTCTACTAGCCTCTGGCTCATGTTAATTTTAACTCCTGCTCTCACAGATCACTTCCCCTGATGACATCCCGATTTTTCAGAACAATCCACTCCAGTCTCTGTGTAATGAACTAATTCAAACAAATTTGGTATGTGATTATGGAGTGCAGAGGATACGCCTCCAGGGATGGGATGGGTAAAGAGGTCAAAGTGGTGAGCATGGGGATTTGCTATAATGCGTCATCGACCAAACAATCTAGTTATCACTTACTTACCATCGTTGTCGAAGACTTGATGCTTGATAAATAACTTTATGAACAGGAGTAATCATAGATTGTAAACCATCGCCGAGACCACCCTACCATTTTTGTCATATCCAAATTTGTTAAATCTTTATGTATGATCACACAGATCACAGCCAAAGTCTGGAAACCCTTGTTTTGGGTTATGTTGGTTTGTTGTGTTAAAATTTTTAACGAATCGGATCAGTAGCTTTTTAGATGCAATACCGGACGCATGCACACACAAAATACCCTCTTTCCCCTTAGGGCAAGGGTAATAATCCAGGAATGAATAGCAATAAAGATCAAAAGCACCTGCAATCTAAAGAAACAATCTGTTTAGTATATTTTGACAAATTTAATTGGAATCTATTGTTGTCCAAAACATTGCCAGTTTCCAATCAAATTGGACTCGATATATTCAACAAATCTACTATATATAGTCCAGTCTGATTACCTAAGATGAGATTCTCTCTCTCCCTCTCATTTCGAGTAAACTTTATTTGATATTTACACTGATAGTTTACAAATAATACATTATTCAACCCTTTAACACGCAAGCTTTACCACTGGGACATGTTGTCACCTAATGCAGCAACATCTTCCAGTCCAATCGATCTCAAAACATTCAACAATTTAATCACCAGTCTTACTAAGTAATATGACAACCTTACATAGAAGAAACTGTGTTTGACATACATGTAGTTTACAATGGCAGCTTATACAAGTGATTCGAAATAAAATGGTACAGATTTACATCAAGCACATCAGATTTAACCCTTACCACTCTGATGTCAATATTCTATCATTTAATGTGCCAATAGCCTGGAAAACTGGTACTGTTCTACTTCTACTAATAGAAACTGGTGTACATTTTTCAACAATTTTGGTTTAGTAGATGATGTTGTTATCTATGACAGCAAAATCTTCCACCAAATCTGTTGAGAAAAGAACACCAGTGCTTTTAATTTAATTTGAAAGTTTAAAATTTTGACATAGAATGGTAGGGGTTAATAAAATAGTGCAGAAGATAGAATTATAGAATCATCATTTTCACGAAATCTCAACCAGATAACTGTCCTATTCGCCATATTATCCTGAAGAAAAAAAGAAGAGAAACATTTACAAGATGAAAGACCAATAGAAAATGGAAATAAAACTGGAACAGTCAACAAAGGTGGTTTCAAGGGGCATTAACAAGCTAATATGTCTCACGACTGTCCTTACTTTAATAATGCATGTTACAGGCCTGTATTGACCCAGTAGCGGCCCAATAACATGTGTTATCAGGATAGATGCTTGAGGAACAGAAATTAGACCATAGAAGCACGCCAATATCTCCCTAGAAGCTAAATGACGGGTGTGAGATAATGGTATTAATGGACAAACTATGTAAGGATGCACACTTTAAATCTTTTAGGCGTCAGTATAGATATTCAGCTGTATGTAATATTTTATCGAACGAAATTATAAATTAGGTTAGACATTCTCACTAAGCGATTCCGGCCATCAGGGAATCGAGTACTCGGTTAAATAAATGACGGGTGTGAGATAATGGTATTAATGGACAAACTATGTAAGGATGCACACTTTAAATCTTTTAGGCGTCAGTATAGATATTCAGCTGTATGTAATATTTTATCGAACGAAATTATAAATTAGGTTAGACATTCTCACTAAGCGATTCCGGCCATCAGGGAATCGAGTACTCGGTTAAATAAAGGAATCGACATGCTATTGTTGACGATTTTACGCTAGGAATTTCATTCACAGAAAACTATTTATATTTTCCTGTAGAAATTTGTAAACAAACTGAATTGACCAATCAACAGTGGATTTATAAAATTCAATTATCGGACGTAATGTAACGCCAAGTTTGATTGGATAAAACGCCCGTAATGCCTGCGTATTTAGCGATCGAAAACTGGTGCTCTTAAAGCCGTCTAGACGGCGCGTAGGACACCACATCCAATTATTGAAAAACGTCCAGATGGCTCATAGGTTTATTTGTACGCTTTTTGCGTGCCGTCCAGACGGCTCGTAGGTTCCTTAGGGTTAAGCAATACTGGCCAATCCTGGTAGCTAGCAACAAATGCAGCTTTCCCAGAACCGCCTCTTTTCAGTTATAGAAAGAATAAAACAATCAAAGACATGATTGTCAGGGCAAAACTACCATCAGAAAACACCCCCCATCCAAAATAGGAACTCCCTCAATGCATGCAAGACAAACAACTGCAATATCTGCAAGAAAATGCAGAAAGACAGATTCTTCAGCAGTTCCCACACCGGCCTCACATATAGGGTCAAAATTATAGGCAATTGCCAGACGACATACATTGTCTATCTCCTCACATGCAACATATGTAAGAAACAATATGTGGGAGAATCTCTACGAACCTTCACGATCCGAATACAAGAGCATTTGAGATCAATATCAAATCTCCACAGAAGCGAGAGAGATGACACCCCAGTAGTCAGGCATTTCAACAGACCTGGACATTCCAGAAATGACATGACAAGTTCAGAATAATTCAGGTCCTATAATCAGACACTGACGATGAAAACTCCACCCGATGGATGAGATAAATAGAGTGTCACTGGATACACCAGCTCCAAACAATGGCGACAATAGGCATAAATCTAGCGGGTTAAGGAGCAACGTTCACTTGGACCAACACGCCCACCATGGAAGGACAGGTCCAAGACGTTTTTATTATCCTCTTTAGAAAAAGGTGCTCCCCCAACTCATTTTTAAAATCAGAATGTGTATAAGCATACACATTTTAGCGAAGTCACCACCATCGACGCTGATGTCATAAACGATGACGTCATAACTATCGCCATCACCAAGCACGCCTTCAATGCCATTACTCTATAAACATTCCTAAGTATGGCATTGTTTTACTGTGAAAAGTGCAGTGCAGTGTTTGTTTGCCCATATATACTGTACAATTCAAACAAACTCACGGATATATACAAAAAAGTCATACTCGCCACGTTGTATTCGCTTCTTTTATTCTTTGGCAATACCATATACCGGACATCACCACACCCACACATACGCTTTCCACACAAAATCAACAGTGGGGGGCCCAACAGCACCACCACAAAGTTAACAAAAAAACTTTGCCTCTGATGAGTTCCGCTCAAGGAACAAAACGCCACAAAGTTTGAATCAAAGAAACTTAGTGATAACACACCCATGATCATTAATCACCACCCTACAACTGGGCCAAAACGCTAATCCAAACTCAGCACCAAACGACAGAAAAATTCTTATCAAAAAATGGCTGGAAAAACTTAACAAAACAAACACAAACGTTTGTAGCGGCGAATTTGACAAAAAAGTTTCACAACCACCAAAAAGTTTCACAACCACCAAAAAGGGCACAACCGGTAAAAATCTCACAACCGAGTTGACCCACAACTGGTAAAAGGTCAATTGGCAAAAAAACTTGGCCAAGCCGCCAAGTCTGTACCAGTAAAAGCAACAAAGCCGCCAAAACATGGGCCAATGTGTAAGTTCAAAGTTGTTTATTTCATACCATATTTTACATATATACACCTGTGCAAAAGTTAAGCACCAGCAAAAACAATAGAACGTAGAAACATGATGGTACAACTAGGCTGCCATACTTTTTGTCCCCGCGTTAGCCGACATAATTCCAAGTACGAAATGCACATGCATGCATGACTTCACGCCGCTTGATGTCCGTGCGTGGAGGGAAACAGCACACGTGTTCAGTTATGTAAAAGTCCAGTTTGAGGTGTAGAACATTACATACAGATTTAGGCGACAAGATTAGGAATTTTGTGTTCATGACCGTGGTTTATTTGTACAGAGAGAATTAGCTCTTGATTGTGAACCGCTATGGCAAGACGAAGGTTGGCAGACAGCTGAACATTAACCATACTGTAATCAGTCGCTTGATTGCAAAACATGGGCAAACTAACGAGGTGAAGGACAGGCCTAGATCTGGAAGACCGAAGAAGACTAGTGCCCGTGATGATCAAGCCCTAGTACGCCTTGTTAGGAGATCTCCATTCACCAACAGCAGAGTGCTCAGCCAGCAATGGGAAACGCGCAATAGAGTGTCAATGTCTACCGTCAAAAGGAGACTGTATGCTGCTGGCATGAAAGCTAGGAGACCTGTCAGACGTCCTCTCCTCACTGCACACCACAAAGAGGAGCGTCTAAGGTGGTGCAACGAAAGAAGACACTGGAACATGATATCCTGGAGACGGGTACACTGGTCCGATGAAAGTCGGTTCCTGCCTCATGCCACAGATGGTCGAACTCGTGTATGGAGGTCCAGACGCACGGCGTACGACCAACGTAACATCATGGAAGAAGTTCCATTTGGTGGAGGTTCCGTTATGATATGGGGGTGCATCTCATTTGATTGTAAGCTGGATCTGTTGACTGTACCTGGAACACTAAATGGACAAAGATATCAAGATTCCATACTGGATAGAGTTGTGGTCCCTCATTTTGTAAATCATGCACCTGGAACCCACCCTATATTCATGGATGACAACGCCCGACCACATCGTGCTAGAGCTGTGCATGAATACCTCCGCCAGAATGCCATCGAAACCCTACCATGGCCAGCAAGGAGCCCTGACATGAACCCTATTGAGCATATCTGGGACATTCTGGGAAACATGGTGAGAAGGAGGGATCCTCCTGTGCAGAACCTACAGGAATTAACAGACGCACTCCATCTTGAATGGCAACGAATACCACAATGGCGTATCAGTCGGTTGGTGACCAGCATGAGACGTCGTGTCCAGGCCGTCATCCAGGCACAAGGTGGATATACCCGGTATTAATAATGACAGTCTCAAACTCGTGCACAGATGTTAAACTTCGTTTTCAGACACCATTAATGACAATCTAGCCACCTGTAATATTGCGAACGCGAATTAATATGATATTGTGTATAGAAGATAACGTTTTAAAAACGGTTTGAGTAATAATTTTAGTTAAAATTATATCCTAATCAGCAAAATGTATTCAGCATTATATTTATTGGCGAGATTTTTATGCATTCGGGACGACTGCATGATGTTAATTAGCCGGTAACATAAATAAAATGGATGCCGTTGTTTAGAAATGTTTTCCCCGATACAAATTTCAATGACAAATTCCCGCGTTAGTATTGTGTTTTATATTGCATATTTATCTGAGACTACCAGAGAAAAGACGAGTGGATATTTATTTAATTAATTCGCTGCTTGATTTCTCTCGGCATACAGCGAGTCACATGGAGTTACACAATATGCGCAATTGGGGGCCACATTCAATTATTAGTTGCCCCGTACGTAGCTTAATGGAAAATATGGCCATTATTATTCATTATGCTTTTCATGCTCGTGAGTATTTTGTATTTTTAACAATCCTGATACGAAAAACCGAAAATATGTTCATATTCGGTTTTTCGATATTTATTTTTTATAATCCGTTATGAAACCGTCAGTGCAGGATATCGGCTTTAAATATGGTTCGGTATATCGCGCAGCCCTATATATATATATATATATATATATATATATATATATATATATATATATATATATAGGGCTGCGCCATATACTATGGGTACTGAAGTTTGTGAATCTAAGCAAGTAATGCACTCGTGAAAGAAAACTCTTAAACAGATCTGCGCAAGAATTTAACACAATATAAAATAACACTTCCGAATACAAATGCAAAGATTTCAGTACAAAATTCTAATTTTTAAACAAATTTCAAGCATTTGAACTGACCCACCTCACCAGGTTATGTGTGAAGTAGCAGTACCGAATTTTGTGAACTGGTGATTATGCATCTTCAGCTGTCTGTTACATGCTTGTAAATCCTTAAATATCACTGTATTAGTTTGTTGAATGTTTCAACTGCTAATTTTGCCCGTTTTAACCCATAAATTAGTCCTACATATGAATGTATAAATTATAAAAGCAGTTGATACATTTGAAGAAAAGAAAAAACTCAAATGGATGCCACTTTCGTTAGGTAGTGACGTCACATGAAATTCATAAATATTAATGAGCTGAAGAAATGAACTAACGCTAGGGTCTTTAAAACATGTTCAGCAGGCACAAAGGGAATTTTAAAAATGTCTATCGTTAAAGAAAACATGTGTGCACTTTATGTTAATTTTGACATTTTGGTAAATCATTGATAAGCACCCACCCCTTCCTCTAGAGCCTCTCCAAATAAAATTTAGACATGCTCCCGTCAATCAGTCTAATCCGATGCGGCAGAAATATGTACACAAAGCAGGTGGTAACTTTGGATTGTGAAAATTGCTCATTTTAGGTGCTAAATAAGCGCAAGTAAGTAATCTAAGAAAGTGCATTAAGGAATCTTGAGATTTTTATCACTACCATCAGTCAGTAATTGTATGACGTTTCTTGTTTTGACCGTATCTTGCTCAAAACTTTGTCAAAAGGTTCAGAACTGTCAATCAAAAGGTGGCTACTGTGTAGATGCGTTCCATGCAACATTACATCATAGTACAAGGGCGATAAAAACAAATTCACGAATTTCGGTACTCACGAGTTTAAGCAACTCGACCATATATATATATATATATATATATATATATATATATATATATATATATATATATACATATATATATATATACACATACATACATATACACATACATATAGGTACACATGCACACACAGGTACACACACATATAATAATAATAATAATAATAATAATAATAATAATAATAGGATATTTAGTGCGCTATAATTCCACGCAAATATTGCGTGCTCTAAGCACTTACAATAATAAAATAAAATGATCATACAGTTGGATATGCCTGACGGAACAAAAACGTTTTAAGATTTGATTTAAATATAGCTAGAGTGGATGAAGATTTAAGACTAGCTGGAAGATCATTCCATTCTGTAGAAGCAACAAAAGCAAATGCGGTATAGGTATGTATAGTGTATGTATAGGTATACACCTATACCAACATGTATCATATGAATGCATACATAAATATTTTATATGTGTACAAACATTCATACATGTATACACACTCACACACGCATGTACATGTACATGTGCATATACTAATACATCAGTGTGATATTCTATGTTGGTTTTGAATGATTTACTATTGGTATGGACGGTATGGAGGGTGGGATGGGGACGAAAGGGGAAAACTCATCACTGCAGATAGAGAATTTGAATGGAAAGGTTATCACAGATTATGTTAGATTGTTATATTGGTGTACGCGGGTTCACCCGACATGTCTAAATATAGTAGTAGTAGTAGTAGTAGTAGTAGTAGTAGTAGTAGTAGTAGTAGTAGTAGTAGTAGTAGTAAAAAATCTCAGACAGGAGAACCAGTAATCTCCATTTCCAATGCCCATATTTTGTCAAGAATTTCTCCATCTCCGGGCTCAACAAATGAGGGTGTATAAAGGACACACAAATTTGACTTATAGGCAACGTCTATTTTCATATTATGTCAATTGTTGGACTAGAGGGAGTCCCTGTTATGTATGTGCTATGAATTTGAAAGAATTGAAATCGTAAGCGAAAACCGGTATTGTTAAAAATTATGACATCTCCTTTACACGCCATTGAATTTGAGTACCTTTACTTACGATAATGGATTTAATCTGGTATCAAAAATGTTTATTTATGAAATTTACGTCAAATATGTGTCATAAACACCGAAATTGTGCGAAAATACAATGGTAAACATTTTTTTTTTCAATGTGTAATTTCCGAATTCATATATGTGGATTAATGTAAGTGTGCACGATATTGAATATCGGATTCGAGCTCGAGATGGCTATACGTTAATAGTCCGGGAGCCAATTTTCAAAAGGGGTCTAGAAGAATGGTTTCGTAGCACACCCAGTATTCAGAAGGTTTGTCTCTATATTATGCTAGACCGATGTCTTGGGTATATTCTGAGCCGTGTTGTACAAGAAAATTGTGGTATCACTAACCCGTGAGAAGCCCATTTACAATAGGTGTTGAATGTAGCTCTCAAACAATTTTCACAATGGTAAATTTTTCACAAACTTAAGCGCATGTTATATCAATACAATCTTAACCAAAATGGAAAGGAGTGATCGTATATCGCAGATTTATACATAATCAACCTCGTTTAAGACACCCGTATGTTGCTTTGTACATATTGGGGCACTTAGGTCTTCTTGTGACTAGCAATACCTTAGCTACAACAATGCCATGTTTTCTACATTTTTCATAATTAAACTTTTAACTGACATGCAGTGCATGTCTACACAAGCTGGCAGGACATATTTATCACGTGAGCAAATGAGAGAATGTTACTCATCCGTGTCAGAGTCATCTTCGACAATTGTATGCTGAACATTGTCACACATTTCACCTCCCATACAAAGGCATGCTTCAGTGTAGAGTAGATTGTTAGCCTTGCATTGACAGAGATCTGTTCTTTTGCAGGCAGACTTTTGACATCTACATGATGCGAGTTCAATTAATCCAAATGGAGCAGGATCCTTTGACATTAGAACAGGCTTGAGTAGACCAACCACTATACTCCAGCCATGTCCATTTGGAGATGGAAGATTCTGAACAGCTTGCAATGAACGTCTCCAAACAAGAGCTTGAAATTGGCCCTTTCGGTGTGATGCTTTAGACTATTCGATGTAGGTGGAAGATTTTCATTTCTTTGTCTCTTTTGACAAAAGAGCCAATAACGGGTTTCATCAGCTGTCTTTCCCACATCCCTGGTGGTATGCAACTCACAGACAAATTTCTCACATAGAATTGCAGTATTCGGTGATAAGTCAACATGTTCGCCGAGTTGGGCTAAGCTAAGCTGATGACATTCAGATGACTTTAAGAGATTGAATGATTTTCTCTTAGCGACTCCAAATAATGCACTAGTGCTATCACAACCTGTAAGAGAATGAAACCCATGCAAAGACAGACAGATAGCTGGGCCCAGTACTTGAGCAACTGTATGTATTGGTATGTATCGCAATTTGTCCTTTGTGCCCGTACGGAACCATAGTTCAGAACAGTGAAGCGAACGATACGTATATATACTAAGTACTGCCACGTCTGTATCAGGAGACTGTATAACAACACGCATGTGGTCTTTTGAAGTGTGTAGTGCGTGCAACATCATACGCGTATCTGCTTCCTCATGATCTGATCGAAGTTCTTCCAAATACGACGAATTGTTCGCTGAAATGACAACAACATCCATTCCATCGTTAAAGCCACCAGCAAGAATGACGCAATTGTCGGCAGATAGCATATTTGGACCAGTATCACGCCACCGCTTGCTGAGAAATGCAACCAGGTTACTTTTGTTGCTTGGATTGCTGATGTACTTGGCCCATTGCTTTGGAACGGGAGTATTTTCTCCAGCAATCTTTGCTTCCAATGCTGTTGATGACCCACGTTTTAGCCGCTCTTCCGCTTTGAGAGATTCCAGTCTATCATATCTGTCAAAAACTGTATCTACTCTGTTGCAGTCTTCTTGATTCAGTGGATCTGTAAAGATGTGCCAGTATTTATCAGCCAATTCTCCAAATGTAGACGTACCTCCAGTTTTAACCATTTGCACAATTGCCATGCCATCTACTACATAAGCTGTTGCGCCTGTCTTGTCAACAGGTGGAAGCCGTCCATCAACATTTACTTCCTTTTCTAGTTCACTTAACAAAACACTTCACATTCTTTCTTAGAGTCCCATCCGTATGTGACAATGATAGTGGAACAGCAGACAGTTCATACGTTATCACTAGTTTTAAATCAACATCTCTGGACCTTGCGGCAATAATTAATCGACCAAATAGTTCGCGGTCAGATCTCACATTGTGAATTTTTCCATCATTTGTTTTGAGTTTTTTCTTCTGTGCTAGGCTGGCAAATGTTTTAAGTTTTAAGTGTGGCAATGTGTCCCAAAAGCTTCTCGTGTTAGTGTCCAGCCGCTCCTGAACAAAATTGTCCATAATCTCCTTACCAATGTCACAGGCGGAAACAAGTCTCTTGGCGATTTCACTAGGCAATACCACGCCAGTTGCAATGTTTACAAGCGGAAGACACTCGCTGTCGTCGTTTTCCGCAATATTAAAGGGATTGGTCATTATATCTGATGAGAACATCGAAAGTATCTTCTGCACATCGGTTTCATCCCTGTTCATTCGATTAGTCCCCATTTCCTTATGTACTCCAAACATGTGACTATCTTGTAACCTACACATTTGCTTTGTGACCGTTGTTATGGCTGCCCTCTCGTGGCTAGTTAAAAACCACCTCTCCAGAGCTCCTGGATTTTGTGTTATTCCAATAATACCACCTCGCTTTTTGGAATCCAAATTAATCGATTGCTCTAAGGCCATATCTGTCCACACTTGATTGAATGGATGGTGTGAGCGACTTACGGAATGATTTCCATTCAACAATTGTTCATGTACATGGGGGATGTGTACTTGGAAGCATCTTCATGTCCGCAAGATATATTGGCAGCCATCTTGCATAATTGGTTCTGTCCATGCTGTAGAAATATGGCGCCATAGCAGCAGTAGCAGATAGGTGTGCCTGCCAATCTCCAGTTCTCTCAGCTCTTATGAATCCAAGCAGCAACTCTACCATATGAATATATGA
Source organism: Chaetoderma sp. LZ-2023a (assembly GCA_034401795.1). NCBI lineage: Eukaryota > Metazoa > Mollusca > Caudofoveata > Chaetodermatida > Chaetodermatidae > Chaetoderma > Chaetoderma sp. LZ-2023a. The sequence goes on along the minus strand of CM067370.1, from coordinate 156,953,126 downwards.
GTTCCAAAATGCGAACAGGTGTGATTTCGAGCTTGACTCAACTTTAAAGGATTTGAACAGCTGTTGCAATTTATTCATGTACATACACACCTCTTTGAAATTTTCTTGCAGTGCGTCTAAGTCGTCAATGCTGCTTCGGCACATCTTAATTTTCTCATCCAGACTCTCCAAATCTGTTGGAGTAATGTGGTCTTCATGTTGTCCATTTTGTTGAACCCATTTGGAAAAAGACTGCCATTGTAATCGCAGCAGCGCTTCCAGAACCTCGCCTTTGGTATATGCATGCAAAATGTATGTTGGATATATGTTAGGTCGATATCCGTCTAAATATCATATATGGTGAATCTAATACGATATTGCTTTGAGTTATGACACGATCATGCTTATATCGTTGTGCACTGTGGATACAGCCAAAGCCTAGACCCCCTATGCAAAGAAATCAGGATAACTAATTAGTGCTACCACAATTTGTTTGTACAACAGGGCTTAAAATGTGTGGGACATGTCCCCCAAGCCACAGCAAGTGTCAGACCTTCCGAATACTGGGTGTGCTACGCCACGATTCTGACCTAGCTTTAGCTCCTGGACTATAACATCGTGTGTTTCTTTGGCCGTGGCAGAAGATTTGATAGTTAATTCTGTGTAGTTGACCTTGAATATTCTTATATTACCCTGTAGTAAATTTTAAGTTAATGGGTAAACATTCAAGAAACAAGATGAACAAGTTCAAGATTATTTATTTTGATATAGAATATACATTTACAGTTTCACAACAGGTAGTCCACCAAAGGCAGAGCCTATGTGGCGGTGGACCCCTACATATAACACAATATAGGACATAAGAATACTGAATACATAAGGTTAACATGTTATAGTCCTATATATACATATAGTTAACTGTCTTGCCGCCAAGCCTCTGCAGTCTACATTTTCCATGGAAAAGGCCGGAAAAGATCCAAAAATGTCATTTAGAACTTGTGTTAAGTTCACCTATTTCAGACCACGTGCTTTCATCGCCGGATGTGTTTAGGGACAGATCGCCTATTGTTAAATTGAGTGATATGTTGGCAGCCAAAGAGTATATGGACGAAGATGATGTCAGTTCTCACAAGAGAGATTCAAGAGATTCAATATTATTTATTTGCTTCTTGGATACCAATTTACATACTTTCAATACATGTTGTGCGCCGAAGGCATTGCATATAGTGGTGGCGGACACCTAACATTAAACATACATAGACAATTATACACACAGCTTAGCATAGAATGTGAGACATACTTGTGAATGTACAGATACGGTACTGAGCTAAGTAGACATAGAAAAAAGAACAAACGATACAATACATCTGTGTTTTTCCTTTTAGTTATTAAGATTAGAGATTTATATTTGGAGGGGGGGGGGGGGAGGGGGATGGGGGTCATGCATGCTAATTACCCCCAGCTCAACCCATAGGTTGCTATTTAGTAGTAGCACTTGTTGAAGTGCGTCAGATTGAAGGAAGCAGTAGTCACGATAGCTGTAATAGTGCATTATGGTGTAGTAGTAGTAGTAGTAGTAGTAGTAGTAGTAGTAGTAGTAGTAGTAGTAGTAGTAGTAGTAGTAGTAGTAGTGGGTGGTTGTTATGATAGTAGCTATGGCAATGATACAGGAGTGTGTGATCTTAGTTATCTTGGCATTGTGTTTTCCAGATCTAGTATGTATTGAGTATGCTAGTTTTAATTATGTCTTTGTATGATTTTAGTGTTAGTATTTTTTCGCGTGTGTTTTATCTATACTATTCCATGCTTTGACGACACCAACTGAAATTCTACGTTTCCCTGTGTCTGTTCGTGTATATCTAATGTGGAGATCATGTTTGTTCCTAGTGTTATATGTGTGGATTTCGATGTTGTTTGCAAAGCTGTGGGTTATAGATTTAGGTAGGATTTTGTGATGAAAGGCTCTGGAAATGTTGATCATCTGTGACTTGCCTATGTCTGTGAGTTTAAGAAGTTTTTGTGTTTTGAAAATGTTTTGACCCTTTGCTGTTTTTGAGAACATTTTAATGCACTTTTTCTGCATGCTTTGCAATTTTGTTAATTTGGTTTTTTGTGTGTTAGTCCAGATGGCATTGCAGTATGTTAGGTGTGGAAGGATCAATGTGGAATACAGGGTTTTGATGGTATAATATATATCTAAGTTTTTGGCGGAGCAAAAGGCATTGGTGTCATCGGCAAACGGTATTAGTGACAAATTGTGGCAAATTTTGGGCAAGTCATTCATATAGAGTAAAAACAGCAGAGGGCCTAGAATTGACCCCTGAGGAACACCACAGGTTAATTTCCTGTTTTCAGAGCAGGTTGCATGAAATAGCACGCATTGTGTTCTATCAGTTAAATAGCTCTGAAACCAGGCAAGTGCACATCCTCGGATTCCGTAATAGGCAAGTTTTCCTAATAATATATTGTGATTGATAGTATCAAAAGCTTTTGAAAGGTCCAAAAAGATGCCCAGTATATGTTCTTTCTTTTCAATTGATTCAATTATTTTTTTCTGTCATTTCAACTAGTGCGAGCATTGTTGAGTGTTTCTGGCGGAATCCATACTGTGAAGCACATAAAATCTCCTCTTTTTCTAGATAATTGATTAATCTATTATACATTAATCGCTCCATTAATTTAGAGAAAAGTGGAAGTATTGAGGTCGTGATTGAAGTTAACCCTATTCAACCTAAGGCAAGTACTGGGGCTCGCATGAAATCTGTAAGTAGTTAATGACAGTTCGAGTTCATCACTCATAATTAACACTATGATGCAAATAAAACATGATTTACTTGCAGGATTCCACGATCACAATGAAGAAATAAGTAGTGAATTGGGGACTATTTGGTTTCATCCCAGGTAGGTCCACTACACTGAAGTTATTGACGGTAGTGGATAAATGGTTACAAATATTGGATTGTGCTGGTGGTGTGGTGGGCGTTGCATATTTTGATTTTTAAAGGCATTTGACAAGGTTCCCCATCGTAGACTTGTACATAAACTGAATCTATATAACATCAACCCACAGATTATTAAATGGATAGAAAGCTTCTTGTCACAGCGTAGCCAGAGAGTAACCATTAGTGGTAAACCCTCAGAATGGAAATCAGTATTTAGCGGGATACCACAGGGATCAGTTTTAGGACCAGTGTTGTTTGTTTTATATATAAATGACTTACCTAGTGTGATAACTAACAATAGTGACCCAGCAGGCACATGACATTGTTTCAACATTGAATCCACGTTGAAATCACGTCATGATGTGATTTCAACATGGATTCCATGTTGAAACAACGTCATGTGCCTGCTGGGAAAGTATACCTGTATACGGATGACACAAAACCTTTTCATGGCATAAAATCCATTGATGATGCTAACGAAATGCAACAAGATATATACTTGTTGAATGAATGGACCAGTAAATGGTTACTCCAATTTAATGCTGATAAGTGTAAATCTATGCGAATTGGCAAAACCAATTTACAAAATCTTAGCTATAATTATCGGTAAAGAAGGGTCCCATATTAATCCAACCGAAGATGAAAAGGATATAGGAGTTATTATTGATGATAAACTATGTTTCGAGAAGCACATAATAGATAAAGTTAATAAAGCCAACTCCATTATGGGTGTAATAAGGAACATATTTGTATACCTTGACACAAACATATTTAGAACCCTGTATACATCATTAGTGCGACCACATCTGGAATTTGCTAATCAGGTTTGGTGCCCCTATCTCAAGAAACATATGGAGCTGTTAGAAAATGTTCAGCGAAGGGTGACAAAAAGTGTCCCAGGACTATCAAACCTAAATTATGAGATTAGGCTCAGGATCCTTAATATACATTAATAATAGACATTATCGAAGCTTACAAAATTATAACAAAAATATGATCCAGAAGTGTGCAACCTCTTTGAATTTCGATCAGACTCAAGAACCATGGGGCACAGGCTAAAACTATACAAATCCAGATCACGTTTAAACATACAAAAATACTCCTTTAAACATAGAATCGTGGACTTATGGAACAGCCTTCCGAACCATGTTATAGAAGCAACAACCATGATATCATTTGAAACAAAATTAGATAAACTATGGGACAACCAACCCCTGTACTATAACTATCTAGCTGGCAATATAAATCCCATGTTTTATTACCGAATTGAATAAGGAAATTAGGAATCTGTCATTACAGGCTGTTAGCCTTCTCACAGAAATGGAATATGATTGATTGATTGATTGATAGATATATTAATAGATCTGTGGATTACAGTAGTGGCCTACAAAGGACACATTCAATATTAACTCACACTATTTAGGCTGCACGGCTTCCATATCAGTCTCCCTCTTAGTCTTTATGGTGTAAATAGCAATATATAAATGTTTATAGTTACATAGTTATATTTAATTAATCATAGTTAAAGTATTATTAAATTTCTTACATTACTCTATGTATATCACACATTTGTACTGTACATGTACTGATGATATTAAATAAAGTAAAGTATAAAGTAAAGGATTTCATTGCGAATGAGATTTCTGATATTAAAGTGAAAACTGCCACAATTGATAAAGCAGTTGTAAGCGTAAGAAATGAAAACATGAAAATAGTAGCGGAAAACAATTAAAGTGTTTAAAGAGGCTATGGAGAGATACCCGTATGATTTCAACTTATTGCTATATGGTGTCCAGTAAGCGGCGAATAATGATTGTGTTATACTGGTTAAAATCGGGCTGTTTAAAGAGAAGTTTCGTATTGCAGCTGATATTGACACTGAAAATACTCATCGCATTGGGCTAAAAACAAATAGAGTTAGACCGATTGTATGTAAGTGCATTAAAAGACCCCAGAAAATAATGGTAAGAAAACGTATCAAGGAAATGAACGATAGACATAATAATAACAAGATTCACGATTCAAGATTATTTATTTCATGCTTAATATACAATATACAGACATTACAATTGGGTAGTCCATCAAAGGCAGAGCCTATGAGTCGATGGACCCCCTACACACAAAACAAAACATTACAATAATGTGATAGTTAATTATACAAACATCTGTGAGTAAACACAGAACACAGGAAGGCACAACATCTATTTTCTTTGGTACCATATTGTCATGATTGTTCTACATGTAGCGTATTCTACATATAAATGGTCTTTTAGATTGCAACTAGAAGTTTTGATTGTAGATACAGGGGTTTTTTTAATACGGCACAGTTGTGTGGAGGGGGGATGTTGCTCAACAATGTCACAGTAGTATTTGTGGTGAGAAGTTGTTGGTAGGTCTGACTTAGATATTTTATAGTAGAGTGTCGGATTGAATGTGGAGTATTAGATCAGAATCTGGAATAAATAAAGAGCATTGACGCAGGATTTGGATAGATGGTGTAGCACGGATCGACTGGATGGGTACCGGCCATCCCAGCTAAGCTGGGTACGGAACGGCCATCCCGGATTTGCTCCAACCCTCTGAGTAGGATAGTAACCGTATATAAATAAGCCCTACGAGAGAGGTTTTCATTAAAAGCGGCTAAGTCTGTTAGAACGCGTGGTGCGCATGCGCGCGCGTCAGCTTCCCTGACAACACATAAATGAATTGAGAGAGAGTGCATGCCTATACTGTACCGAGCTGGTATGTGTGATTTTCTTAAACTATAACATTCTCGTTGTTCTTGGCACCGATCAGGACCGGAATAAAATGAGGATTACAGAACTTTTTACTATTTTAAAATCATAAAGGCGTGCATGCATTAAATAGATAAAGAATATGCTGTGCACGTGATAACCACGTCACCATTTCTAGCTGCACGCTGATTGGCTACTGCTCGGCCGCTGATTGGCTGAGGCACCTTCCTCTGACGTCACAAGTAGTATAAAAGGGGTGAAAACTCGAGAACCAGGAGCACCACCGGCGTGAAAACCGACCCGTCAGGAGGACTGCTGGACCGGCACGGACTAGACGTGTGCAACTGCTGAACTACGGTGATTCCACCATCACTGCGGTGCCATTCAGATTTCAGTTCACCCGCACCAGTAAGCAGTTCTCGACTTTCCGTGATACAAGTTTTTGGACGCTCCCGGACGGCCATCCTGGTGCAAAATAATTAAAGTAATAACTCCTGCATCTGGACTTTCCTAGGAGAATCATTCCGCGGTTGGCCGTGCGGGCCCAAATGTAATTCTACGGAATGTAGAGCTGATGGTGATTCTTGGTGGATGACTCGCCGGATCTGCCGACCATGCTCAAAAGTGGATTCAAACTTCCGCGCTGCATGTCGCGTGTGATTATTAACTTTTAGACCACAGTTTGGTGGGACTTTGCTCGGTGCGGCGCAAGAGCTATGCGATGTATCCTGCACCGTGTGCCAGTTATTGTACATGCATAAGTAAATATATAGCCCTCTCTGTTAATGGGCAACTCCAAACTTTCATACCACTGTCGCCGGACGGAAACTTTACAACCAACTGTTTAAATTATGTAGCAGCTAAATGACTATCTAATGGACATCTCCTTCTATTACACTGTCCTGAGAATGTGCCGTATCCAACCTGCCTGTGGAAGCCTGTTTGCGGATACCTGCCTGCGGAAATCTTTCCAGCATTAGAGAACATGCCATCTCACGCTATTTATATATTAGCGCCTCAGTTTCGGTGGCTCTTGAACTTTTTCCATACCGATGACCAATAGGTACTCAAGTAGCTATACTATTGAACATTTAATTATTTCCGTATATGGTACTGATGACTAATAGGTGCCTTACCGGTCTTAAGACCGCCTTCTTATAATTTCTGTTTTACTGTGAATATTATCCTTGTTTACTGTGGGTGCTCTCAACTAACAGCACTGTAAGGTCCCATGACCTGTGTACTTTAGTTAGTTGTGCATATGGCAAGTGGCCATCTAGTTAATATGTTTTGTTTATTTATAAAATCTCTAGACCGCAGTATGCTAGGAAATACTGTACAGCAACACATATATTTGCATCACTATCTCCCGCCAGCATCAATTTTACACTGAGGTCGCTGATCATGCCCTAATTACTCGGGCCTGACATGTTACCAACTAAACCTGACTATTTAGTTCGATAGGATAGGTTTAAAGTGGTTAGGGACAATTTCTCCATGAGAGACGCTTAGTGTATGCCTCTTTTCCAGTTGTTGTGGTGATGTAGCCCCACGCACTGGCAAGGTTGTGTAAAATTGGCCAGTTACCTTTAGGGCCTCTAGTACATATTGAGTTATTGTCTCTTTCTACGATCCACCAGCGTAGGGCTTATTAATTGTCTGGACTTCCTATCAACACGTTGGCCGGATAATAATAATAATAATAATAAGTGAATTTATAACGCGCCAAACTCCACGCAAGCATGCTCGTAGCGCAAGACAATGAAATGATAATATAAACATTAATTTAAATTCTGGTACGCTTGTTTAAAGAGATGAGTTTAAAGATTTGATTTGAATGTTGTAAGATTTTTTGACAATTTTAGATGAATAGGGAGGTTGTTCCATTCAGTGGCGGCCGAGAAAGAAAATGTTCTAAAGCCGTATGAATTCATTTTGTATTTTGGGATTTTGAGCATTTGCTTGTTTAGGGATCTAAGTGACCGGGTTGGTTGGTATGGCTCGACTAATGCAGAAAGGTATGTAGGTGCAGTTCCTGAGACACACTGGTAAGCTAGACAGAGGATTTTAAATTGGATACGTTGAGCAATTGGCAACCAGTGAAGCTTATGGAGAATCGGAGTGATGTGTGCATCTTTTGCCTGGCGTGAGATTATTCGTGCTGCTGTATTCTGAATAGTTTGGAGCTTGTGGATGTTTTCTTTTGCCATACCAATACCGAGACTATTGCAGTAGTCCAACCTAGACATTACCGTCATGATCACTAATTTTGTGGTAGCCTCTGTGGTAAGATAATTCCTGATGTGTGCAATGTTCCGCAGCTGCAAAAAGCACACTCTGCGCAGATAGTTTATATGTTTATCCATGCACAACTCGCTATCCAGTATCACGCCGAGGTCTTTAACCGTGTTGGAGATCGGAATTATATTTGTACCAATGACTAGACTACTTAGTTCTGTTTTGTCTCGTCTGATAGATGGACCCACCAACATACATTCAGTCTTTTCTTCGTTCAGCTTTAGCATGTTGGTTGTCATCCATGCTTTTATGTCCGCACAACAATCTGTTAGCTGTTTGGTTGCTAGAGATGCAGATGCCGCTGGAGGAGGAAATGTATTAATGAGCTGCGTGTCATCCGCGTAAAAATGGTGACACAAACTATGAGAATCGATAACGGATCCTAGCTGTTTGGTGTAGAGCGTAAATAGAACCGGTCCCAATATCGAACCTTGAGGGACACCGCATGTAAGTTCAATGGGCGCAGATTGCGTACCATTAATGTAAACGGACTGGAATCTTTGTGATAAATAAGATTGGAACCAGTTCCACGCACTGTCAGTTATGCCAAACTCAACTTTTAGTCGTGTCAACAGCTTTAGGTGGTCAATGGTGTCGAACGCGGCGCTTAAATCGAGCAAAAGCAAGAGTGATACGTTTCCTTCATCCACCCTGGGAAACTATCAGAGGTATCCGAGCAGTGATGGTTAAAGTGTCAATTTACATACATTCCACCCCACATCTTCGGATACTTGTTAGTTAGATACCCCCGCCAATGTAGGAAGCACTGCAAAAACAAATAGTTTAATATGTAAGTTAGTTAGTTAGATACCAGCCCGCAGTGCAATTCTGGGCATTCTGGAACTTAGCCCTAATGACAGGTCAAATGGTAAATCCGTAGGACGTGGTGACAGTCGAGATGCGGATCTCCATCCAACTCATTGGAGTGTCTGGGTGAGATCTTGGAATCGGCCACGCCCTCACAGGAAGGACACTCGCGATGGATATCCGTCTCTCTATCCCACCATAAATGACATGGCACTATCCAAACTTGCTTGTGTAAACTGTAACCTTTGTCCTGGTGATGTTATATGTGGTTGTGGGACAGGGTAACCAGATTATTAGCTGATTTGGGAGCCTGGCTTCATAACATGTACGCACGCTCTCCTTCGGAGGTAGATGCTAGGCAGGGCGACCTACGAGAAACTGAGCATCTGCGCCCGTTGGATAAATGTATCTAAAGTTAGGTAGGAATCCCTGCCACTTGCGGCCAAAGCTTGTATTCGTTTCTAATAGCTAATTGGTAGGTTAGAATGTAGCAGAAGGCCGCATAAATAAAGCGGCAACTACCAATGCAGTAACTTTGGAACTACATAAGACGGTGACCTGGGAATTCCTCGGAAATCGTTCATCCCGTCTTCACGTAAACCAGTGTGCATCACATTAATTATGGCTTCACTAGGATTTTCAGCACTTAGCATTTTCTGTTTGAACAAAAGAGTGGCCCTTTTTGCCAGCTCTTTTCCTCTGCTTCGGCATTGAAGGCATTTTCCTGTGACGGAGGCCTGCGCGAAGCATGTTCCTCTCGCAACAACAATATTTTCTTTGTGTGTGCTAGGGGTATATTAGTTTATATTAAACTACCAATTGACTTTGTTGCGGTGCTCTCTTGCAGGGATACCTCTGCGGATTAAAGGATCTGTGTGGTACCTTCGGCGAAACCACGTGCAAAGAACACTGGATGGCTCTATGTTTTATATTTTTGTGCTCATTACTGTCAAACGAGTGATATTGTTTGTATAGTATATAAATTTGTGACTGTTTAATTATTAACATCTTGTCCGTTACTCTAAATTAGAATGGACCAACATACCGGTGACATGAACAGTCGGGATGAGACCGTGTGGATCAACCTCTGCGGCAATAGTCGCATGGCCCCACTGGAACATCAGTGTTCTACCGGCTCTAGAAGCCAGTCTTTGTACTTTCCAGAGAAATGCGATACAGGATCCGCAACCCAGAGAACCGCAGCTAACCAGCCCTCCCACACACCGTGCATTTGTGGTGCAACGGAGCGGAGCAACATGGCAGACAAGTGTGTACCCCCATGAGCTACAAGTGGCGCCCGATGTGGGGCTCAAACGAGAAGCGAACCCACGCCAAACTCAACACCTGCGAGTTTCAGTCTCCTTCATCAGACAGTCAGCTCTCCCTCGACATTTAAGTAGCATCATATGACGGACGGACTGCTCGTGTGCTCACCGACAACGTCACTACTTTCTCCGGTGCGGGACGACCAGCACCGCCTCCACATGAGTTCTCACCGATCAGCGAGGGGACCTTCCATGATGCCTCGCAGGCGGGAAGTCAATATATAACCTTATCAGATCTCTGCGATAGGCTACCTCCATCTATGCCAGATCGTGGACGACCACAACACAGACCCGCATTGGGGGCAACAACACCCTTCACAACCATTTTCTTTGCCAACGTCATCAATAAGTGACCAGTGGCCAGACACTCATGTACCATACCCCGCATCCCTGCCCTTTCATGCGTCATCACCATATTATCCACCGATGCCGCATTATGAATCGGAGGATGCGGCAACACTTTTTCACCAATACACGAGGAGACCTACACATCACACGCAACACCATCATCAATCACCTGGACCGCCACCATATGTGGAACAACCGTCACATCAACCAGCAGAACGTCCACGTCATTTACATAATACGCCTCCACCCATCTATAGACCTACACCTGTCTATGGACCCACATCAGGGCAGTATTCGGCAGAACCCACTTATCATACACGGCATCAACGTCGGGAATCACCTTCATAAACACGGCACCATAAGCATCATCAGGGACATCGACGGGAACACCACTACCACCACCACCACCAACACGCAGACCAGCATCCACGTTCTCATCTGTCTCCCCAGCAATACCACCTGGTTTTGCGCCCATCACTTCACCACGTGGACTTGGCTGGATCATTCTTCCCCCCCCCCCACCCCACCCCCACCCCCTCACACAATTTAACGGGGAGAATGATTGGGCCAATTATGAAGTGCGGTTCGAAATCATAAGTCGCACGAACCGGTGGACTAATCGTCAAATAGGAGACTATCTAGCTGCAAAGCTGTCCGGGAAAGCTCTACAAGTCCTGGCAGACTTAGGCACCAATTATACACCAACCTACACGGAATTGGAGAGCGAATTGTCGGAAAGATTCGGTGACACAGCCCTTGGAGAGACAAGTCAGCTACAGCTCAAAAACTTACATCTACACTCAGAGGAGACATTACCGGAATTAGTTAGTCGTATCTGGCGGCTAGTTACTCGTGCTTATCCTAGCACCAATCTCGAGCACATCACCCATTTACATCTTGATACCTTCATCGATGCATTGAGCGGTGAACCCGCCTTGGAGGAAAAATTATTCCTCATGGAGCATATAGCTTACAACAGCTGACAGCCACTGTGGTTCGCATTGGATACTTCTTGGAGCGGGAGAAGAATAATCGCCGCCAGCTTCACCCAATAAACGAAGTCAATGATATCAATGTCGCCATCACCACCAAGCAAAATGTAGCTCGCCGGGCAGTGTCGGGCCGTTCCGATGTCTCATGTCGACTCGCCGTGCCATAAGTGCACGACGAGTGACAACGCTGGTTAGCATCCGGGGTGATGGACCCTGAACGAGACTGACCTGCGGGAAACAAAAACTGGCTCCTAAGGCCGGTTGAACTCAATCGTTCCGGTGGGGCCATGCGACCATTGCCGCGAACATTAAACACAACGGTCTCATCCTAAGAGTTTGTGTCACCAGTATGCCTGTCCATAGCGATTTCGTGATCTATGGACTTACAAGATTTAATTTGGTGACCTAAAAATATACGTCTATACAATGTGTTTACCTAAAATATGGTAGATAAAACTACAATAAGAGCATACGAAAATACAAGACATAGAGGCAGGTAGATGAACTTTTAAACATGGGGCTCCTGGAGGTACCACACAGACTCATAGGTCCGCAGAGGTATCCCCGCAAGGGAGGCTCCCGTACACGAGACATAGACATTTAACTTAATATAAGTTATTATACCTCTAAGCTGAAAGGAAGAAGACTATCTCAGACGAAAAGTGATGTGTCTCACGCAGGCACTACTCCTAGTGCAAGTTAGGGTGAGGAGTATTATCCTGGCATGGACCGTCATCGCTGAATCCTTGCGAGAGGCAAGTGCCTCGCGTCGGCCTCCGTCTGGGGAAGGTGCTGCCACGGTGTAAAGTGGGAGAAGAGTAACAGGCAAAAATGCGCCCACTCTAATATTTCAAACAAAAATGCCTTAGTAAGAAAAGACCATACCTAGTGAGATTATGACTATAGGGGTGTGTACTGTTTTACGTGAAGATGGGCCGGAAGATTCCCAATGGATTCCTTCATCAACGTCTTATGTGATTCCTAATATGCTGAGTTAGTAGTTGCCGCTTTATTTCTGCGGGCCTTCTGCTTTGCTTAATCCCCTGTTTAGTTGTTTTCAGAACAAGAATTATTTTAGGCCGCAACTGGCCCATAACTACCTAGCTATTAGACACAGCTGTCATGGAGAACAGATGCCCAAGGACATCAATACTGCAGACAGCGCTCATACATGTTACTTAGTGGGATCTCCGAACTGGGTGAGAATTCGGACATTCCGCCTTGCAACCACATGAAACATTACAGGACATGGTTTACATTTCATGGAAGCATTGTTAGGCCATATCTCCTATCGTTATGGTGGAAGGGTAAGAGAGACGGATGCACACTGAATGTCCTTCCCATAAGGGCGTGGCAGATCTAAATATCATGCCCAGACATTTAAACAGAATTCGGTGAGCATACGTATCTCGCCCGTCACTGGGTCCTATGGAACTAATCGTTTAACCTGACGTTAGGTTTATACACAAGTTGCCAGTTTTGCACTGCGGTGCGGGAGGATTGTCAGTACATATAATAATAATTAATACATGTGTTTTCGCAGTGCTTTCCTACATTGGCTTAAAGTACTATCTACTAAGTATCTGAAGATACGCGGGAATGAGTATGTGATACCGCACCGTAGCCATCACCGCTCGGAAACCCCAATAGTTTCCTAGAGTCGGATCAGCCCATCTCGCGAATAGGGATGTCCAGACAATTTAAGAAGCCACAAGGCTAAGAGGAATATGAAGAGAGACAAAATCTTGGAGTTATGAGTTACGGGAGTGTGGGGCTAAATTATCGCACTACCGGAAGAGAAGAGTATATTACACAGTATGTAATGAAGAAAGTGTCTCTAATCGTTCTGAACCTATCCTATCAAGCTGAATAGAAAAGGTTCTAGTCGGTAGCATGCCGGGCTAAACAGAGTTATAGCACGGACAGCGACCTCAGTGAAAAATTGTTGGTGGCGGAAGAAAATGCTGCATATATAAATGTTGCCGTATAGTGTTTCCTACGAGCACTGCATTCCTATATTTTCTATACTTAAGCAAAACAATCTAACGGATGGCCACTGGTCATATACATACGTAATCTAACCAGAACAATCAATACGATGTCAAACGATTACGGTAGATATATTAGTACAGGTCACCGAACCTATTATAGTGTGGTTAGCAACACATCGAGGAAAATGAAAATAACTATTTAACAAATACAGAAATTATAACTCTTGGTTTCTAAAACCGTTATCCTTCCTTTTAGTCATCGGACCCGTTAGTACGAATACGAGATAATTAACAAAACCTATATAGAGAAATAATTAAACGGTGAAGTATAGTTACTTGAATACTTGGTAGTCATTCCCAAGTTAGGCTACCGTGTTACTGAAATTGACACGTAGATCTGTAGTCGACGTGAGATGATGCGCTCTCCGGAAGCTGGAAAGTTCCCGTAGGCTGGTGTCCACAAACAAGATTTCTGCAAGAACCCTCATGGCGGGAGTACATTGCTTAGCACTGTATGCCTTAATAGAATGTCTAACGAGCAGTCAGTAAAAGATACGATAGTACTACGTGGTGAAGAAAGTTCCCGTACACCGATGGTACGGATGGAAAGTGTAAACAACCCGATCACTAGCGGGGGTTGTCAGATGCGGATGAAGTTACAAAATAAAGCATCACGGTGCTGAGTACGTCAACCAGCTCTGAAGACGCACTGGGCAGAGTTCACTTGCTACGGTCGAAAGTCGAAAGAACCCACACGATTGGTGCGGCAGCATTTGACCAACCGGTCAAAATCACGCATCTAGAGGAAGGGGGCATTGCCAATCCCATCACAGGGGCCCCAACAACACCCCAGGATGTGGGAACCAGCACAATAATAACAATTGACAAAATATGCACGATAGGTTGAAAGGGATTACTAAACAGATCTCCACACTCACAAATCTAGTCACCACCCTCAGTACAACAGTCGCAACACAAATCCACCACACGACCAGCAACTATGACAATTTCTGCACAGCCACCGAACATGTGTTTTGGATGTGGTCAGCGGGTCACTGGAAAGATCAATGCCCTAATCGCCCTCCATCAACAACTCTGACCACTGAACGATGAACCCCGCAGCCTGAGACACCATCAAACTAACAAGTGCACCGATTACAAAGTCGCTTTGGTGCCCATTCTAACAGCCCGGCTCAACTGCGACCTCTGAACCACAACGTCAGGCAGCCACCACTAATACTCAATTTCTTCTTCGATCAATACTTACCATTATATTACTCTTTGATAATACAAGCTAGCTAGCTAGCTGCTCTAGGAATCTAGATTTAGAAAGCTTTACCAGCTGGAACCGGGTACCCAGTTCCCAACAAGCGGGTACCCGTCTGCCAGTGAGGCTCATTCTTGTTTGCATAGCAACAAGAGCTATACATGTTTTTGCATTTGGAAATTTCTTAGGGGTTTCTTAGTTTCTTAGTGTTTTCTGTGCCTAAGTTTAGCTGTTTTCGGTTCACGGAATATTGGATTAACTGTGGAAGGAGCTTCTGAATCTCAGGTTGTATTCTTTCATATAATTCTCTAGCTGTATGGAGACTTAGGTCTCTAAAATTGTGTCTGTGTCGCATGTCCCAATTTCTGACCCCGAATCTGGGACGTGTGGTGGCAACGAAATATGCCAGATAGATCGCCTCCTTTTAAATCCCAGCAGCGATCGGCAGTAATATGAAATTGGATGTTGGCTATACAGTTTTTAACAATGAAATCGGCTGACATCGTTCTCCGTATTATGCGAGTGGGTGACGTCACACCCATGTTGTTTCTCGGATTTTTTATGGTGAAGAAAATGTTTCATTAATTTGCGCATCTTATTCTTGGTGCTGCATAGTTTTTGTACCAGAAAACGTTAGAATTGTGTCAAGTTTTGCGTGGTAATCACGATCTGTTTGCATTGATCGGTGGTTTCAAAATTCTTGATTTAAGCTGTGTGTTCTGCGGTTTTACCGTGTTCTACAGCAGTTTGTTTATGCATTTTGTTGTTTTCTTCAAGTATCGTTTTGGCCTTAATTTGAAATTTATTCTTAAAATATACAGCGAATGCTATTCGATATGGTTCCTGGTTCTGTGTGATACATCCGTCAGGATCAGTATATGGGTGTATTAATGTCCGCTATCATTCTTGTCACACGATTATGCGATCTTTGTTGTAACGTTGCGGGTTTGGGGTGCTGGAGGGTTAATATTTAATTTTTGGTCAAAATATTTGAACATTATTTGTCTGCCTTCCATTCCTGTTTCATTCCGCTTGCTTATTTTAGGTTTTGTGCTTATTTTTAGGGCAAGCATACCCCACCATCTTGTTCGGAATGCCATAAAGTCGCCTACAAAGACCCTGTCTGTTTTCGATGTTCTTCCTGTAACGTTGATAACAGGTGTAATTTGTGTTCAGTGTTGCAGATCGAGGTGTCGGTTGAGTTCCTTTCCCGGAAGGACTTGGCCGGGTCTGACGTGGGGTCAGGCAGTACGAAACGAAATTGTGGAGCGTCCATTTCGATCCCTGGGGGCGCTTCACATCTGCAGTCGGAGGTTTTGGAGATGGCACCTCCGGAGTGGTTCGGGCCCGCTATGCAAGGTTTCTTGCATAACATCCTGCCCACGCTGGCGTCTTCCCTGATTCCTAAGGCTGTATGACGGTCTCTTCCCATGTCCAGTACTCACCCTGTCCTTGGACAGGTTTCTGGACTGGCTACCAAGGGAGCCATCTTATATAAGATACAAGATGGCTCCCTGGCAATCACGTTGGGCTCTGGCCTGATCGGTACTGTCTTTCTGCGCCACCTCCATGAGGTCCAGTAGCAGTGGCCGGTTCATCAGGCATGGGAGCCGTTTGCCAGGACGGCTTCAGTGGTTACTCATGTGGTGATGACTCTTTGGGGTCTGAAGATGAGGAGGCTTAGGAGGAGAGACTGTTGTGGCCTGAGATGCCATGGGTAGAGTGCATGGAGGTCGATTCCATCCTGGATGGAACAGCCCTCCATCTGTTTGGCTTGGCGCAAGCCAGGTCAGTCGCTCCGCCCATGTTTGAGGCCACACCAGTACCAGGCACCTGTCCAGTGCTGGTTGGTTTGGCCACCAACCGACACAGTGACGGGTGTTGCTGGCTAGGCTTTGTACACGCCTATCTCGCATTGTCCACTGGTCACACATGGGGTGCCGTTGGCGCCCATGTATGGCCACGGTTCCACAACTGCTACGGGTATGCACGGTTTTCTGTGCAAGCCTACTCCATGGGTCCGTGAGATTCATGGGGCGGTGGCAGAACCATGCGGTACCAGTGTTTCTGGCTTACCACCGGTGGCTCCTGGATGGGAGGCCGCTGCTGGTAGACCCATGAATACGTCAATGGGTGATATATTCATGGGGGTGTCTTCTTCGGAGATGGACTGGTCCGAGGCTCTGGCTTGGCTAGCCAGGGTGGACCCGCCTGTTGTTTCGGCCTCGGCCGAGTAGGACACGCCCCGTGTGTTGATTAGGATGGGGGGGGGGGACTTGCCCACAGCTCAGATCCAGTCCATTGGACTGGATCCACGGTTTAAGGAATTGCTGGATGCTATTTATAGCAAGCAACTCTTAACCAAGAGCCACCTCCCTGCAGCCTCCAGGGAGGTGCGGGCAAGGTGCCGTATTCCCAAAGCGGAGTATGACAGATACGGTGTGGTTCCAGCAGTCACTGAGGATGACCGCTGAGTGCTGAGGGCGGTCCTGCTCCAGCGCTTGTGGACAGATCTCAAGCTCACCACGAAGAAGTCCTGCCACTATGCGATGAGGGAATGAGGGCAGCAATGAGTGCTGTTAATCACTCCTCTCACCTACTTCAGCTGAAGCTGGGGCAGGCCACCCTGTGCCACCTGTGGCACTGTCTCGTGTCAATGATGGCCTGGTCCTGTTGATGGATGCTTTGGCAAGGGTGCAAGTGCGAGTTACAAAATCCAGGAGGCAGATGGTCCTTGACCATATGCGTCCAGCTACCACCGTCCGGGAGCATTTGATTGGAATGGGGGCTATCTTAGAGGATACTGCTAACATAGCGCAGAATCGGTTGGTTGTTAATTTACAATTAGAACTAGTGCGGCAGGCGCACGCACTAGGGGCTGTGGCTAAACCATTAGCTGTACAACCGTCCTCCAAGAAGCAGAAGATGCACAAGAGCAAGGCGAAAGTCAAGCCAGCTTCTGCTATTGCTGGGCCTTCGCAGCTGCCTGCAGCCAAAAAGGCGAGGAGGGTTGTGGATGCGCCTACCCACCCCAGTGTTGTTCCTGATCGGCCGAGAGGGGAAGGGCACAGGTAAGTCCTCCACGGGCAGAAAGAAGAGAGCTGATCGTACCTGAGGGTATGGTAGCTCCCTTCGTATCTGCCTGGACCGCGCCTGTGCGATAGGAACAGCGGTGCCAGTTAGACCAGTCAAGCCAAGACCAAAATGGTTCTCTCTCTCTCTCGTTAAGAGAGGGGGGAGCAGATCGCAAGCCAGACACCCACATTAGAGGTATATCCGTCTATAGGGGGTGGAAGGCTCATGCGTTTCGTCGAGGCTTGGCGAGGTGTGACGTCAGACAGGCTCGTCCTGGGATCGATATCCCAGGGGTACATTCCAGAGTGGTGAGATTTTCCACCACAAAACCTGTCTTGGGCACCTGTCTGGACTTCCATACCAAGGGAGCCAGACAAGTTAGAAGCCATTCAAAACGAAGTGTCAGCTTTGCTTCTGAAGGGAGCAATAAAACCAGCAAACCAGAACACTCCAGGCTCCCATTCAAACATGTTCCTTGTCCCCAAGAGCACGGTGGGGTGGAGAACTGCGCTCAATGTCAGGCCATTGAATTGGTTTATCCATACGCCTCGGTTTCAGATGGAAACTCCGAGATCGGTAATGGCAGGATTGAGGTAAGGAATGTGGTGTGTCAATCAATTTGAAAGAAGCATATTTCCACAATCCAATGGACAGGGGTTGTCACAGGTTTCTGAGATTCACGTTTCAGAATCAGGTATGGGAGTTTGTAGTCCTCCCATTCGACCTGTCGACAGCTCCGAGGGTTTTCACCAGAGTGGTCTTTGCGGTGACAGCGTTTCTCAGAAGAGAGAACGTGGTGCTTCACACCTACATAGACGATTGGCTTATCAAGGTGGCCACGCCAGCCAGGTTAGGGGTGGATACTGCTCTGACTCTGAAGTTACTTTCAGATCTAGGCTGGATAGTCAACAAGGAGAAATCCGAATTGACACCCACTCAACACTTCGTTTATTTGGGGATGCGATCCTATCTCGAGGAAGGCAGGGTTTACCCGTCAGAGTCCAGAGTGGTGTATCTGTTAGCCATCTTCAAGAGTTTTCGATTGGGAAACCACATTCAGGTGAGGAGGTTTCTTCAGATGCTGGGCATGATGGTCTCCATGGAGCAAGTAATCATGTACGCTGCTCTGGTGCAAAGACCTATCCAGTTGTATCTGGTGTCGCTGTGGAAACAGAGAACGGAACCTCTGTCAAAGCTGGTAACAGTTTCGGAGCCAATAATGTCACATCTTGTATGGTGGAAGAAGCGTCAGAATCTCCTAGTAGGAGTTTCGCTGCACCTACCCCGCCCCCAGCTGTCCGTGTACACGGATGCATCGCTGGAGGGGTGGAGGGCTGCCTGGGAGAAATCCAGGTTTCGGGCACATGGACTCTCCAAAAGAGTCAGCTGCATATCAATCTGTTGGAAATGATGGCAGTGGAAATGGCATTGGAAAGGTTTCTTCCAAAAGTCAGGGGCACGGTGATATTGATACGGTCGGACAATTCGACGGTAGTATCATACATAAATCGCCAAGTCACCCACACTGTGTATGAAGGTGTGGCACGTGATTCAATCGTGAAGGAATTACACTGTTTTGAAAGCAGTTCACATTCCTGGGCGATTGAACATTCTGGCGGATGCTTTGTCTCGCAGACAGAGGAGTCTGCCAACAGAATGATCTCTCAACCCTCCAGTTCTTCACATGATCTTCGAGCATTGGGGCAAACCAAACTTGGACTTTTCTCAAATTCTCAAATCATGACTTATGTCTCATCGATTCCAGATCCAAATGCTGTCTATACAGATGCTCTGGTGATAAGCTGTAGAGGGATGCGCACTTAGGCGTATCCAGCCACCATTCTTCTACCGAAGGTTTTGCTGAAGATCAGAGAGGAACCGTGCCTGGTCCTGCTAATAGCACCATTTTGTCCCAGCAGGGCGTGGTTCACGGATCTTCTGTATCTGCTGGTGGACAATCCAGTGCAGTTACCTGAGATTCCGAACATAATCTCCCAGGCCAAGGGTCGTTTCCTACACGAGTGGCCATAATGTTCAAATTGACTGTGTGGATGTTATCAAACAACGTTCCACGTCGGAAGGCTTTTCTCAACAGGCTGCGAGCTTCATCACAGCCGCGAAAAGGGGGTCAACCTTCAAGTCATATAACTACAAGGTTAACAAATTTGCAGAGTGGTGTGAAGGATCCTGCCTCCCAGCCCCACGGAGGCAAACCATAGGTATTCTCTTGTTTGGTATCTATGCAAATAATATGAACCTCACTGGCAGACTGGTACCCGTTTGTTGCGAACCGGGTACCCGGTCCCAGGAGCTGGTAAAGCTTTCTAAATCTAAATTCCTAGAGGAGCTATCTGGCTAGCTTGTATTATCAAAGAGTAATATAATGGTAAGTATTGTTAGATCTTGGAGAAAGGGAAATTGAAATTTCCTTCATTCCTACAACATCATACACGCACAAGCACCCAGCTCCCACTATGTCAGTGGCCACGATGCATACCGCATCCGCAGCACTGACATCTCCCCTCTCCGGAAAATGTGACCCCGCAAATTCCGCATCTACTCAACCTTCTTTTCTATGTAAAACGGCAGTGGTGGGTTGTAGCACCTCCACTGAAACCACGTTTATACAAGCACCCCGACCCACCGCCGGTGTTCCTTGGTGATTTGCAATTCACAAGTCCTTACAGCAGCATCCACCACTTCCACCAGCAGCAGCACTGATTCAGAGAAAAGTATGCATTCTGCATCATGGATCCGCAAGAAGAAGCGTCACACAAAGGACAGGAAAATAGCACACCGGCATTGTTTCTTCTGCACATCAACCAAACATCCCATGATGCACTGTCAAAAGTGGCTCACACAGGTAGCCCTCATCCACAATCACCACCATCCTATCCACACTGCTGTTTACACTACTTGGCATACATAGAAACGGCATCAACACCATCACCATTTCTACCCCCAACTCAATCATCGCCTAAGCAATCACAGCAGCAGTGACGACGGGTTGGCCCTTTCCACACTCAGCCACCAACCACACTCACTAAAGCCATCCAGAAACAAACCGACTATATACAAAATGATACCGTACCACCATCACTTCCACAAATGGTATCAGTGGAAACTATTCCGCAGGCCCACTGTCAAGTAATATATAAGTGTGCCTGCTTGTTTAGCGGTGTTTCCACCAGTGCCACCGTTGACACTGGAGTGTCCATCACCATTTTTAACAAGCGCATGTATGAGAGCATCCCACCTCATAAAAATCCGCCCCTTAAACCTACAAATATATTTTTGAAAACAGCTATAGGAGCCGATGTTCCCGTGGCTGGTACAGTAAACCTCGTAATACAGATAGAGGAGATGCAATTCATTCAGAGAGTTGTAATCGCCTCTATTCAAAACGATGCCCTGCTCAGTTCTGACTTCCTCAGTGCCAGCGAAGCTGTCATACACTGCAGACAACAGGAATTAAACATACACGGCCGACATATACCCCTTGGACCGGAATCATCACTGTACAATACATGTGTGATGATTTTAGCGTCAACAGCCATAGTTGAGCTGGGCAGGAGAAAATCTTATGGGCCACCGCACCACAGTTAGGAAATAACACTCACATAGCTATGCTGGAACCCGACCCTGAATACATAATTGCCTCACAATGCGCCAGTCCCTGTATGATCGTGGACACCACCAATAAGGATCATATACCCTTTAGGGTATTCAATGGCACCACGGACCCAATAACTCTTGAACCGGCAGTCCGTTGTGGCATTTGGTGGATGTGATCTCACTTGAGACACCCCCTACTGCACCTACACTGGCAACAACCTCTGATGAGTTGCCAGAACACCTACATGACTTATATTTGCATGCCGCAGTTGGATTGATGCAATCTCAAAAACAACACATACGGAAATTACTTTACAAATATTGTGATAGTTTCTCAGCCAGAGACATGGATCTGGGAGAAACTCATCTCATGCGACACTCCATTGACACTGGAAACAACAGACCCGTTCGACAGCCCGTTCGACGTCTCCCTATTTATAAGGAAGCGGAGGCACACCAATAGGTAAATGACATGTTGCGGACTGGAATAATCGAGCCATCAGCATCACCCTGGGCCAGTCCTATAGTACTAGCAGGCTAGAAGGGCGGATCTTTGCGGTTTTGTATAGACTACTGCGTCAAGGATAGATCAGGCCTTAGATTCCTTGTCCAGAGCCAAGTGATTTTCTACCCTTGATTTAACTAGTCGTTACTGGCAGGTAGCCGTGGATGAGGCTGACATAGAAAAAGACCGCGTTTGTCTGTAGATATGGTCTTTTCTAATTCTGCAAGATGCCTTATGGATTGTGCAATGCTCCTGGAATGTTCGAGCATCTCATTGAGCAGATATTAACTACCCTGCAATGGGAAATCTGCCTGTATTACATTGACGACGTAATCATCTTTGGTTCCTCGTTTGAGCAAACTCTGTCTAACCTAGACAAAGTGCTTTCCCAATTCCATACGGCCAACTTAAAGCTCAAGTCAAAGAAATGTCATCTCTTCAGACAGAGCGTCGAGTTCGGGGGACACATCATATCCGGCGATGGAGTGGCTACTCAACCATCAAAAAGAAAAGCAGTAGCTGAGCGGCAGATGCCTACTGAGCTTCCTATGTCTCTGTGAATACTGTCACCGATATATCCGTCATTTCAGTGAGATTGCATCACCCTTATTTAGGATCACTGAAAAAGATTGACCATTCGAGTGTACGAGTGAGTGTGAAGGTTCCTTCAGGGCGCTGAAGGAACTCTTGATGACCGCTCCAATTCTTGCTTATCCCTACCCTAACCACGATTTCATGTTGGACACTGATGAGTTGGCATACGCCATTGGTGCAGTTCAATCTCAGGTCATGGAAGATGGAATGGAGCTGGGAATGGTTCGCATACTCTAAATAAAACATGCACGCATTTACCCTCCGTACGGATCATGCCTCACTACGCTAGCTCAGAAACCTAAAAAATGTGGCGGGTCAGGTAGCGAGGTGGCAGGAATTCCTGCAGGCCTTTAACTTCAATGTTGTTCATTGACCTGGCAAACTGCATGGAAATGCTGATGCCTTGAGCAGAATCAGGCTCGATGGTGAACAAGAAGTGGCCACCGCCGTGACACCTACTACACAGCCATCTCTGATTTTCCCTGAATTGCGGTGCGCAGAGCAGAACACGGAGACAGTTGCCCACGAACAAGCAACAGACACGCAAACACGAAACATATACACGTGGATCCAGGAATCTGTTATACCATTATCCGCAACGGCAAAACACTACTATCAGCAGTTTGTAGAATGCCACATACAAAATAACATTATCTACATTAATAACCGCATAGTGATTCCGGAGCGTTACCATGAGCACATACTTCAACAACCTCACGATAATGCTGGACACATAGCCGTGAAATGAACAATTGTGTGGATGAAACAGAGATTCCACTGGATTGGCATCCACGATAGTGTGAAAGCATGGGTAGCCAAATGTGGCCCATGTCAAAGACGCGCTGTTGGCCAGCACCATTCCGCACCACTGCAAGTTAAAATTGGTGGTGCACCATGGGAGTGAGTGGCTATTGATGTGCTCGGACCCTTGAATACGACGGATGAAGGAAACAAGTACATCCTCGTATTGAAAGATTATTTTACGAAGGGGGTGGAAGCATTTGCTTTGCCTGACCCAGAGGCATCCACAATAGTGGAGGTCTTGACAAGCAATGTGTTCTGCCGGTTTGGTATGCCTTATGAACTACACTCCGACCAAGGAAGTAATTTTGAGAGCCAGCTTATCTCCAATCTCGGCAAATTGTTTCATATCGTCAAAACAATAACTACTCTGTATCATCCACGTAGTGGCGGCATGGTGAAGAGGTTCAACCGCACATTGGCGGAAATGTTGACTAAGAAAACACGCCTTGATTGTCGCAATTGGGATCTACGACTCCTATATGTGCTCATGGCATACCACGCTTCCATACATTCCAGTATGGGTTATACCCCTGCGCGGTTAATGTTAGGCCGTTAATTAGCCTAATCTCTGGATCTGGCCATGACCAGGATTCTGGGAGAGAAAAATCAACATCTCTATGTAGAGCGCATGCGGCAGCAGATAGAACAGACCCATGAGCTAGTGAGAGCAACTTTATCCACTGCACACCGGCGTCAGAAAGCATGGCACGACCGGCGAGAGCATGGAGATCTGTATGAGGTGGGAAAAATGGTTTAGGTTCACGATTCATGATGTTCTACAAACGTGCCAAGTAAACTGAGTTACCAGTGGAAAGGCCCCTATGTGGTAGTAGGTAAGAACTCAGACGTGACCTACCATATCCGTGCCTTGGATGGCCTGACCTCAGTCATCCACTTCGATCGACTTAAACCTTGTGTCACTAACGACCCAGTGCCAGAGCTCGGGCTGGGCATACCATGTGACACCGGTAGCCAGACGGATGTCTCTACGGAAACAAGTATTCCCGACGTTAGTTCCGAGCACCGGTAGTGCCAGTTCGTCCTCTCTCCTACCAAGCCAGGCGTCCGGTGAATGTTCAACTAATGCTGAGGACGATGACGAGATATGTACTCGCCCTCTCCCTCCTCAGTGCGGGTCTACAAAATCTTGGAAGTAATATCTGAAGACTTTCAGACGTCCAAGAGGAAGGATGGAAAAGTTGTTCTACCAACCTCTTCCCATTCCCACCCACTTCATGCTATTACCCCCCCCCCCCCATTACAGTGTTACCCTTTTTGCCAACTCTTTTCCTCTGCTTCAGCGTTGATGGCATTTTCCTGTGACAGAGGCCCGTGCGAGGCACTTTCCTCTCGCAACAACAATATTTTCTTTGTGTGTGCTAGGGGTATATTAGTTTATATTAAACTACCAAGTGACTTCGTTGTGGTGCTCTCTTGCGGGGATACCTCTGCGGATTCAAGGATCTGTGTGGTACCTTCGGTGAAACCACGTGGAAAGAATACTGGATGGCTCTATGTTTTGTATTATTGTGCTCACTACTGTCAAACGAGTGATATTGTTTGTATAGTACATAAATTTGTGAGTGTTTAATTATTAACATCTTGTTCATTACTCTAAATTAGAATGGACCGACATACCGGTGACATGAACAGTTGGGATGAGACCGTGTGGTTCAATCTCGGTGGCAATGGTCGCATGGCCCCACTAGAACATCAGTGTTCCACCGGCTCTAGAAGCCGGTCTTTGTACTTTCCAAGGAGATGCGATACAGGATCCGCAACCCTGAGAACTGCAGCTAACCAGCTCTCCTGCACATCGTACAATTGCAGTGCAGTGGAGCGGAGCAACATGGCAGGCCAGCGCGTACCCCTGGCGAGCTACAATAGGATGGCCAGGATTTACTCATACTGGCAGTAGTCTACAGAGTAAATATGAGATCTGGCTGCTAAGTGAGAAAAAGGTTTAGATTTGACACTTTCGACGCCTCTGCCCCGTTCACTTAATTTCCCTTATTTATGTAATGCCTGGATATGTTAGGACTAGCCATCCTGAAAGCTGCTGCTGCTGCTGCTGCTGCTGCTGCTGCTGCTGCTGCTGCTGCTGCTTAGGTTGAAGCAGGTGCATCCAGTCTACCCAGTCCGAAAAGATTCAGCATTGACCAGCTCACATATCTTGGATTGAAATGTATTGCTCGTGCTGTGTGGAGCCTCTCCCCTACCCGACAACACCGGTTTTACCTATTAGATATTGGACTAATACCCTCAACCAGTTTGGTTAGGTTAAACACATTCAACCCATTAATCCTTTCAAGCTGCATTCCATGACTATCAGCTACAATACAAATATTAGTAATCTGTAATAACACCCATCGCCATCGAAAATAAATTGAAGGCACCCAATCCCAATAAAAGCAATATCCCAGATGAAATACCAGTGAGAATATTAAAGGAAGCTGCTAAAGAAATTAGTGCACCGTTATGCATAATTTTCAACAAATCTCTAGAAGAAGGTGTACTAACCGACATCTGGAAAATGGCAAATGTATGCTGTATACACAAAAAAGGCTCCAAAAACGACCCAAGCTACTACAGACCAATCAGTCTTACCTCTACCTTGTGTAAGGTCCTAGAGTCATTTATAAGGGACAGCATTGTACAATTTCTGGAAACAACCAATCTATTTACCAAGTACCAGCACAGTTTCAGACTCAACAGATCCTGTAAAACTCAATTTCTAGAGTACCTCGAACAGTCAAACTTGATTCAAATGAACCTATCGATGCAGTATATTTAGGTTTATCTAAAGCATTTAATACTGTATCACACCAAAGACTCCAAACAAATCTTAGAAGCTATTGTATTGGTGACAATGGAGTAAGAATCACTGATGCGGCATCAGACTGGATAGAGGTGACAAGTGGCGTGCCACAAGGAAATGTCATGGGACCTATACTTTTCTGATATACATAAATGACCTACCAGACAGTCTGACCTGCCACTGCAAAATTTTTGTAGCCAACACAAAAGATATATGGAAACCCAGCTACCAGTAAGATCCAGGACAACATAGACATAGTATGTAAATGGTCGCAGACATTGCAACTATCCTTCAACACAGATAAAACGCATGTCCTACATTTCAGTAGAAATAACCCCCAAGCTAAATACTATATGACACATACACCCGATATGCATCCTATATCAACATCAGATGTGGAAAAAGACCTGGGAGTGCATATTGACAGAAACCTATCTTTTGACATATATATATATATATATATATATATATATATATATATATATATATATATATATATATATATATATATATATATATATATATATATATATATATATATATATATATATATATATATATATATATATATATATATATATATATATATATATATATATATATATATATATATATATATATATATATATATATATATATATATATATATATATATATATATATATATATATATATATATATATATATATAGGTAAGACCATCTCCAAGGCTAACAGCACAATAGGACTAATTAAGAGAACCTTTACCAACATTGTCCCATCTAATTTCACGCTCTTGTACAAGTCTCTCGTGAGACCTATTCTCGAATACTGCAACTCTGCATGGTTGCCAAAATTGAAAAGGCAATTACAGCTATTAGAAAGAGTTCAACGACGAGCAACAAAACGCATCCCGCAAATCAGAGAGTATAAGACTTGAAGCCCTAAATTTAATGTCATTGAAATATAGACGGTTTCGAGGAGATCTAATCAAAACATACAAGCTCATCAGGGATCTATATAACATTGATACGGCCTACTTTTTCGAACCATCCAGTATTACACAGACCAGAGGTCATAGGTTCAGGCTCAACATAACACGCAGCAATAAAGATATTCGCAAGCACTTTTTCACCAATAGAGTGGTACCATAGTGGAATTCACTGCCAGCTACAATAGCCG
This sequence comes from Chaetoderma sp. LZ-2023a, assembly GCA_034401795.1. Classification (NCBI taxonomy): domain Eukaryota; kingdom Metazoa; phylum Mollusca; class Caudofoveata; order Chaetodermatida; family Chaetodermatidae; genus Chaetoderma; species Chaetoderma sp. LZ-2023a. Next base: position 156,925,871 of record CM067370.1, on the reverse strand, counting down.
AAGCAACAACAGTCGAATCATTCAAGAACGAACTAAATATCTACTTCAAAGAAAGAACATTCGAATTTGACTGAACAAGCCATACATATACCAGCCCATCACAAAGTCATACTGCAATTCCGCAAATAAAGTTGACTGAGCTAGGAGTCGCCTGTGTATAGACATGAACATGCTCGGTAGTGATTCCAATTACTAGTTGATAAATCTCTGCTTCCACATCCGCACTTTGTGGATGCATGCAGAGACACAAGGTAAGCATAGAGGAGGAGACTCGGATAGCGATGAACGCAGAAAATGAAAACAACAGCAATAAGACAAACCACTGCCTCCACAAGTCAGCATGCAAACAAATGCTAGACACATCAGGGTGTAATCATGAGTGTAGGCGGCATACCGCAGCTAACGTAGGGAACACCCATCTGCACCACACCATTTCCACAAATCAGTGTTAACCCTTGCCAAATTAAAAGTTGCTCTGTGTTCATTTTCCCGAAAATTTTCTGGAGGATGTTGCTGTCATGGACAGCAACATCATCAACAAAATTGTTGCAAAATGTACACCAGTTTCTTTGTTATTGACACAGCAAAAGATGGAATATTGACAGCAGAGTGGTAATGGTAAAAGTCTTAAACCAAATTAAGCAACAACAGTCCGATCATTCAAGAACAAACTGGAAGTCGACTTCAAGGAAGGAACTTATGAATTGGATTGAACAAGCCATACTACAAGAAAAACACTGAGGCAATAACAAGCAAATGGCTTATGCCTCGTAAAATGATGATGATGATGATAGTGTAATTTATTGCAAAGAGCATCTAATCAAAGAGGATTAGCTAAAAGAACAATTTCGAAATGAGATGGAGTCAGTGTGGAAGAATAATCAAAGGGTGGCCTTCGCACGTGGGAATTTGTATACAAATGGTGAAATCTATAATGGTTGACATTAATAGCATAGTTAAGTAAATATTGACTTGTGATTATCTCTGATTCTGTGTTTCAGGTCCTGGAAGACTAAATGTAAGTTGTTATTTACACTTTATTGCATTTTGTTCTTTGCTTTGCGTCTTCAAGTGCGAACGTAGATATTCTCCTTCATTGAAACTTAACATTTGCAAATTTGTTGGATGGGGTAAGATTGCAGTGTAAAAGCAAGGTGTTATTTAGTTTATCATCTCCAATCTGATTGTGTTGAGAACTTTTGTTTGTCAACTTTGTTGCGATGCCTTTGCTTCCATAATGCCTATACATTTTGTTATGGTGAATACTTGTTGTGTGTATTACTTTTTGAGGTTTTTCACTGGAGCGCTGAACTCATTAGGTGGGGTCACCACTCTGTTGGTATGCTTCTAGATGTAGTTCTCTCTTAGCTCCTGGAGAGTCATTCAGAGATGTAGGTGTGGATTGTTTGCTCGATATGCTTTTGCTTCCATATTGCCTATATATTTTGGCATGGTGAATACTTATTGTGTGTATTATCTTGTGACTTGGCATTGACCTCTGCTTTGATGGTGGATAAACAAATCATGTGGCTATTTTGCTTGTTTGAGTGACCTTTGAGGTTGGGATGGGACTGTATATGGAGGTTTATCACTGGAGCATCAGACTCATCAGGTGGGACCGCTGCTCTGTTGATGGACATCTAGATGTAGTTCTCTCTTAGCTCCTGGTGAGTCATTCAGAGATGTAGGTGTGGATTGTTTAAAATGCAAATTTTTTTTTTAAATCATAAGGGTTATCTTTTTTGTCATCAATAAGATGTTTCAGAGGAGTGGTGTCTCATTTCTCTTATTTAACAAGACGATTCCGAGAATAAGTATATACATTTTTAATTTTACTCGTAAATTGCCCATTTAAGAGTTATTTTTGTGGTGAAAGTTGGAAAGGTTATAGATTGTATTTGTAGACAGTGTGTATAATGCTTGTTTTGCTGTGCCTTCCTCTCCGCTTAACTGTATGCTTTCTATTGTTGATGCTTTTCATTGATTATTTGGCTGCTTGTTGTTTGTCGTCTCCTTGGTGATTACTAAATTTGTTAATCAGTGCTATGGTTACAATGAAGACGGAAAGCCTTCTGGGTATTAGTTGGAGCTGCATCCGGGACGTCGTGCCTGGAATTCTTGGCGGCATATTGGCACCTGTCATTCTAGGGGTGAATTTCTGGATGTTGTTGTTTCTTGGAACCAGGGGGCATGCTAATATATGGAAGTGTTTTTTCATTTACCTGTAATTCTTCAGGGAGTCTTGGGGTTTGAATTTGCTTGCATGGTTTGAGCTTGTACTGTATGCAATTTGTAAATATGAATATAGATTTTAAAGTATTTACTTTCATCTGCAAATAGATATTCTTTGTAAAGTAAGGGGGGCAGCCGGTTTTAGTAATTTTGCGTTGTTGGAGTTAATATTAGAGTCTAATTCCTGGGATCTATGCAGGTGTGCTCTTGAATATTTTGTAGTTATTTGACTGGGAGTTATCGCCTGTAAATGATCGACAAACTATTCTTCTTGTGGGGAATGATGTTTTAATTCTGTAGTTTCTGACATATCTGTGAATCTTGACCGTATTGATATTTTAGTATTACTGCCTGGCCTGAGTAATTCACTGATAGACATTCCTTGAACGATATCCTTTGGGTTTTTTAGTATTTGCCTTTTTGACACATTGTATGGGGGATCTTTTGATTTGCTTCCTTTTTTTGAGTGATTCTGTATGACATTAAAATTAGCTTCTTTTAATGTTTGATATTGTTGCTTTCCAAGAAACGAAACAGTATTATAAGTGATGACAATTTTTGGAAAGCTGAGAGGGTTAATAAGAGTTAATCATGGATCTAATGTTAGCTGTGTTGTAGCTTTTTTGTGCCTCTATAATAACGTCAAAATTTTAAACTTTCATAACGATGATGTAGTACGTCTTATTCTGTTAAACACAGAATTTCAGAATAGGAAATTTGATATTATGAATATAGCATTTTCCAAAACACAGCTAAAGTTTTAAATCTAATGTTACTGATATACTGGCGGTTTCGAGGAGACTTAATTGAGCGACAATGGTCAAATCATTCAAATACAAACTAGATAGATCTATTTCAAAGAACAATCTTCTGAACTGAACTGAGCTAGCCATACGATAATAAAAAAAACACTGAGGCAATAGCAAGCCAATGGCTTTTGCCTCGTGAAATGATGATGATGATGCTTTTTGCAAAAGACTTTTTATGACATTTCTAACTCTCTCTCTCTCTCTCTCTCTCTCTCTCTCTCTCTCTCTCTCTCTCTCTCTCTCTCTCTCTCTCATGGAACTAAATGAAACTGATTCAGAATGCTGCAATGCTCCTATAGAAGTTAACGAATTTGATGAGGCCTTATCAAGTATGCAAAATATTAAATAACCAGGCTCTTTTACAAGGTTTTTAGGGATGGCTTGAAAGAATTTTATTCATTAGCAATATATGAATCGATGGAGGAGGGTGAATTATCTGAATCCCAAAAATGTGGAATTATTGCATTAATTTTGAAACCGGATATAAATAAAAGATATCCCCAAAACTATATACCTATTACTCTGTTAAATACAGATTATAAAATATTTGCTAAAGTTGTCGCAAATAGACTTTAAAAAGTTATGGCAACTATAATTTACCTTTCTCAAACAGCTTCCATTAATAAAAGATTCATAGGTTAAAATATAAGATTAATTTTGGACAGTTTTGATTTGGATTTTACAGGTGGCTATATTTGCATGCTTGATTCTGAAAAAGCGTTTGATTCAATTGAAAATCACTACATGTGTATGAATGTTTAAGAGCTTTTAAATTCAAAGAGCCATTCATCAACCCTTTAGAACTGTTTTATACTAATATCAAAAGTTTTGTTCTGAACAATAAGGTCTCATCAAATTGGTTAAAAAAGAAAGAGGCATTAGGCAAGGTTGCCCTCTCTCTCTCTCTCTCTCTCTCTCTCTCTCTCTCTCTCTCTTTATTTTTATTATTTGTGCTGAAATTATAAATAATAATTATAGACATAAATCTGATATCGATTTTTTTAATGTTAATAATCAATATATTCATGGCATTTATTTTATGGATGATTCTACACTCGTTGTGAATAATTGTGCATCCATTAAAAAGCCATTGAATATTATCAGAAGCAAACACCAATTTCTGGACTCAAGTTGACTATTGATAAGTGTGGTGTAATGCCGTTTGGTAATGTTAATACAACTAATGATATGACATATGGTCTGAAGAAAATTGATGTGTATAAATATTTAGGCATTACTTTAAATACTTTGGTTCAATATATGGAATCAGAGAGCTTTGACCATGTTTGGACGCTCTCTTTTAGTCAAGGCTGAAGGTATATCGAGGATAGTTCATCTTTTGAGTGTGTTACCTCTATCTAAAATTATGTTTAAAAACTTTGAGAAAATCTTTTATAAATTTATTTGGGGTCAAAAATGTGAAAAGTTTAAGGCAGTTCAACCTAATGCCCCAATCAAAAATGGTGGTATTATCTCCATGAATTTATACTATATGAACGCATCTTTGAAACTTGTTTGATTTACTAGATATTTTTCACCTTCTGCTGCTCCCTGGAAAATAATTCCCGAAACAATTTTTAAAAAGGTTGGTGGTTTGGCTTTTTTTGTTACATTGTCAGTTTAACATTAAAAAATTATCAATTATCCTTCGTCCTTTTTATAAAGAGTTATTAGAATTTGGATTAAATTTAAGCCTGATTCCAATGATGATGTCTTTGATCAAATTATATGGAATAATAAGAAAATATTAATTAATAATAAGTCTGTTTTTATACCTGAACTTTATGATGCTGGCATTATTTTTATTAGGGCTATTTTTTATGTGAATGGGTCATTCATTTCTCAATTATATTAAATTACGACGTAAATTTATATTTAAAAGATTTGTTTACATTTAGGATATATGATCAATTAAGAAAAGCTTGTTATAGGGCAGTTGGATGCAATTTATTGAATAAATTCCTCTCAAGGCCTGGCCTTAATTTTGTTCGGGCACCTAGCTTTAAGGGTATTAATTTCTATGATGGTGTTCAAAGGTCTAAATCATTTTATAATGTTTTAATGTCTGAAAATGTTGTGACACCTGTTCTGAAATTTGATACTGCTGGTACGGTGTCTGCAACATTTAATATATGGTCTTTTTTTCATTAATTACCAGTTGAAAATAAAGTTAAGCAGTTTCAGTTTAAATTATTGCATCACATTCTGCCATGTAAGATGATTTCATTCAAATTAAATATTGTTACAGATCCTTTTTGTAATAGATGCCCAAATACAATTGAAGATATTGTCCACTATATTTATAAATGTCCCCTTACTTTAGATTTCTGGTATTCTGTCTTTAATAGAATAAAAAGAATAGAAAATACTGTAAATTTTACTATAAGAGAGATGGAAGAAATAATAATTTTTGGGTATGCTCCAATTTCCAAGTATCCCCATATTAATTATTTACTGTTATTAACATAATTTTATATTTATAAATGCCATGTTACGGATAAGTGTATGAATTATATTGAGTTCAGAAATGGGTTGAAATTTCAATTAAAGGTGATTGAGAGGGCAGCTGTAAAGTTTAAAATAGAAATATCTTCCTTCTCAGAAAAACTTATTTCTTAAATAACAGTTTTGTTGTTATATGTGAAGCAATTGATCATCTTTTGCAGTTTCAAGTGGAATCCCACAAGTCAGTGTATTCGGGCCTGCCCTCTGTGTGATATACATTAACGATCTCCCTGACTCTGTAAGATCTACATGTTGTCTCTTTGCAAATGATACAAAAATCTACAAGCAAATCAGATGCAAGGAAGATGAAATTAAGTTGCAAGAGGATCTAGACTCCCTTCAGGAGTGGTCAAACACATGGCTATTGAGATTTCACCCAAACAAATGCAAAGTACTGACGGTAGAGAGCAAGGGAGGAAAGCACCCAGATGAGAAGAGCTACCACCTCTATAAGCCAGATGGGACCCTAGTAAATCTTGAGAATACACAACAGGAAAAGGACATTGGGTTCATGGTAGACATGAACTTAACCTTCTCAAGCCACATTGGAGCCCATGTTAACAAGGCGAACAGCATTATGGCGCTAATTAGAAGAACATTCACTTACTTAGATGAGGAAAAGTTTAAGCAGTTGTTCCAGGCCCTGGTAAGACATCGCCTAGAGTATGCAATATGTGTGTGGAGCCCTCATCTGAAAAAGGATGTAGTCCTAATAGAAAACGTACTATGGCGAGCAGCCAAACAAGTCCCAGCATTAAGCAATATGAGCTATATAGATAGGCTGAAGAGACTGAAAATGCCCACAATGCGGTATAGAAGGATGAGAGGAGACATGACTGAGGTCTATAAACTCACCCATGAGATGTATGATCTTGAAGCTTCTGAGGGGCTGCCGATATTGGCAGAGAGTAGAGGCACACGAGGCCATAGCTTGCGACTGGCCAAGCACCATAGTAGAACGGATATTAGGAAATTATTGTTCACAAATAGAGTGGCATTAAATTTGAATTCACATCCGAATATCGGGTGCAGGGAAGTCAGGAACTTGGAACACTTTTAATGGAAGAAGATGCGGACATAGAGACTGAACATCAGCCCTCAGAAATATCCTACGGAGTCCTAAGAAGTGAATGCTTTTAAGAACCGACTAAACAAATACTGGAGAACACAAGACATCATACACTTCAAGTAAGCATGTGTATATAGTATATACATACATGTATCTTAAGACATGTTATTATTGTAATTCATTATCAGTGTACAAAAGAACAAATGCTGTATCAATGTATACAAGAAGTATTGTAGCCTCCAGGCATGCGCGCTGGCCTGCCAGATACTCTTGTTCCACAGTACCGCCAGTGTGTGGTACATTGGGATGAGGCTGCTGGTTAGCTGCAGATCTCGGAGTTGCGGATCTGGTGTTGCGCACTACCGGATTATACAAAGACTGACTTCCAGAGCTGGTGGAATGTTCACATTCCATCACGACCATCGCCGCAGAAGTTGAACCTCACGGTCTCATGCTCACTGTTGGTTCACTGGTGTGACAGTCCCACAGCTCAATTTAGGGCGGGGCATAATTAAATACATACAATAATTAATAATTGTAGCAGTCAAACAATGGTACTCGTTTGCTGCTACTTGGGAGAGGTCTAGTACATAGGGTCAAGTAGATGACCCGTCATCATGGTCCTCGTCAGAGGTACCTCACAGAGTAAGATCCACGAGGCATCCCCATAAAGGAGGGTCCTAACGCAGCTACTTAGCAAGTTTAACATAAACTATATTAACCCCTACAAACATTGTTTGTTGTGAGAGAAAAGTTCCTCACGCGAGCCTCCATCACAGGAAAATGCCTACAATGCTGAAGCGGAGGAAGAAAGATGGCAAAAAGGGCCACTCTCTTGTTCAAACAAAATTATTTAAAAGAGTCAACCTAGTGAAATTATAAACTCATTGTGATGCATGCCATTCTACGTGAAGATGGGGTGGATGATTTCCGCAGAATTCAACACCGCCATCTTATGTCAGTTCAAAGATACTGTATTGGTAGTTGCCGCTTTTATTTATGCAGTCCTTCTGCTAGATCCTATCCTAACATTTTGTTTTTGGGTCCAGATTTAAGTTTAATCTGCAACTGGCAGTGTAAGCTAAGTATCTTTAACATATAAGTCTGACGGGTGAGACTGTTCGGTGACCGTGTGGTTACCATATGGAACATCCCCTTCAGTAGACACTGTAGTGCGGATAGGCCCGATTGGTATGGACCGTCCCAGCTTACCTGGATACGGGACAACTGTTCTAAGTCCGTAAGATTGCGTAGCGTGCATGCGTGCGCGTCAGAGCTTCCCTGACAACATGTGTCAGCGTTGGGAGAGAATGCATACTAAATTGTACCGGGTGTGTGCACATAATCCCTTTAAATTGAACTATTCTCGTCGTTCTTGGTACCTATCAGGACCGGAATGAGACGAGGATTCCAAAACTATTTACTTTTAAAATCGGACCAGAAATGCGCGAGTTATCCTAATTTAGCACATAAATGTATGTATGTACTAAATGAATGGGGAAGATGCCTATCATGTAATAGCATTCTGACCATTTCTATCTGCACGCTGATTGGCTATAGCTCGCCCACTGATTGGCTGAGCGTCCTACCCCTGATGTCACGAGTACTATAAAAGGAGCGAAAAATCAAGAATCAAGCCCACACTTCGGCGAGAGAGAACAAGTGGAAGGTTGTGTGGCCAGGGCAGTGCAAGACGTGAGCAACTGCTTACTGACTTGGCTCTCTATTAGCTGCAGCAGTGGCTCTCAGATTTCAGTTCTTAGTCTCTGGCCCGCAACCGGAGCATCCGCATCAAAGTTTTTGTAAGCCTTCGGATGGCCATATGGGGGGCAACTAATTAAAAAGAAGAGTCCCTCACTTCCAACACTTAAGAGTAGCCTTCCTGCGGATGGGCCTCACGGCCCTGATGTAATTTCTCCAGTATGTAGAACGAGTGGTGAAGCATGGTGGACAACTCGTCAGATCTTCCGGACCACACAAAAGTGGTGATCAAACTTCCGCGCAGCATGTCATGTGTTAATTAATGTTTAGGCCACAGTCTGGTGGGACTCTGCCCGGTATGCCTTAACAGCTATGTGGTGTACCATGTACACTGTACCCAAGAATGTACATGCATTGTTTAATTATAAACTACAACTGTAGCCCTTAATGTTACGTGCAACTTTCAAACTTCCATTACCGGACAGACATATATAACATTCTGCTTAATTAATTGTATTAGTTATTATGACTATCTAGTAGACATCCGACTACAGTCGTTCTTCTTCACCATCCTTGAGAGTGAGCCACATCAACAGTTCGTCTGCGACGATTTCCCAGCAACTTCAGAATCGTACCATCTCGCGTCCCTAATCTGTGATGCAGCATCTACAGTGATTTATTAACTTTTTCCATACCGATGACTAATAGGTACTCATTTAGCTATTGTATTCATTCATTTCTTTACAGGTACTGATGACTAATAGGTACCGACCAGTTGTCTGAGACCGCATTTTATAATTTATATCTTTTACTGTAAATATTATCCTTATTTTTGTGCTTATGAGACTATCAAGCACTGCAAGGTCCTAAGACCGGGTCTATTCTTAATACTGTGATAGTTAGTTATGTATGGCAGCAGCCATCCTAGTTACTTGTTTTGTTTATTTTATATAAAATACTAGGACTGCAGTACGCTAGGCTATACTATACAGCAACAATAAATATGCATCACTTTTCACCCAGCATCAATTTTACACTGAGATCACTGTTCATGTTCTCATTTTGCGAACCTGACATGTGATCGACTAAACCTGGCTATTTTAGCTCGATATATGATTACTGTATTCTATGGCTGTAGTAGTAAAAACATCCTACAGCTGCAATCAGTCCTTCTTCGCTGTTGCCCACTGTGTCTTGTCCTCGGCCAAAATTCCTAGCTTCATCAGGTCCGACAGGCAAACACTGCACAAACTACAGAGCTGAAGTCGAAGCACTGGTTCATGCAGCTAATACCATCAGCAGAACAGCAGACCCTATTGCACAGATTGTCTTTTTATCTGATGCCCGCTCCGTCCTTGAGGCTATCACCAAAGGTAAGCTGCCACAACTTGAAGAAGCACTACAAACCATCAAATGCTTTCGGATAGCACTGCAGTTGATCCCCTCACACTGTGGAGTCCAAGGAAATGAGGAAGCAGACAAGATGGCAAAGGTGGGTGCAGAAGAGAATCAGACAGAAAACATGGTTACCCATACAGAGATGAAGACTATCATTAAGTCCCTCTATAGAACACCTCAATCAGAAGATGCCTACCATCATCTCTCGAGGCCAGAGCAAGTGACCATTTTTCGTCTCAGAACTGGACACAACAGACTAAACCAACACATGTTCAGGCGGTTCCACCTTACGACATCGCCCGCTTGTCCTTGTGGAGAAGCAGAACAGACCACAGAGCACATACTTCAATGTTGCAGTACGTATCAGCTGCTGAGAGAAGAGATCTGGCCTTTGTCAACCTCTATTCTTGAAAAGCTGTATGGGCATGTGGAAGAACTGCAGAAAACCACAGATTTCATCTTGAGAACGGCTCTCCAAGTGTGATACCAGCGATCGAAAAGAAGAAGAAGATCAGGTCCATTCTTGACTTGAGTGTACCGAGTCCTGCTTTCTTGAGGTCACCTCATAGCACGCTTAGCAGATTTTTGCAATGACGTCCTCTCCTGGCTTTGTATTTGCTGGCTCCGAGTAGGGCGAATTCCAGGGCTCTCTGTGCTGGTGTCTCTTCTGGCATCCTTAGCACATGGCCAAACATGGACCATCTTTGCTGTGTAACTATTACAGACAGCAGCGATGTATTACACATCTTGTATAGTGCATCGTTGGAGATTATGCTGTCTGGCCATCGGTGTCAAGTGATGGTGTGTAGGTGTTTATGGTGGCAGGCATCGAGTTTGTCTAGAGCTGCCTTTGGAGCTGCTCAGCTGTTACAGTTATACAGCATCAAGGATATGCTGGTTGCATTGTAATAACGTAGTCTCTTTATCAAGCGCATCTTTGATCTACGAATCCATAGCTTCCAGAAGGACTGGAAAGCTGTGTTCCCCATGATGCAACGTGCAGAAATGTCAGCAATACTGCAAAGCAGTGAGCCCAGGATTTTACTTTTCCTCCATGGTTCACCACCACAAAGTGGGTCATCATTTTCTATAGTTTCAGGCTTTGTTGATAGGTATATGTGGGTGAGCTCTGTTTTGGATTCATTCATAAAGAGATTCTCAATTTTTGGTTTGCTTGCACCTATTGGGAGAAGTTCATCAAGGGGTTTCTTTTCCTCGTCTATGAAGTCCACATCGTGGGCATATTCCATCTCTAGCAGCATGCCCAGTAGTGACAATGGGGGTTTGGTCTTGTGGATCTTTCCGCACAGATTTCAATGTGGCAGGAAGGTAGCAGGTGAAAAGCACCGGAGATAGACCATCTCCCTGTGGGGAGCCGATTGATGTCTCAAACTCTACAGACTTCATTGACTTGACTCATACTCTCAGCTTGGTGTCTGCAAGCAGTAGTTTCACTAGTCGTAGCTCATCTTTATTGCAACTGGCCTGGCGTGGTACATCTAGGATCTTTGAGCATTTAATTGTGTCACAGGCTTGTGACATGTCAATGCCCATTTTGTGGAAGTCCCAGTTTTTGGACATGACTACCGACACAAGCATGCGTTGAGCCCATACAATGTTTGCACAGCTGCATCCACGTTTGAAGCCACTTTGACATGATCCGGTGAAGTAATCGATCTTGTCTCGGATGCGGCATAGAGTAACATTGGATAGGATTTTCCATATGCTGTTGAGGAGCACAATGTGCTGCAGATTGGCTGGGGCCTCAGGTGGCTTCTTGGGATTGGGTAGTGCGATAAGGGTGCTTTGGCCTACAGCGTCGATGGGCAGGTGGTGCATAAAAGCTGAATTGATTAGGTGCGTGATCGGTTTTGAGATAATGTCACTTGCATATTTGAATAGTCCATTGCTCATGCCATCAGGTCCAGATGCACGACCATTTATCAGGGCTTTGAGTGCCTTCTCAACTTCTGCTGTTTTAATTGGTGTTAGTAATGGCCTGTGGTCTCCTGAGAACTGGTGCAAGGGCTCATCATTGTTGTCAGTGAACTGTTCCTTGAACCATTCTCGGATCGCCTCAGCTTTTCCCTGGTCAGTACCGATAAAATGTCCTTGAGAGTTGTGTACAGTGAGTGGTGGTGTGTAGTCAGTAACTCTCAGGGCTCGGGCTGCCCGAAACATTTTGTGACAGTCATCCGTGGCAGTGATTTCATCTGCTAGGGAGTCTGCCTATTGAATAGCAAGATCTTTTAAGCATTCACTAATGTGGTGCAGAATAATATTGCACTCCCGGAGTAGTTTGGTGCGGTCTTCACTTTGGCCACTTTGATAGATGCGCAGCCATAATGCTTTCTGCTCTGCTACAGTTTTACTACTAGAAGGTCGTCAGTATACTTAGTTTGGTTGTTTTTAAGAACAGCTATGGTGCTGGTAGCGGATGATTCCATAGATTTCAGTATTTTGCTTAGGGCTTCATTTGGATCGGAGCTGACATGGATGTTAGCTATCTGCTACCCAAGGGCTTTTTTGTATGACATTTGAGTGTCAGTGTCGCTGATGAGCTTGAGTATGTTGTAGGTGACTCTACCCTCTTTCCTGGTATGGTGTTTATATATTAGGTAGAGATCGTTCATCTGAAGGCGTGTAATGACTAGCTTATGGTCAGAATTGAGGTCCGTACCTCCATACGAATGAGCGTTCCGGAGTAAGGGTTTTGCTTCTGGCTTGCATAGTATGAAGTCTATTTGGGTGAAGACAGCTTAGATCAATAGGATAAGTTTAAAAGTAGTTAGGGACAACCACACCATAGGAGACATTTGTATACGCCTCTTTTCCGGATGTAGTGGATATGTAACACTGCACACTGGCTAGATTGTGTAAAATTGGCCAGATACCTTAGGGCCTTTTAGTATGATAAGTGATTGTATCATTCTACGCTCCTCCATCCGTAAGGCTTATTAATTGTCAGGAACTCCCATCGACACATTGGCATGATCCGATTTGGAAAACTATTGGGGTTTTTGAGCGGTAAAGACCAAAGTGTTGATGTCGCATACACCTCCTCTGATAACCCCGCCAAAGTAGGAAGCACTGCGAAAAGATATTATTTTAATGATCCGCCTGACACACCGGGTGACAGATGGGACGCATATCTCCATCTAACTCCTTACAGTGACTGGGTGCAGTCTTGGGACCCACCACGCCCTTACGGGAAGGTCACTAGAGAGGGATAGCTGCCTCTTACTCCCCACCATAAACTTTTATGCGCATTTCAAATTGCTTGTGTAATATTGACTTGTCCTAGTGATGTTGTATATGGTTGCAGTGTGGTATGTAACCGAATCGTTATATGATTCTGAAACTGCCACTCCGTAACATGTCCGCTCGCTGCCTTTTTGAGGGAGAGGCTCTGAAAGGTGTCCTTAGGGAAATCGAGCATCTTCGCCAGTCAGGCCCATGTGTCAAAAGATAGGTAGAAATTCTTGCCACGTGTGGCCAAAGCTAGTGTATAAATCTAACACCTAATCGGTAGTTCAAGATTTAGCAGAAGGACAGCATAAATAAAAGCGGCAACTACAAATACAGTATCTTGGACTGATGGTGTTGAATTCTCCGGAAATCATCCAGCCCGTCTTCACATAATACAGCGTGCATTACATTAATTTTAATTTCACTAGGTTGACACACACTACACTTAGCATATGTTTTAACAAGAGAGTGGCCCTTTTTGCCAGCTCTCTTCCTTCGCTTCTGCATTGAAGGCATTTTCCTGTGACGGAGGCCTGCGCGAGGCACTTTCCTCTCGCAACAATAATATTTTTGGCAGGGGTATAATGGTTTATGTTAAACTATCCCACGTTAGGACGCTCTCTTGCAGGGATACCTCACGGATATATATATATATGGATCGGTGAGGTACCGCTGACGAATCCACGTTAACAAGACACCAACTTAGTTCTATGTACTGTATAGTTTCTCTCTCATGCCAGCAAACGAGAACCATTGTTTGTATAGTATACATTTTTTCTTAATTATCATGTCTAGGATCCTAAATTGAGTTATGGACCATCATACCGGTGATACTAATAGTTGGGATGAGACAGTGAGGTTCAATCTCTGAGGTTATCATTCCACTGGCTCTAGAACTCAGTCATTGTACTTTTCGGAGATTCGCGATATGGGATCTGTACCCCTGAAAACCGAAGCTAACCAGTGTTCCTGTTGTAGATATGGGATTGTCTTGTGGGAAGTCATGACCCCGCTAGATGTCTTATATCTTCGAGTAAGTCCTAAGAGAAATTTATGGTTTGAAAATACCAGGTGAGCTAATGGACCGGTTGACTTTATACTTTCAATATTTAGTTATTATTATTACATCAGCTAGTTGACATCAGCTAGTGCGGATGACATTCAGTTTCTAAATGGATGGTGTGTGAATGTAGCACACTCAGGATTGTTGGATAAAGTTTTATCGTCAAGTTGAAATAGTGGAATTGATTGGAATAAGTCTCACGGTTCTGAGTTGGTGTGTATCTGGGAATAGTTTAGATGAAAGTTGTTGCTGTTCAGTCGTCACACACTTTTATGATATTCAGCAGTTGGTTGGATCGATAGCTTGGAAAATAATCGAGGTATAAGAATCACTGGAATCGGGCGTGACAAATGGACTTAGTTGATGACATAGGCAATCTAGATTCTCACATGAGAATAGAACAACATCAGCTGGCAATGAGATCATACAGCTCATATGCCTATTAACTCTAGCATCCTACAGTCTTATCCATCAATAGGCAATGGACAGGACATGGACATTGTAGCGTCCTGTAGGAATTAATAACATAATCGAAATTTGTATATCAACTATATGTCACTCATACAATGGCATGCAACAACAACACATTCCGTAATGTTGTTAGTTAGTTGACAGATCGCATCAAATCAGAACCAGCTACCACTGCTTTATCTATGTGAGGCATCATCTCCATAGAAGAATAGCACAGAGTTTGATTGGTCAGAATGACATCACGATCAATGAGCGTCGATCGTACTCTGTAGCAGAGAATTAAACAGAATAGGTTTTACATCCAACAACGAAATAAAGGGATCGTTGATTGGTCACAATGACCAACGTTTATTAGGTAAAAAGTTCTAGGAAGAAATAAGCAGAAGTTGATTGGTGGACTGACGGTCCGGGCCAATCAAGCTGTGCTTATAGCATACCTAGAAGAGTCATTTAACGGATTCAGGAAGAATCTAATTATTATGATAGTTATAGAACTTGGCTAGGGTGCCAAGATAAGTTGTATATAAGTCAGGATTTCAGACTTATAGATTATTCAATTCACCAACGTGAATCCTGAACACCACACTGACGTTCAGCACTGTGAGCTATTGCCTAGCAGAACGAAGCTCTGTCGTATTTAAGTTAGAGTAGATTGGTTAGTTTAGCACATTGATTGTACCAAGTTTGATTTATGAGCTATTTTGCTCCTTGCTTTGAAACCTTGTATATTTGTAAAATAAAAAGTTTAACTTACGTATATGTAAGTTCGGCGTTGATTAAGTTTGTTAGTGTTAGGAACCTAGCCATGAGCTGGAGGAAACCTCCAGTCCTTACCTGAGGAACATCACGTCAGATAGGCCCAGCAGTCAATAGAAAATATCGTCACCTACCATCTGTCAGACGAGGTGAGCCAGACTGCCTTCATCCTTCTCCGTTACCGATAACTGTTGTCGCAGCAACCTTATCTGGTTACCGGTAACGAAGCGGGATCCACTACTGAAGAAGAAGACGTCATCATCGAACCCCGAAGATCATAAAATCTTCACTGTGTATCCTGTACATGTGGTGCAATGGAGTGGAGCAGTAGGATGGACCAGCTCATACCCTGCGAGCTACAAGGGGTGCATGATGTGGGGCTCGAAAGAGAAGCGAACCCACGCCAACCCACAAAACACACACGTTTCAGTCGCCTTCATTCGATGAACAGAAATCTCTGGATATGGAGGTAGCATCATTTGATGGGAGAACTGCATGCGTGCTCACCGACTATGCCAGAAATTTCCCCAGTGCGGAACAACTAGCACTGATTCAACATGCGTATTCGCCGATCAGTGAGGGGACCTTCCACGATGCCTCGTAGGCGGGCAGTCAATACATCACATTGTCAGATATCCGCGATAGGCACCCAACACCTTTGCCAGATCGCGATCGACATGACAAAGACCCATATGGGGGCACACCGATTCTTCAGAACGTGAGCAATGGCCTACCCCCTCATGCACCACGCCCTGCATCTCCTCCTCTCAGAACGTCGTCGCCTTATTACCCATCCGTACAGCGACACAAGCTGGAGGATGCAGAACATCCTTTTGAGCATTATACCAGAAGAAACACCTCATCACATGGCACATACCACCACTGTCAATCTTCTGGATCGCCTCCGTATGAAGAACGACCATCACGGCGACCTCCGGAATATCCACATCACATACATGGAACACCTTCACCAGTCTATAGACCAACACCTGACTATAGACCTGCATCAGTGTGGTATTCAGCGGAACCCACATATCGCACACAACATCATCATCGGGAATCACCTTCACGGATGAGATATCAGCGAGCTCAACAGCAGGAACACCCACCAACACCAACACGCAGACCAACATCCACGTTTACACCATACTCCCAAGCATTCTCCCTCCCAAATCAGTGGGGAGAATAACTGGACCAATTACAAGTGCCAGTTCGAGATCATTATGAGATCATTAGCCGCACAAACTGTTTGACGGATCAACAAATGGGAGAGTAATTGGCTGTAAAGCTGTCGGGCAAAGCATTGCAAGTCCTGGCAGATTTGGGGTCAGACTGCACATCAGCATACACGGAACTGGAAAACGCATTGTTGGAAAGATTCGGAGACATGGCCCTCGGAGAAACGAGTCGTCTTCAGCTCAAAAGCTTGTGTAAATGTGCTGGGGAGACCTTGCCGCAAGTTAGCCAGTTGTATCCGACATCTGGTTACATGCACATACCCCAGCACTAATCATGAGGGAGTCACGCATCTTCATCTGGATACATTCATCGACACATTGAGCAGTGAGCCCGCCCTGAAGGAAAAACTATTTCTGATCGAGCATAATAATTTACAGTCATTAACAGTGACTACAGTCAGAATCGAGAACTTCTTGGAGCGGGAAAAAGCCAATCACCGCCAACTGCATCCAATTAATGAGGTAAACGATGTGCACTTCCTAATCACCACCGACACCACATCTGCACCTACATCCGCTTTAGCAACCAACCAAGCACCACACAATCAAAACACCCCACCAGCTCTAATCACGTGCCTAGAGGAAGAGGACGTGGCCAGTCCCATCGGACGCGGGAACCAGCACAATAACAACAACCGACAGAACATGCATGCTAGGTTAGAAGAGATAACAAAACATATCTCCACACTCACCAACTTAGTCACCACACTTAGCACCACAGTCACCACACAGTCGACTACACGACCCGCTACAAGTACAGTAACACATACCCAGCCGCAAAACACATGTTATGGATGCGGTCAGCCAGGCCAATCGAAAGAACGATGCTCAAATCAGCCTTCATCAACCACTCCAACAGCTGACCGACGTACACCGCAACCTGAGTCCTCGTTAGACTAGAATGGGCACCGATTATAGAGTCACTTCGGTGCCCACTCTCAGAACCCAGCTCAACTGCGGCCTTCAGACAACAATGTCAGGTGGTGAACACTACAGTGCAAAATACTACTTATGCGACAGTACATAACCACACCCACCCGGCTTCACCTGAGTCAGTGCCAACCATGCGCACTGCATCCGCGGCACCACCAACATCTCCCTCTGCAAGAGGTTGTGACCCCGCAACTTCCGCATCTCACAAACCTTCTTTCCTATGTAAAACGGCAGTGGTTGGTTCTAGCACCACCATTGAAACACCGTTCATACAAGCACCACGACCCGCCTCCACAGCACTTAACACACGGTGCCCCTTGGTGGTATGCAATTCACAGGTACTAACAGCATCACCCACCGCATCTAGCAGCAGTAACAGTGACACAGACAGTGATCAGCATTCGGCATCATGGATCCGCAAGAAGAAACATCATCCTAAGAATGGCAAATGGCAGGGCCATCACTGTTTCTTTTTCACCCCATGATGCATTGTTAAAAGTGGCTAACACAGCTGGCCCTTATCCGCGACCGCACCAGTCCTGTCCAGACTGCTGTCTACACAAATTCATGGTACAACACACCAGCATCAACAACACCACCATTGCTACCCCCAGCACTGTCATCACGAAAGCAATCACAGCAGCAAAGACGACGAGTTGGCCCCTTCCTCACTTAGCCACCAATTGCACTCATGGAAGCTATCCAAAAGCAAACAGACTACATACAGGACGATACCGCACCAAAAGCAATCCCTCAGGCAGTATCATTGGAAACTCTTCCACAAGCACACCACAAAGTAATCTACAGGTGTGCTTGCCTGTTTAGTGGCATTTCGACCAGTGCCACAATAGACACTGCAGCTTCCATCACCGTTTTTAACAAGCGCTTGTATGAGAGCATCCCACCTCATAAAATGCCACCCCTCAGGCCTACAAACATATTTTTACAAACAGCTACCAGAGTCGATGTTCCAGTGGCTGGTACGGTAAACCTCGTGATACAGATAGAGGAAATGCAATTCACACAGCCAATTGCCTCTATTCAAAACGATGCCCTGCTAGGTTCTGACTTCCTCAGTGCCAGCGAAGCCATCATCCATTGCAGACATCAGGAATTAGACATACACGGCCGAAGCATACCCCTGGACTGGAATCATCACTGTACAACATGTGTGCAGTGATTTTGGCATCTATGGCTACAGTTGAGCCGGAACAAGAGGAAATATTATGGGCCACAAAACCACAGTTAGGAAGCAGCACACACATGGCCATGCTGGAACCTGACCCCGATTACATGATCGCCTCACAATGCGCAAGTCTCCGAATGATCGTGGACACCACCAACAAGGATCATATACCATTTAGAGTATTCAATGGCACAGCGGACCCAATAATACTCGTACCAGGAGTTCATTGTGGCCATCTGGTGGATGTGATATCACTGGAGACACCCCTACCGCACCCACACCAGCAACAACTTCTGAAGATTTAGTGGAACATCTGCATGACATTTATTTGTGTGCCACAGTTGGTTTAACTCAATCTCACAAACGTGACATATGACAAATATTACATAAGTATCGTGACAGTTTTTCGGCCAGGGACATGGATCTTGGAGGAACTCATCTCATGCGACACTCCATTGACACCGGACAACCAGTACGACGTCTTCCCATTCACATGGAGGCGGGAGCACATCAACAAGTAAATGACATGTTGCGGACGGGCATCATAGAGCCCTCAGCATCCCCCTGGCCCAGTCCCATAGTAGTAGCAGGTAAGAAGGATGGATCTTTGCAGTTTTGCATTGACTACCACCACCTTATTGATCTTAGCGTCAAGAACGCATATCCGCTACCGCGGATAGATCAGCCCTTAGATTTCTTGTCCGGAGCCAAGTGGTGTTGTACCCTTGACCTGGCTAGCAGGTGCTGGCAGGTAGCCACGGATGAGGCTGACCAGGAGAAGACCGCATTCATATGCAGGGATGGTCTTTTCCAATTCTGCGAGATGCCCTATGGCGTGTGCAACGCTCCTGGAATGTTCGAACGTCTCATTGAGCAGGTACTCTCTACATTACAAAGGGAGATCTGACTCGTACTCGTCTTTGGCTCTTCCTTTGAGCAGACCCTGCCCAACTTGGACAAGGTCCTAATGTGTTTTCGTACCGCCAACCTCAAGTTCAAACCCAAGAAGTGTCATCGTTTTAGACAGAGCGTCGAGTTCCTGGGCCACGTTATATCCAGTGATGGAGTAGCTACTCAACCATCAAAAACCAAAACAGTAGGGGAGTGGCAAACCCCCACTTCAGTCACCGACACCCAGAGTTTGGTTCGTCTCTGCCAATACTATCAACGATACATATGTCACTTTGTTAAGATTGCAGCCCCATTATTCCAGATCACTGAAAAAGATTGACCATTTGAGTGGACGAGTGAGTGTGAAAGTTCCTTCAGGGCGCTGAAGGAACATTTGACAACTGCACCAATTCTTGCTCATCCTAATCATAACCTCGATTTCATCTTAGACACTGATGCATCTGCTTATGCAATATGTGCAGTTCTATCTCAGGTCACAGAAGATGGAACACACACACACGCACGCACGCACGCACGCACGCACGCACGCACGCACGCACGCACACACACACACACGCTGGTGGTGGGCAGGGAAGAGTCCTGTTCAGCAGACTCTCAGATCGAATATTCCCGGTACTTAAAAACTATGACAGTACCAACCGTCGTGTAATGGGAGATGTCCATCCCCATCCAAAGGGCATCCCCGACCATAACCGCCTTATCAAGCCACCAAGTGAGCAGTCAGAATAATACACCAAGACACAGGAAGCCAGGAGCATACAGAACACACTTACCATCAAGGCTGGATACGTAAATTCTTCATCGTGCGAACATTACATACCTACCCGATTATATAGAAAGTATAGCGGAGACATTCAACACCACAACCAACATGGATAGCACGCACCTAACTTTTATAACAGAAAAAGTTAGAGACCCCTTTTTCCCCACCATTCCCTGCCACATGAATGCGGTGAGTTCGTGACCCACCGCAACCTGACTTTCCACAACAGCAACAGAATCTGCATTCCCCAGCCTGGATTTGCCCACTTCACACTACGCCAGCGTCATACAGCAGCCCAGACTTCCCTACAACAGAACACCACCGCCATCAGCACGAGTCCACATTTTCCGCAAGCACACCCTTATCTAGTAATATGGAAAAACTGATCAAATGGTAAGTTGGAAAAGCATCGCCGCCATCTACAGTACACACTACAAGGGACTTCCCCCCTCTCCCTTGGAAACTTCTTCTTCTTTTCGTTCGCTGATCATACCGCCAGTCCTGTAAGTGACTATCGACATGATCATAAGCGTTAAGTGCGTGGATCCATGGTTTATTAGAATGCGCCGTGCGGCCTGGAACCTCCGTCTTCAGCACTCGAGGTTTCTGTCAGGGGTACCTCACCCTTACCTCCTTTAGTCGCCTCTTACGACACGCAGAGGATATAGAAGGTGTTATCTAAGCCCCACCCCTTGGAAACGTTGTATGTAAACAGCTAAACAAAGACACATCAATCACACATAATAACAGTCAACATTATTAAGAGAGCAAGATGACCACAGTCTGTCATTGGTAGCTAGTACAAGATAGGCACAGAACGTGAAATTTGATAATGGTCTGTTTCAAGTATGACAGCACCCATCATGGTCATCCACACTCTAAAGTAACTCTGTCCCGTTCTATAAAGGACTCGGCCATTACAGAGTGAAATACATCATGTCCGATGAAGTTGACACCACAATCACTGCAGTGACCCTCCCCAACTGCAATAAAAACTTTCACACTTCCCGACAGCGCAAGATTCATCCACAGATAAGCAGCCACGTGTATCAATCAAATTCACAAACATAACAGAGACACAGACACTCAGGATGACTGTTTCACAATCTCCATACGATGGTATTGTAAATTGTAAACTGTGGCACGCACTTTCCGAGCTGTACCGTAATAATTAAGTTTGGTCTAGGTGAGGTGAGACTAGTCCTACCCATAGAGGAGGATGCTTGGCGGCCCTCCCACCCGGAAAATACAGTCCAGCTTGGCGGAGTCAGTAGACTTGGAATCTGCATGACATGGATCTGTTTAAACCAAACAATAAATTACCGTCAGCTATACTGTCCTAATTTTGATTAAGAACACAACTGTCCCACTGCATATACAAATCATTGGCGTGCGGGCTGATGAAGCAGCATCAAAACTTAGACAGTATAACACCACAGAGAATTTCAAATAGTCTCTTACCTACAAATTCCAGCTGACAATCAACACGGGCTGGAATATATACACCATACACAGGAGGAGGCACATGTTCAAGGCCATGTACATAAAAGGGACGCTGTTCTAAGGAACAGAGAAATTAAAACATATTTCTATTTTTCACATCAAATACGTAGTCAACAGCATCAATCTCCACCTATATATACAAATTGCCTAAGTTTCCAATCAACCAAGTGCTTTCCAAACAAGAATCACGTGATCATCACTTCTATTTTCCGGTAAATTGGATCAAAGGCTATAAACAAAAGAACCGTTCTCCCACGATGCTACCACAACATGATGGAGGAAGCGAGAGGTGGTGGGTCGGGGTCATGGCTGTTGACGTCATCACGCTCTCCCACACCCCATAGGGCGTTCCAGCCCGAAATTCGAAAAGGCAAGTTTATAAGCATCAAACTTGAAAAACCGCATCATGCTAATTAAAAGGTGGACATCCACAGGAATAAATAGTTCCAGATTTTAGCATTGATCGAAGGCCTGATTTTCCTCCGAGTGGCGATGAAAGCGGCTCTCCTACCTTCTTATAAATACATTTACCTTTTTTTGATGAAGGGAATGTATAATCGGACTCCAGGAGAACAAAAGTTAAATAGACCCATACATGGAATGACTGACTCACTCGGGAACTTTCGGGTGTGGTCCTCCACCCTCCTGTGACGTCACCGAAAAGTATAAAAGGCGGAAAGCGTGCACTAAAGCTTCATCTTCCTTTCAGACTCGACACTAGGGAAGATCAGGCATTAGGCCATTTTCCTGTCACAAACCAAATTCTGCTGTTTTTCTTATTATTATCATTTCATGTTATAATTTGCCAGGAAAATATTATGAAGAGATAGGAAAGTTAGGAAAAGTTTAGTTAGGTGCGTGCAGGTCCGCATATAACAATCATGCGTGAGTAATATGTCGCCTGCGGAAGATCTCACGCTGTCCGACAGCTTGGAAGAATCGTCACCTGCGAACATCGGCAAGGAATATCTGGGTACTTCAACTTCATACGACGAGCAGCCATGCAAGCATGCATTTTCCAGAAATTCGAACTTGAAACTTCATGTCAATCAGGACCATCTAATTTAGAGAGCATACTGTGCGGACTGCAAATACTTATATTCCGCCACGTGGTACGGTGTTACACACGAGTTATCTTTTAAACATCGTGTGTTGGTCGTAACTTTGAAACCTGGTGAACAGAGTGAGGATATAGACGTCCTCTCTCCACGCTTCGAAAGTAGACTTCCAATAGTGTTAATTCCGACTGGGAAGATGGCCAAAACTAAACACACAAAGATACGACAACCTGACTTTCCGCAATTAGCTTCAGCATCCGCAACAGCAACACAGTTAGCTGGGACCAGCACACAAGCAATCATCACCACAACACTGGCAGCACCCATAGGATCAACACCGGCAGCGCCTGCAGCATTGGCATCAACACCAACTGCAACACCTGCACTGGCAGCACCCACAGTAATCACACCGGCAGCACTCATCACCGCAACAACATCCGCATCCATGATCGGACAGCCAATTTCGGTAGTGATAACGGATTTGGGATGGCGAGAGCCAAAACGGGCCGCACTGTATGCATGCCCTCATATATTGGCATGCATACGTAATTACTGTAGTTATCATTCCTGTGATATGTATAAAATATATATATATATATATATATATATATATATATATATATATATATATATATATATATATATATATATATATATATATATATATATATATATATATATATATATATATATATATATATATATATATATATACTGTATTTCTATAACTGTTTTTCATATATATATATATATATATATATATATATATCTTAATTTGGTTATGTTGGAGCTTGGGCATTCTCGGCGGAAATTTAATTATCCGTCACCAAGAGAATGCCCATGCGAGCTATTGTTTAGTCGAATCATGATAATAAACAAAATAAAAGAGCATGCACCGCAATATCAAAAAAAAGAAAAGGCACGGAAAATAAATACCGGGCCAAAAATCAAACCAAAGTATGCCTCCCTCCCAAACTCTTTCGCACTTCTATGTGCTCTTCTCTGATAGGCTATGCATCTGTCACAGCACTACTGCTCTCGGCAATTCTTGCCTAGCGTGCTCCCATGCTTTCGATCCATGATGCAGTGTCGTTTGCCATGGGTGTCAAACTAGGAGGAGGGGGGTGTAGCGCGGATCAGCCCGAATGGACCGTCCAGCTTAGCTGGGTACGGGACGACCGTTCCGGGTGCGTTCCAAGCATGCCCCCCCCCCCCTGATTAGGATAGTATGCATGTATAAGGCCATATGAGAGAGGGTTTCTGTAAAAGTTCTAAGTCTGTAAGATCACGTAGTGTGCATGCGCACACGTCAGAGATTCCCTGACAACACGTGTCAGCATTGGGAGAGAATGCATATTAAAGTATACCGGGTTGGTCCACGTAATCCCTTTAAATTTAATTTGTTCTCGTCGTTCTTGATACCTATTAGGGCCGGAATGAGACGAGGATTCCAAAACTATTTACTTTTTTAAAATCTGACCAGAAATGGCCGAGTTATCCTAATTTAGCTCATTGAAATTATTTGCAAAATATTACTGGGACGTCGTAAGAACGTGTGTATGTACTAAATGAATGGGAAAGATGCCTATTACGTGATAGCACCCTGACCCTTTCTATCTACACGCTGACTGGCTATAGCTCGCCCGCTGATTGGCTTGGCGTCCTGACCCTGATGTCACGTGTAGTATAAAAGGAGTGAAAAATCAAGAATCAAGACCAAACCTTGGCGAGAGAGAACAAGTGGAAGGTTGTGTGGCCAGAGCAGTACAAGACATGAGTAATTACTTACCGACTGTGGCTCCCTATTAGCTGCAGCAGTGCCTCTCGGATTTCAGTTCTTAGTCTCTGGCTCACAACTGGAGCATCCGCATCAAAGTTTTTGTAAGCCCTCGGATGGCCATCCGGGAGCAACTAATTAAATAGAAGAGTCCCTCACTTCCCACACTTCAGAGGAGCGTTCCTGCGGATGGGCCTCGCTGCCCCGATGTAATTTCTCCAGTATGTAGAACGAGTGCGGAATCTTGGTGGACAACTTGTCAGATCTTCTGGACCATGCAAAAGTGGCGATCAAACTTCCGCGCAGCATGTCGTGTGTTAATTAATGTAGCACGGATCGGCCAGAGGGGTACGGACTGTCACAGCTAGGCTGGGTATGAAACGACCGCTCCAGGTATGTTCCAAGCACGCCCCCCCCCCCTGGTTAGGATAACATGCGTGTAAAAAGCCATATGGGAGAGGTTTTTTTTATAAAACAGCTAAGTCCATGAGATCACGTAGCACGCATGCGTGCACGTCAGAGCTTCCCTGACAACACGTGTCAGCGTTGGGAGAGATAGTGTACCGAGTTGGTACCCGTGATTTCATCAAATCACTCCGTTCTCGCCCTTCTTGGTATCATTCAGGACCAGAATGAGACGAGGAATCCAAAACTGTTTACCTTTTCAATATCGGACCAGAAATGGCCGAGTTATCCTTAAATAGCTCACTGAAATTATTTTCAAAATATTGCTCAGACGTCGTAATCGCGTGTATGTTTTAAATGAATGGGGAATGCACTTATCACGTGATAGCATCGTCACCCTTTCAAGCTGCACGCTGATTGGCTACAGATCGTCCGCTGATTGGCTGAGCATCCTGCCTCTGACGTCATGAGTAGTATAAAAGGAGCAAAAAATCAAGAATCGAGACAACACTTCGACAAGAGATAGCCATTCGCAGGTTGCTGGACCATCGCAGTGATAGACGTGGGCAACTGCTTACTGACGGTGGTACCATACACCGCAGTAGTGCCTTTCGGAATTCAGTTCTCCTGTGCTGGTAAGCAATTGGAGCATCCGCATCAAGTTTTTGTAAGCCCTCGAACGGCCATCCGGGGCCTATTTAAATAAATAGTAGAGACTTCCTCACTACAACTTCAAGAGGAGCCTTCCTGCGGATGGGCCTCGTGGCCCCGATGTAATCTCTACAGCATGTAGAGCAAGTGCTGATTCTTGGTGGATAACTCATTGGATCTTCCGGACCATGCTGAAAAGTGGTATCAAACCTCTGCATAGAATGTCCTGTGATTAATTAACTTTTAGGCCACAGTCTGGTGGGACTCTGCCTGGTACACTGCAAGAGATATGCGATGTATCCCGCACAGTCGACACAGTTATGCACATGCAATATTTAATTACAACTGTAGCCCTCCTTGTTACGGGTAACTTTCAAACTACCATCACCAGATGGACACTTTCAACTTACTGTGTAAATTCACATATTAATTATTATGACTATCTAATGGGCATCTCTCTACAGTCGTTCTTCTTCACCATCTTGAGAGTGAGCCGCATCAACAGTTTGCCTGTAGAAACTTCCCAGCAACTTCAGTATCATTCCACCTCGCGTTCCTCATCTAAAACGCATTCCTACAGTGACTTTTAACCCTTCCCGTATCGATGACCAACAGGTACTCAAGTTACTATACTATTGTACTATTTACTCATTTATTCCGTTATAGGTACTGATGGCTAATAGGTACCTCCCGGGTCGTCTGAGACCGCATTTAATAGTTTCCATTTTCTTTACTGTATATATTATCCTTATTTTTGTGCTTACAACTAACAAGCACCGCAAGGTCCTATGACCTCATATACTGTTAGCACTGTATTAGTTAGTTATGTATATGGCAAGTAGCCATCCTAGTTATTTTGTTTTGTTTATATAAAAACTCTAGGATGCAGTATGGTAGGCTATACAGCAACATTATATCCCCCAGCATCAATTTTACACTGAGGTCACTGCTCATGCTCACATTGCTCGAGCCTGACATGTGATCGACTAAACCTGGCTATTCTAGCTCGATAAGATAGGTGTACAGTAGTTAGGGACAATCTCTCCATAAGAGACATTTTGTGTACACCTCTTTTCCGGCTGTAGCAGATATGTAACACCGCACACCGGCTAGATTGTATAAATTAGCCAAATACCTCAGGGCCTCTTATTAATATCAAGTGATTGTCTCTTTCTATGCTCCTCCAGCCGCAAGGCCTAATAATTGTCTGGACTTCCCATCAACACGTTGGCATGATCCGTCTCTTGGAAACTATTGGAGTTTCCGAGTGGTGAAGACCAAAGTGTCGATTTCGCATACATCCCCCTCTGTATCTTTGGATACCAGTTAGTGTAGATAACCCCACCAAAGCAGGAAGCACTGCGAAAAGAAATAATATTATGTAAAACCGGGCTGCAGTGCATCTCTGGGCATTCTGAAACTTAACCCTAACAACAGGCAAATGTTAGTTCCATAGCACACGGGTGACGGACGAGATGCAGATCTCAATCCAACTCTATACAGTGACTGGATGTGGTCTTAGAACCCACCACGCCCTCACGGGAAGGTCGCTAAGGCGGGCTATCTGCCTCTTACTCGCCGCCATAAAATACTATTGCACTTTCTAAATTGCTTATGTAAATAGTAACGTCTTAGTGATGTTATATGTGGTTGCGGGGTGATGTGTAACAGGATCGTTATATGACTCTGAAACAGTCATTCCGTAACACGTCCGCACGCTGCCTTTCTGAGGAAGATGCTACGTGGGGTAAACTTCGGGAAACCGGGCATCTTCGCCAGTTAGACTCACGTGTCAAAGGATAGGTAGGAATCCCTGCCACTGGGGGCCAAAGCTTGGAAGCGAATCTAACAACTAAATGGGAGGTTAGAAATTCAGAATTCCCACATAAATAAAGCAGCAACTGCCAATGTGGTACCTTTGGACCTACATAAGACTAGGGTCATTGAATTCTTCGGAAATCATCCGCCCTGTCTTCACGTAAAACAGCGTCCATCACATTAATTATAGTTTCACTAGGTTGACACACACTACATATAACTTTTTGTTTGAACAAGAGAGTGGCCCTTTTAGCCAGCTCTCTTCCTCCACTTTGGCATTGAAGGCATTTTCCTGTGACAAAGGCCCACGCGAGGCACTTTCCTCTCACAACAATAATATTTTTGTTAAGGGGATAATGGTTCATGTTAAAATATCCAAGTGACCTCGTTAGGACACTCCCTTGCAGGGATACCTCACGGATATATACGGATCGGTGAGGTACCTCTGACTAATCCACGTTAACAAGACACCAACTTAGTTCTATGTACTGTATATTTTCTCTCTCGTGCTAACAAATGAGTACTTGTATAGTATACATTTTTCTTCATTATCATGTCTAGGCTCCTAAATTGAGTCATGGACCGTCATACCGGTGACACTAATAGTGGGCATGAGACAGTGAGGTTCAATCTTAGTGACAATGGTCGCATGGCCCCTCTGGAACATTATTGTTCCACCGGCTTTAGAAGTCAGTCTTTGTACTTTTCGGAGATTCGCGATACGGGATCCGTAACCCCGAGAACCGAAGCTAACCAGCCCTCCCGTGCATCCTGTACATGTGGTGCAATGGAGTGGAGCAGTAGGAGGGACCAGCACATACCCTCGCGAGCTACAACAGCATGCGGAAATACCATGAGGTGAAAGCTCCGGAATCATATAACGATCCCGTCACTGTCGCACCAAGATCACATATAACAGCACAAGGACAAGTCACAGAACATAAGCATTGAAAAGCACATATAAGTTTTTAGGGTGGGGACAAAGAGGCAGCTATGCAACTTTTAGCTACCTTCCCGTGAGGGTGTGCTGGTTTCTAAGACTGCACCCAATCACTTGTAGAGTTAGATGGAGAGCTGAATCTTGTCCATCCCCAGTGTGTCGGGTGTATCATATGAAATCCACACCCGGAGAACTAACATTTACCTGCCATTAGGGTTATGTAATTATGCCCAGAGATGCACTGCAGGCCAGTAACTATAATATTTTCACAGTGCTTCCTACTTTGGCGGGGTTTTTCTAACTAGCTAGTATCAGAAGATACAGAGGGAGGTGTATGCAGTCATCGTCATTTTATTTCTAACCGCTCTGAAACCCCAGTAGTTCCAAAGTCAACTTGAAATAACGTGACAGAGGGTAGTCCTTACAACTAATAAGCCTGGAGGCTGGAGGAGCGTAGACAGAGACAATTACTCATATAATGGAGGCCATAAGGTATTTGACCAAGTTAGATAATCTAGCCGGTGTGCAGTGTTACATATCTGCTACTCCCAGAAAAGAGACTAACACAAAATGACTCCTACCGAGTAATCGTCCCTTACTACTATAAACCTATCCTATCAGGCTAACATAGTCCACGTTTAGTCGACCGCATGTCATGTTCGCAAATGAGAACATGATCAGCGACCTCAGTGAAAAAGTGATGCTGTGGGGGAACAAGGTGGTGCGGTTGTTGTTGCTGGATACGTCAACCAGCTCTGAAGATGCACCGGGCAGAGTTTACTTGCTGCGGTCGAAAGTTGAAAGAACCTACATGATTGGTGCGGCGTCATTTGAAATACCACTTTTGGGCATGGCCGGCAGATCCAGAGAGTCATCCATCAAAGAACATCCTGCCTCTACATCTGTAGACTCACATATTCAGGCCACAAGGCCTCACTGCAAGTTTGTGTTCCGAATGTAGATGTAGTATTCGTGTATGATTATCAAAAGTTCCAAATTACTCCCGCAGATGGGGAGTTACAAAATTGTTTTAGTGCAGTGGGTTGGAAAACTGCACACTACGGAATAAAAACCCGATGCATAGCGAAGGAAGACGCGTAATGTCTGTCGCGCTTGTAGTAGCTGGTACAGATCCAACCTGTTCGGCCCCTGGCCGAGGATACTCTCGATCACTGTATCGCTTCTCCTTTTATACTCCCTGTGACATCACAGGCGCAGGCTTCATCCAATCATCGTTCGAGCAACAGCCAATCAGCGCACAGCTAATAATAGCGTCGTCGAACGTTCTAGAACATTCTAGAAGCTTTACGTCCACGTGGTTATATCATCACGGCAATATTTTGAAGATAATCAAGAAGAGTTTTTCCGGGATAACTCAGCCATTTCTCAACCGATTTTGAAATGGTTTACAGATTTGGAAAGCCCGCCGAATTCTGGTCTTGATTCATGCCAGATTTAACGGGAACAGACAATCAATAAGGATTATAGAGTACCAGCTCGGTACACTAAAAGCGCCATCCTCTCTAGGTCACAACTACACGCTCCATAGAAACAGCGTCCCGGCGCGCGCATGCGCATAATGCGTTTTAACGAACTTAGTCATTTTTAGACACGCTCGTTCTCCCATAGGCCTATATACGCTTATAGCTCTACCCAGAGGGGCGTGTTCAGGAAACGAATCCTAGACGGACGGCGCGTACCCAGCTTAGCTGGTACGGCCGGTACCCGACCGGTCGATCCGAACTACACTTCTCGTATAATGGGTAGAGCATTTATTCTTTTGTACACTGATAATGAATTACAATAATAACATATATATATATATATATATATATATATATATATATATATATATATATATATATATATATATATATATATATATATATATATATATATATATATATACACCTGTGCAAAAGTTAAGCACCAGCAAAAACAATAGAACGTAGAAACATGATGGTACAACTAGGCTGCCATACTTTTTGTCCCCGCGTTAGCTGACATAATTCCAAGTACGAAATGCACATGCATGCATGACTTCACGCCGCTTGATGTCCGTGCGTGGCGGGAAACAGCACACATGTTCAGTTATGTAAAAGTCCAGTTTGAGGTGTAGAACATTACATACAGATTTAGGCTACAAGATTAGGAATTTTGTGTTCATGACCGTGGTTTATTTGTACAGAGAGAATTAGCTCTTGATTGTGAACCGCTATGGCAAGACGAAGGTTAAGTGATCGTGTGAAATGGCAAATCATAGGCATGCATACCACTGGTATGTCATGCAGAGAGATTGGCAGACAGCTGAACATTAACCATACTGTAATCAGTCGTTCGATTGCAAAACATGGGCAAACTAACGAGGTGAACGACAGGCCTAGATCTGGAAGACCGAAGAAGACTACTGCCCGTGATGATCGAGCCCTAGTACGCCTTGTTAGGAGATCTCCATTCACCAACAGCAGAGTGTTCAGCCAGCAATGGGAAACGTGCAATAGAGTGTCAATGTCTACCATCAAAAGGAGACTGTATGCTGCTGGCATGAAAGCTAGGAGACCTGCCAGACGTCCTCTCCTCACTGCACACCACAAAGAGGAGCGTCTGAGGTGGTGCAACGAAAGAAGACACTGGAACATGAGATCCTGGAGACGGGTACACTGGTCCGATGAAAGTCGGTTCCTGCATCATGCCACAGATGGTCGAACTCGTGTCTGGAGGTCCAGACGCACGGCGTACGACCAACGTAACATCATGGAAGAAGTTCCATTTGGTGGAGGTTCCGTTATGATATGGGGGTGCATCTCATTTGATTAAGCTGGATCTGTTGACTGTACCTGGAACACTAAATGGACACAGATATCAAGATTCCATACTGGATAGAGTTGTGGTCCCTCATTTTGTAAATCATGCACCTGGAACCCACCCTATATTCATGGATGACAACGCCCGACCACATCGTGCTAGAGCTGTGCATGAATACCTCCGCCAGAATGCCATCGAAACCCTACCATGGCCAGCAAGGAGCCCTGACATGAACCCTATTGAGCATATCTGGGACATTCTGGGAAACATGGTGAGAAGGAAGGATCCTCCTGTGCAGAACCTACAGGAATTAACAGACGCACCCCATCTTGAATGGCAACGAATACCACAATGGCGTATCAGTCGGTTGGTGACCAGCATGAGACGTCGTGTCCAGGCCGTCATCCAGGCACAAGGTGGATATACCCGGTATTAATAATGACAGTCTCAAACTCGTGCACAGATGTTAAACTTCGTTTTCAGACACCATTAATGACAATCTAGCCACGTGTGTCAACTGTAGGGCAATAGTTGTCAGTTGTGTCAACGTAACCATATTCAGGCCTCGTTTTCAAGCTCAAACAAAAACATACAGTGTTTCCCCACCATCATAATCAGCATTCCTCTAGTTGTATTATTACCTCTTGCACTAAGATGGATGGGTACATAAATGTTTATGCTATTGCTTTCTTCATAGCACATGAATATACCCTCGCATGTGCGTAAAAATAGGGTGGTGCTTAACTTTTGCACAGGTGTATATATATATATATATATATATATATATATATATATATATATATATATAATATATATATATACACACGCTTACTGGAAGTGTATGCACAAGGTGATAACAATAGACAATGTGGGTGTCCTGGTAATTAGCTGTGGTGTGCCGCCTACAACCTAGACACATTGTCAGCCCTTAGTTGAGCTGAGGTATGCCGCCTGCCAGGAAGGCTGACCTACAACGCCTGTTCAGTGTGATTATATGTGATACCATAGCTTCTAAGTTGTGTTTGGAGTCTTTGGTGTGGTACAGTATCAAATACTTTTGAGAAATCTGAATATACTGCATCGATAGGTTCATTTGAATCAAGTTTGACTGCTATATCTTCAATGTACTCTAGCAATTGAGTTTTACAGGACCTGTTGAGTCTGAAACTGTGCTGGCACTTGGTAAATAGATTGGCTGTTTCCAGAAAATGTACAATGCTGTCCTTTATAAATGACTCTAGGACCTTACACAAGGTAGAGGTAAGACTGAATGGTCTGTAGTTGCTCGGATCGTTTTTGGAGCCTTTTTGGGTATACAGAATACATTTGCCATTTTCCAGATGTTGGGTAGTACACCTTCTTCTAGAGACTTGTTGAAAATTATGCATAACAGTGCACTAATTTTTTTAGCAGCTTCTTTTAATATTCTCACTGGTATTTCATCTGGCCCATTGCTTTTATTGGGATTGAGTGCCTTCAATTTATTTTCGATGGCGATGGGTGTTATTATTATGTCCTTTAATATGGTACCGTTACTTCTGGGACTAATGGTTGGTGTAGAATGAAGATTTTCTGAGGTGAACATACTTGAGAAAAAGTTGTTAAGAATATTAGATTTTTCTTTATCATCTGTGGTCATAGTTCCATTAGATGTGTTGCGTAGCTTGCTAATTGATTCTCGTAGCACCATTTTACTCTTGACATACTTCCAAAAAGCTTTAGGATTTCCCTTGCATTCACTTGCCACCTTCTGTCCAAATGTCTGATTTGTTTTTCTGATGCTCGCTGTCACTTTTGTTTCTAGCAATTTTGTAAAGTATGTAATCTGTGGTTTTCTTTGTTTCATCATACCTTTTGTATGCCCGGCTTTTGCATGTGAGTGAATGTGTTGCAGTACGGTCAAGCCAGAGATGTTTCTTCTTGCCATGTTGTTTTGTTGTAGGAATGTAATGCTCCTTCATTGTGATCAATTCTGTGTGTAGGAAGTTCCAAGCTTCTGATGCATTACGTTCGCTCATGTAATTCCAGTCAGTTGTTCTTAAGGGTTTTTTTATCATTTCTGTATAGCGTCCTTTGTTCAACAGCAACTTTAGCTTAGCAGCTTGTTTGCTTGTGCCTAAGAAGTCTGGGTGTAGTGATATTTGTAGAACATCATGTTCACTCTTACCTAGTGGAGGTAGGTGTGTTATTTCGTGGACGGTGTTTTGGTTGGTTGTTAAAACTAAATCCAAAAGATTTGAAGTCTGGTTTATTCTATGTCATGTCGCATTAGTAACCAGTTGTTGTAGGAAAATATCCCTGGTTGTATTGAGAAATGCATCTTCTAAATTTGCCGAAGGTCCAGTGCTCCAGTTAATAGATGGGAAGACATCTCTGGTTGTATTCCCAACGGATTTCCAACAGTGGTGTACTTGGTTTACTGTACATTCCTTGACATTAAGGTACTTAAGAGTAGGTTTGGCAATAGCATCCTCTTGCCAGGCTGCGTGTATATTTTCATTGATATGCGAGTCAATAGTTGCCTTCCAATGATCTTTATCAGGCATACAGTGGTTCATAGCGGTTTAACCCACAATGCCAACGCCACCGGATCGAATTAATTTAGGAGGAACTAACTGTATGTGTGGGAAAAAAATATTCATAAGATAAGAAAAAAAAAAAAAGTAGTCACTCATAAGATCGTTACACATTTGACCTACTTTAAGTCGTATGCCACAAATGGTTGTCAACAAGTGGCATTCTCAATATTATAATATACGGTTAATTCTCAATCTTAGCGTGTTGACAGGATATTGATGATTATTTTGGGACTGAAGATGTTGAACGAAACCAGTTTCCGTGAACTTAATTTTGTACATATATGATATAATGACGGTTATGTTATACTTATAGCTTTCTAAATCAATTTTTTATATATATCTATCCAACATATTCGTGGTATCAAATTGGAATTTTATTAAACTGAAATATGAAAGTTCCAATATACGGTAGATTACAAAGTTTCTGCAGTTGCATATGTGTCATATTCCTTCAACTAACAGTAATAATGGTGAATGGCCATAATCTGCATAGATCATCAAGTTCGACTTTAGGTAAGCAGCCTAATACATTCAAATCAGCAAACATTGTCAAACAATACCATATATACCCATATATATTTTTGCTCAATTTACTTGTTCTAAAAAGTTAATATTAAGAAACTTTCATGTCATGAATTGTTTACTTAAACTGATATTTACAATCATAATGCATTAGCATACTGTACATCTTGTGAAATACCATTCAAATCCATTATACTGCCTTGAATTCTCAGCCTATCAGACAAATGGACATTTTATATGAGAAAAGTGAAATACTTTTTGGAACAAATTTGATGGTTAAAACAGTTAAGCAAAGAGAACATAGCAGCAATAGATTACATTCTATTCGGACTGTGTTTTGTACCAAACTGTTTTGTTCCGATTAAGGCAAATATTCTGTGATGCTGAAACCACTGTTCCATGAACTCTGGTCATTCTACCAATAACACCTATCAAAGCAGCACACAGCCTATGGCAGCAACAGCACCCGATCAAATTAGTTTCAAAATATTCAACAGCATGTTTATTAAACAGTGAAGACATGCAGTTCGTAGAACAAGGCTTAGCCCGTCACCAAATATGCAGGCCACGAAAATTACATGTTGCTGCGGTCCGGGGCAACCACTTTTTACTGCAGGCAGCCAAATTTTAACACACTGGTTGTCCTTTGGTTGCCCTTAAAGGCAGGGCCTGTAGATATAAGTGAGTATTCATTTTATTTAGTCTTAACCATTTAACAATCAAATTTGTTCAAGAAAAATTAAATTTTCTCACAGAAAATGGCTATTTGCAGAATGTTTTTGAAAACTTGTGACTGGAATAACTGGTTCGGTTATCAATCCAGTCATTCCAGTGGTAAATTTTCAAAAATAGTCTTCCCTTGGTCTGCAAATGGACATTTCTCAAGACCGCTGCAGAAGGCATTTTTGGTCGATATGATGGGAAAAGGGTTAATAAATGGAGCAACCTAATTTAAATGGGATACTAGCCCCTGGAGCAACACAATATTTGTCTAATTTTTTAGCCCTGAAATTATGCGTTCATGCATCGTGACAAACTTATCTACGCCAATGATTATGACATCATCCTCCATGTAGGGTTGCACGATTTTTCGATTAGTCGATTAATCGCGATTATATAATTCAAAATGATCGTGGACGATTATAAAATGAAATAATCGTGTAATCGCCATGTTGAAATTTTTGTCAAGACACTTTTATGCTTGTGAAACTGTGCTCGCATTACCAATCATGGAAACAAACATCCGGCTATCAGCCGAATGTGTGAATGAATCATTAAATAAACTAAATAAATAACTGATTTGTTTGTATGACTCATGATTAGTTTTAGATCACCAACAATGCTCTCCATGGTGTGGAGAAGATTTCTGAAGCCATACCAGCTATCGCCTCAGGAGTAGGTACGTTCTTCGGAGTTGCAGGCCCTTGGCTACCGTACGTTGCCATAGCACTCGCGGCCATCTGGGCCGCCGAACATTTAAGCCATGCTATATAAGGATGGCGTCTCTGTACGACCTGGTCAAGACACTTAACTTCCGAGGGTTGGTCGATAAACTACCGTTCAGTGAGGATCCAGCAGAGATTAGACGCCAGTGTACGGAGGTGTTTGAGGAGGTCTTCAGTGAGGGTCGAACAATTGACGGCCGTCTGTTCATCTGTTTAGAGTTCACTCAGGCCGTGCGTGACAGGACGGAAGTGGACGTCAGTGATAAAATCACCCAGGCCGTGCGTGACAGGACGGGAGTGGATGCTGGCGATGAAATCCGGGAGCTTATCAACAGTCTTTCCTGAGGAACTCTACTATCAGCCTGGTGGATATTACTGTGAGCCCCCTCGACTACTCGAGGCTGCACGTCGCAAGGGCCACAACTTCACATTTGAGACAGTTAGCCAGTGGCTCAGCCGCCAGGCGATGTGGCAGATCTACAGACCTCGTCCACGGCACATCAGGCGTGCCCATTTCGACGAACCTGTCCCAAACAGAGTTCATCAGGCGTATGTTCTATTCCTTCCACACGTAAGACCTACAAGTACACCCTCCCCATCGTCGATGTTGCCAGCAGGTACAAGGCTGTGGTACCTCATACAGATAAGTCTGCAGGGCAGGGGGTCCAAGCTTTCAGCAGTGTCTACGAGAATCCGGAAAAGCCCCTCCAGTGGCCAGAATTGTTGCAGGTGGATGAGGGCAAGGAATTCAGAGGTGAGACTGCGGAAACATGGTGTGGCGGTTAGACGAGGCGAAGTTGGTCACCACCGTGCCCAGGCTATCGTGGAACGCTGGAACAGAACTCTGGCAGAGATACTCTTCCCACACCAATATGCGCAGGAGATGAGTGCACGTACGGGCGAGCGGTCCACAGTTTGGGTAGGAGGCCTGCCAACTGTGGTTGCGCGATCCAAGGCAGAGGTCACTCACCTAACTGGCAAGAAGCCGGTAGAGGCTATCCAAGAGTCAACTGTCACAGTTCCCGCTACCACACGCAGCTCCGGACGAGAGATACCATCCGATGCTCTGGTCCGGTACCTGTATGAAGCTGGTGAGTTGGAAGGTGGTCGACGACGTGCAACAGATCCTAACTGGTCGCTAGATGTCCACAGACTTGACAGGTATGTCGAGATGGAGGGTCAGCCTATGCTGTTCTATCTGGCACGCTCAGACAGCTGTCCCAGGCATCCATTTGTTCGGGAGGAGCTTCAGGTGGTCCCTCCAGACACACAGCTGCCACCGCCGCCAGGTGTCTAAGCCCGAGGGATATGATACTCGATTGTCTCAGTGTGGACGCCATCTGGTAGCACATGCCGCTTATCGTAGTAGGCGGAGAGCCCAAGTTTTTCCTGTTCATAGGTTACCATACCCTGTTGGCACATGCGGAGGCCTCGGTTTGTAGCTCTATCCACTCCACCATGAATGGCGCTGTAGAACCTGTGCCAAGAGACCTCATTCTGCCGCTTGGACATTCCCTTGGCCGAGCACTTTGCCTTCCCAGGGCTGCTCTCGACATAGTAGCACTTGGAGCAGAGAGCTATCCCACGAGTGCCTTCAAACTCGAGCTTGAACAGTCCTGGTGTCCATCCGGACCACTTGTCCCAAGCTAGCCAGTCCTGCTTATGGGCTTCATACTCCAGTCGCATCTCTGAACATATCACCTCATCCTGGCTGGAGGCAGCTATTGCGATGTACGCAGAGTCTGTGTCCATCTGGAGGTACTCGAAGCTGTCACGAGGCACATAGCGATCCAGGAAGTCGTAGTAGAACTCCAGCATCCTCAGCTTCGCGAGCTCGTATACGGCTATCCCCACCTGGAAGAGGCGACGAATGGTGATTCTGGCCTTGCGACTCTGGTGCTCGTAGGACTCGCCGATCTCCATGAGATCCTTGAACCATGTGCTGCGGAGGGCTCTATCTACCGCTCGTTCATCCTTGGTGAAGCTGGTGTTGCTGTGGCGCTCTAGGGCCTCGATGAGCTTCCCGTAGGCACTGTTGCCGAGGAGTTTGAAGAGATCTGCCAGGAGTGTTTTGTTCTTATCCACATCTGAGCGGCGTGCCTCCATAACAGCGTTCATGAACCACTCAAACGGCTTCTGCTGTGTATAGTCGATCGTGCGGTATACGGCGGTGATCTCCAGGCCGTGGGCGACATACCACTTGAGGGTCGGTGCATACAGGAGCCGCTTCTTGCCGGAGAGGGCGCCGACTAACTTCTGTGTGGTGGGACGCTTTCGTCCTGTTCGCTCTAGGTATGCATGTATCTCAGGAGACACAGCCTCAGCCGGAATCTCGCGGTTGTAGAAGACCGGCGGCATTTCCTCGAACTTCGTCCACAAGGCCTTGGGAACCTCAATGTCTACCTCAGCGAATCCGAACCAGCGATCAGCTAGGAGAGCCTCCTTAAAGCGTTCTACATCGCTGGCGCCAGACCACTGTCGTACTGTCTCTTTACCGCAGGGCATCTCTTTAGCCATCGTCGACAGGTACAGGGCATTTGCATCATAGCCGAGGATGCGTTGGCAGACATGATCCCCATGACGGATTCGAGTCAGACCAGACTCATGGTATCGGGTGAACACGATGCTTGGCCCCTCCCCCCCCCCCGACAACGGCTTCCTTGAGCATCTCATAGGCTTCCTTGCCTGGGGCATAGAAATGTGCATCAGGACATTTTTCCGTAGTTCCGCGAAGGAGATACTGTAGAGACACACCTGGGAGGGACACCACGTCTTTGAGGATGTCTATCCCGCGTTCTATATAGAACTGCCTGATCCGCTCTAGGGCTTCAATGAATGGGCTGACGTCTAGGTTATTGTAGTATCGCAGCCAGTCGGCAAATGTCCGCATCCCGCACTCGCGGAATGTCTGGTTACACTGTTCCCACTCTGATCGCGTCAAGAGGTGGCCACCCTTGAGCTTAGATGTCCACACCTTGTGGTCAGGAAGCCCTGGATCGTTGAGCTTTGTGGGTGTGTCGAACCATTCATACGGGAGCCAGCTCTTCTGCTGTGTACACCCGTAGGCTTTGATCCACGCCTCGTAGGAGACTCCAGGACCAAGGTAATTCAGAACATCGAGAAACCGTAGCTCAGGTGTTATGAGGAACATCGTCTGGCTGGCCTTCTTAGCCACTTTCGCTGTACCTGTACTGTCAGTTAGCTCATCGACAAGGTACTTCTTGATGAGGTTCAGGTCATACCGCCCATAGTTGAACTCCAGTACAGGCACTTGGTCACACCACTCATTAATCAGTCGCTGCTGTTGTTTTGGGAGCTTGTCCAGGTCTGTCGGTGTGAACTGCTCCCGCACCCGTGTGCGAATTTGGTGTGCTCGTCGTTGGATCTCCAGCATGAACTCTCTGATCAGTTCTTTGGGGTCAGGATTGCAGAGGTGAGTGGGCTCACTCGTAATGCCCTCTAAGGAGCAGCCAACTGACACAGAGATAGGTATGTGAGTACTCTCGATCGTGAGAGCCTCCATAGGATGTGTCTTGATACCATCTAGGAGTGCTTCGAAGTCGTAAACTATGAAGTGTGGGTATGAGACAGTCCTCACCTGTGCAGGGATGCTTGGACAGCGTTTTATACAGCACTCCCACTGTACCACAAGCGTGCATCCAGACGATCTCAGTTTCTCCTCTCTCAGGACTGTCTTGCCATATCTTTGTTCAGCATCCTCACCTCGCTGGTGTTGTGGACACCCATGCCAGTGACAGCCATGGAACTGGTAAACGGTGTTGGTGGTTGGATCATAACCATCTACAGGAGCTCCCTCGATCCAACGCTCGCCACTGTGCCCACACTCTACATGGTGTATGTGTACGCCTCAGTTTCTCGACTCATACTCGATCCAATGAGTAGCCCCTGAACCGGATGGTTGGGGCGGATAGAAGGCTTTCTCATACGCAGACTGTGGAGCCTCAACCTTCTCGCCAGGACACACGATTATCGTTTTGCCGCCTGTACAGTGAGCAGCATGGCGTTGAATACTGCATGCGTGTAAAGCTCTGCTGACAGTGACTGCATACTAGTGTATGTGCCAGCTTGGAGATGTTCTTGATGTGGAAGGCGTGGTGGTCCCACAGTCCGATGGTCATGGTGTCACGGTAGTGAGCCGCTTGCCTGATCAAGTGCCAGGTGCCTCTTCGGTTAGTTCGTACACGCGAATCCCGATCTTGGCGAAGAACTCTACCTTGTCCAGCTGGTCTAGGGACGTCTTTGGTATGTCAACCACAGGCCTGTTCAGGCCATAGAACTGTGTGGCAAGCCCTCGTACAGGAGCTGTACTTCTATCAGCTCTCGCTCCTCGGTGGACTGCTAGACATCTCCAGAGACACAGGTTGTCCCTGTAGGTGTCGAGGGCAGTCATACTCTTCTTCTGTCGTAGCCAGTCTGGGAGGGGGCCTGTCCCAAGCAGAGGTTGGCAGTCGATGACAGCCCTGACCTCAACGTTGATTGATCGAACGAAAGCCCACTTGGTGTTGGGTCGATCGATATTGTCTGGGTTGAGAAGGGCTTGCTCTCTTGCTGCCACCCAGTCCTGAGCTGCTCCTAGCATGTTCAGCCACAGGCTCCCTGGTGCATTCTTGTGTAAGAGCATCACCCTACCGTCTTCGATGTGACGGATGCGATAGGTATGGGTGTAACGGAGGTAGACAGCATTCTGGACAGTCTGCTGGATCCTTTACATGATCTAGCCTGTGAGGTCTCCTTCTAGACCTCTGAAGAATGTCCAGCGTACTGACCGGCGTCCTCTATCTTCTGTCTCCCTTTCGCCGAGACGCTGGTCGAGAATGTGTTCGCCTTCTCGCCTCATGCTCCGGGCTAAGGGTTCAGACCTCGACCCCCCCTCATCACTCGCTTAGTGATCCTGCGTAGGGGAGGTAAGCGCTCCAGTGGATGGTCCGCCATCCGCCTCACTACAGTCTTGGCTCGCAAGCTAGAAGTCACCTCCTCGTCCAACTGACGAAGCTCACGGATCCGCTGTGCTTTCCTATGGGGATTCCAAGGATCATCTTTGGTAAGCGCTTGAAACCTTCCCGTCTTCATTGGTCGGGAGAGTCGCTTCTGCCACTCCTCGGCACGGGCCTGTCCGATCATCTGGAGCAGGTCGGCTTTCTTGGCCTTAGAGGCTACTCTAAGTCCGAATTGCTTTGCAACATCGCGAAGCTGTACAACACTAATCATGGTGTCTACCACTGTAGATGCTTGTCTCTAAATGGGTGTTCAGACCCTATTATGTGTAGTGATAAGTACCTGTGGGTGGTGTATATCCCTGTGGATGCCTGTCTCTAAATGGGCATTCAGATCCTATTATGTGTGGCGATCAGTACCTGTGGGTGGAGTATATCCCTGTGGATGACTGTCTCTAAATGGGCATTCAGACCCTATTACGTGTGGCGATCAGTACCTGTGGGTGGAGTATATCCCTGTGGATGACTGTCTCTAAATGGGCATTCAGACCCTATTATGTGTGGCGATCAGTACCTGTGGGTGGAGTATATCCCTGTGGATGACTGTCTCTAAATGGGCATTCAGACCCTATTATGTGTGGCGATCAGTACCTGTGGGTGGAGTATATCCCTGTGGATGATTGTCTCTAAATGGGCATTCAGACCCTATTATGTGTGGTGATCAGTACCTGTTGGTGGAGTATACCCCTGTGGGTGGCTGTCTCTAAATGGGCATTCAGACCCTATTATGTGTGGTGATCAGTACCTGTTGGTGGAGTATACCCCTGTGGGTGGCTGTCTCTAAATGGGCGTTCAGACCCTATTATGTGTGGTGATCAGTACCTGTGGGTGGAGTATATCCCTGTGGATGACTGTCTCTAAATGGGCGTTCAGACTCGCGTCATGATGTATAGTATGTATTTGTGTGACCCATGTCTCAAATTCCTATGCCTCAAGAATTGAGAGGGTGGTGGGGGCCACGGATCGCCGATCAGTCTCCCCCAGAGGGAGGTGGTATCATTTTAATACCGACCCTACTACTCGGATAAACTCCCGTTAGCGTATAATATCTCGCGAGAACACGCCGCCTCCCATCGCAAAAGAGCCGCTGGCTCGCCAACTTAAGAAGACGGCTATATTGTCGTTCGTAATAATTCAATTTGGATCATTTAATTTTGATCGGCGTTACAAAATTGATGCACATTTTCTCCCGTACTTGTTTGGTACATAAATTTTGTCTTAAAATATATTTATAAGGAAGGCATTTAATCACGCCAAGACTGTTTTAGGCGCATTTTGACTCCAAAAGTGTGGAATAAACTTTATTATATCTTGAACATACGTGGCCTACTATTAGTATTAATCTAATAGGTGGTCGAGATTTACAAATCCGAGGCCTGTATTGACTTCTAGAGGGGCCGGAAATGTATCAGGGCAGAGATCGGTCTGAAGTAGACACACCGTGTGACACGATTGTTATTATTATACACGCTATTCTTACAAATTTGCTCTTAAAATAACTATTTTACTATACAATCTGCTGAGTTAGGGGGTGGGCTTCTAATACAGAGTTTTGCCGTTTTGAAACTGCTAAGAAATCATTGGAGCTCGTATGTCAAAGTTAGGGGGTAGGCTTCTATTAGAGCATAGGCTACAATTAAGCAAAATGTGGTACCTTCCGTTTTCCATCTAGAAAAATCTTGATACATTCCTTTGTTTGCAATCAGCAACTGGCGTTTTCTGTCCATGTATGTATACCCAAGTGCCTAACCCATAATCTTACAATCTGCAGTAGCATAATAATGTCCTCTAAGCAGCATTGGCGTAGTTAATATAGTTCATGTCTTCATGATTACGATTATTTTTTTTAAGTGATCGCGATTATGAAAAGTGAATAATCGTGCAACCCTACCTCCATGTCACATAGTTGATTATGATGTCAGGTGATGGATGGATAAAACTAGAGAGTACCATGGCCTCACAATTATGAATTATGTTGGTCACATTCTAGACTTTGTGGTATTTGTGTGCAAAAGCCTATAAAGTTACTTAGTGTTACACAATCATACAATATTTTCACGGCCCTATGGGACCCCCTGCCACTACTTTGAGGGCTACTTAGTATTACACAATCATACAAAATACCTCAGTGGTAATCGTGTATTAAAATTGTTCACATAGATTTTCCAATCTTTTTTTAAATTTGAAAACCAATGTGGACTTTGAAAATTAAACACCTGAAATGCCAGACATTCTTATGGACCAGACACTCCAGTGGGAAGATTTAAAAAATTGCCTTATCGTGTCGTGTAAATTGCCATGCCTCAAGACCGCTTCATAGACTGGGCTTGACTATTAATGCTTTCACTTACAAATACAGGGAAAAGCATATTCTTTACGATATAAGTCCTATTCTTGTTGGTGAATATTTTGAAATTAACTAAGGCAGCAACATCTTCCAGTTAAATTAATTTCTAAATATTCCATAATTTTCCTGTACGGGTGGCTTGAAAATGAGATGGAGAATTTATCTGTGAATGGGTCAACCATTTAACACTCATATCAGTCAAACATGGCTTTTGCAGTCATCTTGAAAAATGTCTATTTGCATACCAATAGAAGACTATTTTTGATAACCGAGCCAGTCATTCCAGTTTTAAATTTTCAAAAATAGTCTTCTGCTGGTATGCAAATGAACATTTTCTAAGGGAAAATTTTAATTTTCTTGAACAAATTTAAGTGTTAAAGGGTTAACTAGTTAACGAGCCATGAGCTGTGTGCCATCAAATGCCCGTTGATGATAGATTCTTTTTTAGGCTTTCAAATTTAACATTTCGCATGCTTGTCTGCTACATGTAGCTACTATAGTAACATATATTTTAAAATTTCAGTTTGGAAAATGGAGTTTGATAAACCAGTAATAAGGCTGTTCCCCGTGGGCAGTATGGTACAAATTCTAGTGACAGGCATCCGCGACGACGTTAGTTCTGCTGTGTGTCAGGTGCATTCCCAATACAAAAACT
This sequence comes from Chaetoderma sp. LZ-2023a, assembly GCA_034401795.1. Classification (NCBI taxonomy): domain Eukaryota; kingdom Metazoa; phylum Mollusca; class Caudofoveata; order Chaetodermatida; family Chaetodermatidae; genus Chaetoderma; species Chaetoderma sp. LZ-2023a. Next base: position 156,882,066 of record CM067370.1, on the reverse strand, counting down.
TCACATTGTCTCTGACGGATGTTCCGACACATAGTACATCTGTCACCGGTCATAATGCGGGAGTGGTTACTGTGCTGACGCCATCCTTGACACTGACAGATGTCAGTTGGTATCTGTCGTCAAATCAGAATGAATCGTTTAACGTTCTGGTAGATGTGGTGGAACTGACGTTTAAAGGTAGGATATGCATAGCAATTGAGACATCTCTATTATTATTGTTTAATAGAAGGATTCATTTCTAGCTATGCCCCACCCATTTCTAGCTATGCCCCGCCCACTTTGTTTGTGCGTTGGTATTGATTTATATTCTTTGTACCATGAATTCTCAGATATGTCAGAATACAAATTTCAAGGTAAATATGTACAGGTAAGCTGTTGAATATTTTGAAACTAATCTCCCAGTCAAATTGGTTTCAAAATATTCAACATAATGCTTATTAAATTGTAATTTCATCAATGATATATAGTTCCTACACTTGCGTGATGGACTTTTTGAGTTTCGTGATGGAGCTACGTCATTTTGATAGCGAGGTCACTAACTAGTGATGTAATTGGTTATGACGTCAGATACTTGAGTGGCAGATCAGATCTGAGATCCCTTCATAAATATACACAGGGTTCGTACACATGTATGGAAGTCTGGAAAAAGTATGGAATATTAGGAAAGCCTTTTACAGGGCTGGAAAAAGTATGGAAATTACAATTTTGGGCCAACTGGTGTTGAAAATGTATGGAAAATTAAAATATCGGCAATCCTAATTTTTCCGACCGCAATCTTTTTGTTTACGAACGAAATCTCGCGTTTCCACCAATCTTGCCAGAGTCTAATTCGATTGGGTCCCGGTCTCGTCTTGCAATAGAAAACCGCCTATTACCAGGAACATCTCGCGGGTGTTGAGCAATAGGTATCTGAACATGTTCAAGTACAACGCAATAAAAATGAGTGAATCGGCAGTCGTCTATCAAATAGTACAGAGTGTTAGAACCCGAAACAATGAAATAATTCACGAGATTGCCATTTTTTGTGATACGGGAAAGTGCAAATATTCTAGTGTTTGGGAACCTAATGATAAATATAAGGATTGGATTTTACCGGACAACACATCAAACTCGCGTGCCAAATGTAGTGTTTGCAATAAGTCGTTTGACTTTGACATCGGGAATATAGGCGAAGCGGCTCTTGTTAGCCACATGCCGGGGAAAAAATGAGACATTGACAGAAGTTCGTCTAAAGCCAGCGCCGAAAGTTACGGATTTCTTTGGTTCAAGGTAGGAATATTCTACATTTTCACATTGATAGTACCAGAATCATTTAGAAGCGGAGCAATTTTATATTGCCCAACGTTAGATGATCCCAACTTTGCCCTCATATCGCGAGGCCTCTTGTGTTGGCTCGTCATCGAGTGAAAATAATGAATTCCTGTTGCTATGGCGATCATTTAGAAGCGTGGCACTTTTATATCGCCCAATGTTAGATGATTCCCAACTTTGCGCAGAGTCATGGTAAAATATTATTGACTGTCCGACAGCTCTCTCATATCGCGAGGCCTCTTATGGCGCATTAGCGAGTGAAAATAATGAGGATTCCTTCTGTTACTATGGCATTATGATCAGCTATGGTAAATTAAATTTAAAATAAATTAGCGTATATGTGCAGGTTTTAACTGGTCATCTAAAGGTGGGGGTGGGGGTGGCCCTCAACAAGTGAATGTTGGTGTCTCAAGCTCAACTATACAGGATAGCTGTTGAATATTTTGAAAATAATTTGACTGGAAACTATTGCTACAACAGTTTCCAGTCAAATTATTTTCAAAATATTCAACAAAAAATGTGCTGGTGTAATGAAATTCATATCTGGCTTGCATCCTGAAAAACACTGAGCCACTCCTAGACAATATGCAGTTCCTGAGAAATGTCCATTTGCAGATCAAGAAAAGCCTATTTTTGAAGACTTATCACAGTAATGACTGGCTTGGTCATCATGTCAGTCGTTCCAGTGGTAAATTTTCAAAAAAAAGTTCTCCTGACCTGCAAATGCACATTTTCTATAACATTTTCTATTTACACTTAAACCCTTTGTTTTATCATGTCATGGTGTATGTATGCAGTAGTCCTGAGAAATGTCCATTTGCAGATCAAGAAAAGACTATTTTTGAAGATTTATCACACTAATGACTGGCTTGGTCACAATGTCAGTTATTCCAGTGGTAAATTTTCTAAAAAAGTTCTCCTGACCTGCAAATGCACATTTTCTATTTACACTTAAACCCTTTGTTTTATCATGACATGATGTATGTATGCAGTGGTCCCGAGAAATGTCCATTGCAGATCCAAAAATACTATTTTTGAAGATTTATCGCTGTAATGACTGGCATGGTCACTATGTCAGTCATCCCAGTGGTAAATTTTCAAAAAAAACCCATTTATATTTTTTTTTATGTCTTTCGTGAGTGCTATCCATCCATATCAACATTAAAATTGCCATGATTGTATCCAGTTATTTTAACTGTCATATCAACAAATAGAGTGCTGTATATCTTTCTATCTGTGATGAGTGCTATCTGATGTTAAGTTAGTTGATTATTTATTTTGATATGTTGTTTCATAAAGTTTATATATGATAATATGATGAACTTAGTAACTGTGTTTGTTTTTTGTCTGATTGAAAGTCGTAAATTAGGTCTGGAAAATTTGAAATTGAGTCTTGAAAAAGCATGGAAGTTAATTCTGCTGAAGGTGTATGAGCCCTGTATACAGTCAAACCTGCTCTCAAGAGAACACCTGCAGGGTTCGTAGCAGTACTTGAAAGCGCTTAACAAGCTTGAATTCAGAATTTATTTTTAAAACCTCTAAGAAGTGAGTGATTTTCAGAGATTTGCCGTGAAAGTGCTTGAATTTAACTGTCTGTCTGTCTGCTGAATTTCTGCAGACTACATTTTTATGGGGTTTACATCTGGATATAATGAATATTTTGAAAACAATTTAACTGAAAGTTGTTGGTGGCTAAGCCAACAACTTTGAGTCAAAATGTTTTCAGAATATGCAGCAGGCCAATTACAATTATTGTCTGGTGGCTTGCAACAGTCAGACAGTTAAGGATATTGTCCATCACAGAAAATGCAAAAAATGACTTGTCAGAGAATCTAACTAAAAAAATCTGGTTGGAGAACTACCGACCCACCAAGTGCTGTAACTTAACATTTTGAGCTGAATGCAGTCAAAGCAGGCTGAAGATTTCCCTCATTGAGGTTAAGCTACCATCATTCTAATGTGTTCAGGTGCTGATTTAGCATGAAAAATTGGCATGATCATGACGGCATCTGTTGATATCTGCAGGCCCTCTGTGATTTTTCACATGTAAATTTGCATCAAGGCACTCACTAAGTTACAGTGCTGCAAACGCTCAGTTCATCTGCTATTGTTGGTAAAAATGTTTTTGAAAATGGTTAATGAATGTCATGGAAAGTGCTTGAGAGTATGAACAATGACATGTCATATGGCCAATGTTGTTAAAGGGTTAAATAACTATGCTGCTCTACACATTGTTTTAGGTATAAAATGTGATAATGGAGGGTTGCAGTTTACCTATCAATCATATGTCATAATCAACTATGTGACATGTATGCTGATGTCATAATCAATGAGTTCGACACAAATGCTTAATTGATGACAAATTAAGCGTTGTTGTATGAATTCTATGTCTTACTATTTATAAACATGCTATTGAATATTTTGAAACTAATTTGACTGGGTGCTGTTGCAGCCAGTCGAATTACTTTCAAAATATGCAACAGCTTACCTGTATAGTTTTCTGGAAATTGATAGTCAGGGTGGTCCAGGGATCGATCCCAACATGGGAACAGTTTGGTTTTATGTGTTTTGACAGATCCATTGCCCGGAGGCTGTAACATGGAATTTAACCTGGAAAATGATCCAAACTTCCTGTTTTACTCCACGCCATTCGTGAGCATGCTGAAGATGCAATGGTCAAATGTTGGCTATCACAGAGGTGGTAAAGCGCCCCCATGCAGCGGAAAAAACTCAAAACAGAGCCAGTTATCATACAAGTTATACGTGTATTATATACCAGAAGAAAGTCGATCCGAGGAGCATTTCTTCAAGGCATTGCGTGCAATGTTGACACCAACACTCGTACTTGAATATGCACATGAGGTACTACTATATGTATAGCTAGCTACAGTATAACAGCTCGTGAATACAAATGTAGGTTGCTCAAGATATTTAAAAAACACAAGCAGAAACACATGCGTATCCCTCGCTGATATGACGTCATACTCAGCTAAGCGGTGTGATGGATGATGTTATAATCATTATGTCATAAATGATTCTATTAGGCCCGTCTTTAACTCTTAATAGTCCGACATATTCTACGAATTGTATGTCTCTACTATTTAATAAACATGGCAGCAACAGCACCCAGTCGAATTAGTTTCAAAATATTCAACAGCTTAACCTGTATAGTTTAATGGAAATTGATAGTCAGGGAGTTCAGAGATCGATCGATCCCAACACAAGCGAGGTATGGGTGGAACTTAGCTAGAGATAGGCGGGGCATAGCTAATAATGAAACGGTCCATTGTATTAAAAGGCATTGCTGCCTTAAGCAGAAATGTCTTCAATCCAATCATGTTCAAAATTTATATTCAGCAGAACATTTTCTTTTGTTTTCTAACATGTCATGTTATTTCCGAGATGTATTATCAGGATTGTAATTTTTATTTTTATCTTAGCCCTAAAGTTGATCATTTAACCCTTTAATGGTCAGGCTGACCAGTACCGGCTTCTGCTGTGGTATTGAGGCATGTCCATTTGCTGGCCAAGAGAAGACTATTTAGAACTGATATGACAGGCTCAATAACCGAGTTGAATAATTTTCAAAGATAGTATACTTCTCCTGCAAATCAACATTTTCTATGAGTAAATTAAAACTTTCAATACCAAATATAACCATTAACCCTTTGACCCTTGAAATTCCAGTGTCTCAATTTCAAGGCAACTACATGTATAAAGTAAAAATGTTGAATATTTTTTTAATAGTTTAACGAGAACCCGTTGCTGCGATAGACGGCAGCAGCTCCAAGTTAAATCTTTTTCAAAATATTCATCAGACTACTCCATACATCATAAAGAAATTATTGTTTTTTGTCGGTACGGGTTAAATTGTAGTGGGCAAAATCGGGTCAAGAAAAACATCCCTTTCTCAACACTCGTCAATTTGCATGCCAAAATAAAATTGTTTTAAAATTTACGAACTTACACACAGTGGTATGTTTTCTACAGGGATGAGATTATTCCTATTTTTATAGGAACTCTGATTTTTTCTAATCAGATTTATAGAAAATCCTATAATTTTGTTGGCCAGATTTTCATTAAGCATCATACGTGCAGAAATAGTGTAATCCTTTCCCTTTAAAGACCTTTCCACTTTATCCATCCATTATATGATGTCATAATCAACTGCGTGACATGTAGGAGGACGTCATGAATGATTAGAAATAGACCGTCATTAATGCTTAATAGTCTGACACGTTGTACAAATTGTATGTCTAGCATTTAATAAACATTCTGTTGAATATTTTGAAACTAATTTGACTGGACGCTGTTACAACAGTGCCCAGTCAAATTAGTTTCAAAATATTTAACATCTTACCTGTATATTTTTCTTGAAATTAATAGTCAAGGAGTTCAGGGATCGATCGATCCCAACACGAGTGAGGTGTGGGTGGAGCTTAGCTATTGATGGGCGGTGTATAGCTGAAAATGCAAAGGACCATTGTCAGATTGGTCAAGAAAATCTAAATTTGTGCTTATAGCTAATGTTCATTTGCAGGAAAAGACAAAAAAGAAGATAAATTTTGAAAATTTATCACTGGAATGACAATTTTTAAGTCGAGAAGGACTGACACTTCACATCGAGCCATTTCCTATTTTTCTCTTCGAGAACGATCACATCCCTGTTTCTAAAATTGACTTTTAGTCTACAAATAGACACTCCTAATGGATCAACTGACATATTTCTTGTCCGATCATATCCTACTTGATGTCATATTTTGGAAGAGGGAATTTGATATAGATGGGTCTGTGTCTATCTGTGAGTCCAGATCTGTGCCTCAAAAACTACTGATCCAATTTGGCTCAAATTTTTACACAACTAACGCTGTTTAACTCTTTAACCTTCGACTTTGTTCAAGAAAATTTAAATTTTCTCATAGAAAACGTCCATTTGCAGACCAAGAGAAAAATATTTTTGAAAATTTACCACTGGAATGACTGGCTCGGTTATCGAGCTAGTCATTCGAATGGTAAATTTTCCAAAATAGTCTTCTTGGTCTGCAAATGGACATTTCTCAAGACCACTGCAGAAGCTGTTTTTGGCTGATATGAGTGTTAAAGGGTTAACACCATGAAAAAAGATTTTAAAACTGACTTTGATTACGATTATAAAAGTTCAGATCCAATTCGCATCAAATTCTAAATCTAGATATCTCGTAAAGTACCGTACTGATCTAATTTGACGAAGATTTTAACACAAGAAACGATTCATCAGATGTCATCAGAAATGATTTGATTATCAAATATATTTAGAAATCTTAAATGTGCATATTCACAGCAAAATGACTGAAAATAAAATTGTTTAAGTTGTATACTTTTAGAGGCTTAAAGTGTGGGTCTAGATGTAATGAAACAGACTAAACCTTAACATATATGATGATTTCATTATGTATAAATTAATTTTTTTTTTTTAAATTGTGTATTTGAATTAGGGACTCCTGTCGTGCTGCTATTTCAAATTCACAACTAAAAATGTGAAATTTATTTATATGGAATGAAATCATCATGCAGTAAAAGTACAATTTTAACACTTATTTTCAAGCATTTTGGTGTGAATAGGCCCCTGTAATCGTTTATGTTATGAAAATATTGAAATAATGTGACAGAGTTAGATATCAACAGCAATGCTTTTTAAAACGTATATTGAATTGCAGATTCATCTTTTCAAGTGGAGAAAATCTTGCATGTGAAAAATTAATAATTATACAGCATATATCAGAAATAACTTGACATGTTTCCAAAACAAAATAAAATGTTCTGTTGAATATTTTGAACATAATTGGATTGGAAGAAACGCAAGGCAGCAAATCAGCAACATCTTCCAATCCATATGTTCAAAATATTCAACAGAACATTTCTTACGTCATGGTCAAAATTGTACTAACTACCAGCTTTTTGTATTGAAAACATGTTGACTTAGTTAACAGTCGGACTGCTGCAAAGCCACCTGACAATAATTTCTACTTCGAATAATACTTACCAGATGTACTATTATGATAGTGTCTATTATCTAGTCTAGCTCAACATAAACAATTAAAACTCTGCACTCTCCTAGTCCTGCCCAAACTGTATCCAGGAATACCATAGCCCCAGGTACCGAGTCAATTCCCAATCACAGTCAGATTTGTCTATTTTGCTCTCACATGCTAGTCGTGTTTTTGTAGCTCTTAAAATTTGCAATTTTTTTACGGAATTAGCGGTTGTTTGCTGAATTCATTGCTGGAAGGATGGAGGATAAAGGAAAATCATCACAGGGGCAGGTTGTATCAATCTAGAATTTATACATTCGTGCCGTAATGACTGTTTGAAATTTCCTTAAATTGGCACATTATTTTAAAATGGTAGCCATTGTTGGAGTCGCCCGGTACCCGTTAACGTTTTAATCTTATTCGGGTACTCGGTTAATTTCTCTTGCGACTCGGCTCCTTCCCAGATGGATGCGCCCGTAGCCAAGATGGCGGCGCCAATGATTAATGTTTCGCTTTGGCTTGGCATGTCTATACACTCTGTTTATGCCGATTTTTAGCTCTCGCTTCATTGTCGAGGGTGTAGCGATCAGCGTTTATTTCTTGGCTGTATTAACATTAGTTAACTTTTAAGTTGTGTTTATTAATTTTCAGTCAGAAAAGTTTCAAATATTTCCTGCCTAAAGGCTTGATTATCATTAATTTAAGAGAAAGTTAATGTTTCTAAGTAATTCTACTTTACAATCAAGTCAATTGTGCGTATTGCTCGTCATCGTTTGTCATGTGCAGCGTTTTAATTCTTCTCTGCTCGCAGAAGGCCAAGAACCAGGACACATTGTGCCACAAATGCAACAGGTTCATGAAGCGCAAGTACTCAGGCCATCATTGTGTGGCTTGCGCGAAGTGCAAGGTGAGAAGTCCATGTGATGTGTGCACCAAGTGGTCATCGGAAATGGTGGCAGAATTCGATCGTGATCGTCGTGCGCGCTTTTAGAGAATCGCGAGGGACAAGGTGGCCAAGCTGGATCAGGCGTCGATGAGAGGACTGGAAGGTCGTCTGAACGAGCGAATGGATTCAGCATTCGGCGTATGGGCGGCCCAGTTCAAGGCAATGTTTGAGTCCTTGCAGTCCACGATCCCGACGATGCAGGCTGGTGCAGGGCAACCTTTAGGTGGCCCGGCTAGTTCTGCGGAGGGACAAGCACCTGTCCCTTCTCTGACCTTGGCTCAAGAGCCGACGGCGGAGGAGGAAGATCTTCTCCTAATGGAAGATTCCGGCATGCCGGATATTTCGTTGATGGCTAGACCAAGTACATCCCAGGGATCTCCCTCAGGATTTGTACGGGTTTGCCAAGCGGGTGGTGATGTCGATGTTCCGTCGGGCATTTTCCACCTGGATTTCGCTCAACCCGCGTTGTCATTGGAGCCATGTTTTGCGGTTCCTAGCGGCATCCCGGCGGCATTAGGTGCGGCTTCTCTCGGAGTGCCGGTATCTACCATGGTAAAAGCGGCTGTAGTCCCGCCTCCCATGCTGGAGCCAATGGACTGCGGTGAATCCGTGTCCGGCGATTCGTTGGACACTGGTGCTGCTAGTAGTCGGGCTATGGACGCGCCTCATGTTGGTAGAAGTGCGGGCCATAGCTCTCAGCATGGATCGTCGGTGGCCTACTCATCCAAGGGTGAGAAGGAAGATGAAAACGGTAGTCCATTGATGGACGAGTCCGCTTTCTGCACTGAAGCTGAATGGGTGCAGGTCCGGCTGGATGTCCGACCGTCTCGGGTTGGCATCGGATCAAGGATCTCAGCGCGATCCGACGATGGAACGGATGTCAAAGCGAGCGGCTAGCACTCTGTCAAGTGGCTCTTCGGCCATGCCGACGCTCCCTTTGGACACGCAGACTTCCGACATGTTGGAGGTTGCAGCATATCGTCTGGTTCAGCCAGAGTATGCATTGCCCAAAGCCCCGAAGGGGATAAGGAGTAGGGTCCATTTTCCTGAGCTGGCCTATCATCAGTATGGCCGGGTTCCACGACTTTCCATCGGGGAGCGAGAGACGCTGAATAGGCCGTTGGCTGGAAAATCGAAGGGGCGTTCTCGTCCCTTAGTTTCCCAAGCCAATAAAGATCCGTTTAATGAGCTGACGCTCATTGAAGATGCAGCGAGGGCAGCCTGGAGGGTATGTTGGCCTGGTGGCGGAAAGTGGACAAGTGCCAGAGGCTGCTCCCGGAGTTGTTCGGGACACCATGCGCTTGTCCCAGGATTGCTTGGCCAGGGTGATCACCAGATCATTGGCGGAGCGAAGGAGAATGGTTCTCGATTGTGTAGAACCAGGACCTGAGATGAGGGCTGCGTTATCTTCTGCGCCTTTCATTGGTCCAGGCTTGTTCGGCGGCTCGGCACGGCAAGCCTTATCCAAGTGGGCGTCAATAGTTGCTGAGCAGGAAGTAGTCGGCAAGTCGTGGAAGTCGACTAAGAGGACACAGCCGCAGCAGTCCTACAAACAGCATTGGCACGAGCAGCAGAGGCAGCGCCAGAGATCACCCTTCCGTCCTTCTGGCCGTGATGTCCATCGGGCATCCGGATTACAGGGACCTGGCCGTTCGTCCTCATACAAGTCCTCTAATAAGAGGCCGTATGAGGACGACAGGAAGGGTGGCGGTTCGGGACGCAGCGGTTACCGTAAGGATAGCCGTGGCGACGGTTCCGGGCCGTCATATTCCAAGAAGCCGCGTGGAGGCCGGTCCTGACGGGTTTCCGGCGGAATCAGTTCCGGTGACGTCAGGAACGAATGGAGTCGAGAATCTTCACCCAAGCGATTTAGCGTCTTATCATGCAATATCGACCGCCAGCTGTGTGCAGATTCCTACCGTCGGAGGTAGACTTCAACTATTCTCAAGCCAATGGGAATAGGTCGTGCGAGATTTTTTAGTCTGTCAGTGGTTAAGAAACGGCTACGAACCGGACTGGCTCATCCGTCAATCGTTAGTTCCGTTAACATCGACTCCAGTGTGGACTCCCGTTCCAAGGGAATCCGATCATCTAGATGCCATTTGCTCAGAAATAGAATCTCTTCAGCAGAAGAACGCGATTCGTCTAGTCCGCAATCAGTCCTCCCTACGCTTCTATTCGATGATGTTCCTCGTTCCGAAACGTATCGGAGGATGGAGGCCAATTCTCAATCTCAAACCGTTGAACAAATTTATTCTTTCTCCAAAATTTCAGATGGAGACTGTAGCAGCGGTGATGACAGGGCTGAGAAAAGGCATGTGGGCAGTGTCGATAGATCTGAACGATGCATATTTTCATATTCCAATGTCAATTCCTTTTCAGAAATACCTTCGCTTTGCATTCCAAGACAATGTTTGGGAATTCAATGTGCTTCCATTCGGCCTGACCACCACCGAGGGTCTTCACCAAAGTGGTTCTCGCCATGACTTCTTATCTTCGCAGGAGAAACATAGCTGTTCATACTTACACAGACGACTGGCTGCTGAAGGCGGGGAATCCAGTCACTCTGCGCAACAATCTTCAGGTAGTCCTAGCCTTAATAAAGGATCTAGGATGGATTGTGAATCTAGAGAAATCAGAATTGACTCCATCCCAGGAGTTTGTTTATCTGGGAATATTTTTCAACCTCAAGGACGGCGTAGCTTTTCCGGCGGAGAGCAGAGTCAAGAGTTTGATTGCAGTACTGGAGTCAGTTTCTCTAGGAGCTTTTCTGACGGCGCGCCAATTTCTGAGGATACTGGGTTTACTAGTGTTTCTGGAGAAAGTGGTTCCTTATGCGGCACTCAGGCGCAGGCCGATTCAGATGTATCTAATGTCATTCTGGTCTCAGAGAACGGATCCGTTATCTCTGAAGATTCCAGTAAAAGAACCATTGATATTCCACTTTCAGTAGTGGTTATCAGAACAGAATCTCCTGCGAGGTGTTCCTCTACAACCTCCTCAACCACAGATGTCCATCTTCACAGATGCATCAACAACGGGTTGGGGAGCGGTATTGGACGATCAGTCAGTGTCAGGGGAATGGGATCTGATCAATGCGCAGAAACATATCAATGTTCTCGAATTATTAGCAGTGGCATTAGCACTTCGAAAATTTGAGAGCTTAATCCGAGACAAGATTGTCCTAGTAAAGACAGACAACTCAACAGTGGTGTCTTATTTAAACTGCCAAGGCGGGATAAGTTGTGTATGATGATTTGGAACCTTCTGCTGTGGTGCCAAGAGAGGAATGTTATTCTTGGGGCAGCACACAATCCAGGAAGACTGAACATCTTAGCGGATGCTCTCAGTCGAAGGACGGTTTGTTGTCCGACGGAATGGCAGCTCAACCAATCGGTAGCGGAGGTTCTATTCAAACATTGGGGCAAGCCAAATGTGGACCTGTTTGCGATGAAACAAAATGCAAAGATGGTCTCATACGTGTCACCGATCCCGGACCCGCTAGCTCTAGCGGTAGACGCACTGGCGATAAGTTGAAAGGGAATGTACGCGTATGTGTATCCTCCAACGATTCTCATCCCAAAAGTTCTGGCAAAGATAAGAGAGGGTATGTGCCATGTACTACTGATCGCCCCTTATTGGCCAGGCCGATCATGATTTACGGATCTGATGGACCTTCTGGTCTGCAATCCAATCCCTCTTCCAGACAGAAGAGATCTAATCTCTCAGAACAGGGGTCTGTACTTCCACGACAGACCAGAAATGTTCAAATTGACTGCATGGATGTTATCAAGCAGTGTGCAATTAAGGGTAGCTTTTCTGAGCAAGCGAAGAGGATCAACCACTAAAACATATAATTATAGAATCAACAAGTTTGCAGAGTGGTGTAAGGGAAGAGATATCAATCCCTTTTCTGCATCTGTTCAACACGTAGCAGATTTTATCTGTCATTTATACGAAGTTGACAAACTTGTACCTTCAACCCTAGCAGCATATAAGTCTGCATTAGCTTCAGTCATTCTCAGTCTGGCCATTGAAGGAGTAGAAAATTACACTTTAAATGAAGTTATTAAAGGAATGAGCAATCTGCGACCTAGACAGCCAATTCCTATCCCAGCATGGAATCTATCTCTTGTTCTACAGGTTTTAGGGCATGCTCCCTTTGAACCGATTAGATCTATAGATATTAAACTGTTAACTATTAAATCAGTTTTCTTGGTTGCAGCAGCGTCGGCGAGAAGGAAAAGCGAAATTCATGCACTTTCTGCCGAACAAGACCGTTTTGTCATCACTGGTGAAGGTTTAAGACTACTTCCACGTCTTTGTTTCATGGCAAAGAATCAGTCACTTAAATATCCAGGACAGCCGATCAATTTGCCAAGTTTAACTAGACATGACCCAAACTCTTCTGCTTGGTGTCCTGTCAGATGTCTGAAAATGTATTTAAAAAACCGTACTGAGGAGTGGAGAGATGACCCGAAATCTCTGTGGTTATGTCTCAAAGGTCCTCGCGCGCCTCGAAAGATACTATTTTTTGTTGGATAGTCGATGCTATTCAGATTTCGCACAAAATCGCTACAGGAAAGCAGATTGATCGTGCGAATGCCCATCAGGTCCGAGCACTAGCAGCATCATCGGCCCTTTATAAGGGTGTCTCATTAGAGGAGGTGATGTCTGTAGCACAATGATTTCTACCTTCGCGACATCTCCAGCGCACTTAATCCGGTAGCCGTCGCCAATTTATCGAATTTGAACTAAGCCACATCCGACCACTGTTTCACACATCACAAGTTCTTCCACTTGCACTGAACAATGGCCATGCACATGACTTGAGAACGATTGTGGATTGGGCCGAGATTGGGATGAACTAAAGGACCAAGCACTCAAAATTGCGAGTGTTTATATTAATTAAGTGACTATAAATAATTTACTCGCAGTCGAAATATCAGACTGATTAGGTAAATAGTCTGGTGTAAGAGTATACTTATCCTCTCAAACAGACATTAGACTCATTCCATTTTGAAAACTTAATCGATATACTGATATTTTTTTAAAAATTAGAAGATGTAATAGCTTCTTTGCACTCTACTGGACTGCCATAGCTGAGACTTGGGGCTGACATGGGTCTGGTGGGTGTTGCATCCCTTTGTCAACAGCCCTCTGGATTTGTGCGGACAAAAGAGGGGGGGGGCGCGGTCTATGAGTCAGATGGCAGAACCCGAGCATATGCCATGGTTCTAGTTTCTTCACAACCTTCTCTGTCGGATGGTAGATGATTGCTGGTTTGAGCCTCACCTTCTCCCACCGGTATTTCCTGGCTGTTGAAATCCGGAGTTTATCATAATAGTACATGTATTATTCGAAGTAGAATCAAAAAAGCATCCGCTTCTGTTTCTACGAGAATTCTTAATACTTACCAGATGTACTATGGCCCTCTCTCAGCCGCCCCGCTGAGGTGAGGCTGAGCTGCTTTCGCTATTTGTCAAGGCAAATATAAGACGAATCTGACTGTGATTGGGAATTGACTCGGTACCTGGGGCTATGGTATTCCCGGACACAGTATGGGCAGGACCAGGAGAGTGCGGGGTTTTAATTGTTTATTTTGAGCTAGACTAGATAATAGACATAATCATAATAGTACATCTGGTAAGTATTAAGAATTCTCGTAGAAACAAAAGCGGATGCTTTTTTGATTCAGTGGCGTTTAGCTCTGAATATGCTGACTATTTTGAAAACAATTTGACTGACAGTTGTTGGTGGCTTTCAGTCAAATTCTTTTCAAATTAGTCAGCGTATCCTGAGTTAAACCCCATTAAAGATTACTTCTGCAGAGATTCAACAGGCAAACACTTAAATGAGCTATATTCTGTATAGATGGCATATCAAGATGTTTAAATCAAGTTGTGTCCATGCCGATAACGAGGCTAGCTCACGAGACCCGTGAAAAGGGATATAGGGTAACACAATGATATTACGTTGTATGGAAAATTCTGATTATTCTTGTATGTTTACAATTTCAGTTTCATACCATGAACAATGATTTGAGAACAAAGCCTGCATTGAACATGACGTCGCAGCGTGGACAAGGCGCGATATATACTGGTCTTGTTTTTGACACAGTGACAGGCCGTGTGTCTTCTTACATCCCTGTTTCAAGCTACTCGTGTGATCTCACAGACAAAGATAGCTGTCAACCAGAGTGTGAGTTTCAAGTACAGTAAAGCTCCGAAATAACTTAACATGTTTCCAAAATAAATTAAAATGTACTGTTTCATATTTTGAGCATAATTGGATTGGAAGACATTGCTGCCTTAGGCAGCAATGTCTTCCAATCCAATTATGTTCAAAACATTAAACATACGACAACCCCCTGAGTGGTATTATGTAGGCCCATGGTTTGCTAACATAATGCTATGCAGGCTCCGAAACGGTTGTAGTTCTTTAAACCGACATCTATTTGACAACTTTCTGTCAGAATCTGGCAGTTGTTCTTGTGGGCACAATGATGAATTTACAAACCACTACCTCTTACATTGTTCCCCTTTTTAACGAGCAAAGAGTCGTTTTCCAAAATCAGCTTGCCTTGAATGATATTTCTCTTGCTAATCTTACGGTCAACCAGCTTCTATACGAGACTTACCCTGCCAACTTGGAAATGAACAAACTGATCTGTAATACGGTATGTCAATACATAATTAACACCAACCGCTTTCAGTAGCTTCCCGTTCGCGAACTTATAGTTTAAGGGGTAAAAGGACAGCAGCCCAACACGTACAGGTTGGGGCGAAGGCAGCACCTAGAGCTCACCTCTGCTATTCTTCCATTTGATCTTATTCCTCGCTCTCTCTATCTCTCACCCTTTCTCTCCTCTCTCTCTTTCTCGGTCTTTCTTCCTACTCTCCCCCACCTCACACTCAACATCCACACACTTATGCACACTAATAGACTACAATTAATTAAACTATTATGATTTGCCGCCATTTTGTTGTAAAAAAAGTTTTGTATAATCTGTATGTGTATGGGAGACATGGGCATAAGACTCTAAGTCTTATTGTGCTTCCATCTGAACAAAATAAATCACGTTTAAACCAAAACATAGACTGCACATTCTAATTATTAACACGTAAATGAATTTTCAGATTTGGCATTTCGTGTTGAAGGGGTTAAAAGGTTGAAATAACATTGTGTCGCTATTGCTTGTGTTATTTGCTTACAGATGACATTCCGGGTGCAGTGCTATGTGGAATAGGAGGAATTATAGGATTAGTTGTATGCTTTCTAGGCCATAGATTCCTCAAAACAGGTAATGCCTGATATACGGTTTGTCGCACTGATATTTTCATCACTGAATTCCTCATCTCTCCATTTCAAACCACCCATTTAAGTAAGCAGTCGAATATTTCGAAACTAATTTGGCTCAACATCATACAGTTGAATTTGTTTCTAAATATTTAACAGAAAATTCCTTATATTATAAGGAATTATCGTGCACAGCCTTGGATCATTCTTATTTTTACTGTAAGTTGTTTTTAAAACTTTATAAATGAAAATGTATTAGAGCAACTATATAGCCATTCACCTTATTAAAACTAATCGTTTGAATATTTTGAAACTAATTTACCCAATTCTCCAGTCAAATTAATTTCTAAATATTTAACTGCAGTAATATATGGTTGTTTCTAAAGTGAGATAGAGGGATTTCCAGTTGCAATGTGTCACTATATATGCATTCATAGAGGGATTTGATCTGTCACTCAAGTGTGTGATGTCATAATTAATTATGTCACTTGTTATCTGATATCACAAACAGAATGACGTGTCTCCATCACGAAAATTAATCTGTCACGAAGATGTACATAATGTATTATTTGATGAATTTGCAATTTAATAAACATTTGTTTGTATATTTTGAAAGTAATTTGACTGGGAGCTGTTGCTCGCATATAGGCACAACACCCACGAGTTAAATTAGTTGCAACATATTAATAATATTCAACAGCTTACATTTGTACCTGTATAGATACTGGGAATTGAAGTTTTAATTTCAAAACAATTCCATTACATTTAAAAATGGGCATGTCATAGCTAGAAATGGATCTGTCAATTAGATTCAGTTGCTATCTATAGCGCAGCTCATAAGTTAACATGTTTGCAAAACAGAAACATGTTAGTAGAATTTTGAACACAATGTAAGAGACATTATGTCAAATGAGTTATTTTTAGCTGTACTTTAATAGATTAATTACAAAAAGTAAATTTTCTTAATCCTTTAATCCTCAAATTTAATCAAGGTCAATTTTAGTTTTCTCATCAAAAATATCCACTTGCCGACCAAGAGATGATAATTTTTTTTAATTGATCACCGGAATATTATTGGTTATCGAGCCAGTCATTTCAGTGGTAAATTAAATAAATTAGTCTGTTCTTCTTATTTCTGAGCTCCATTGTCCACAGTGTTCTAGATGCAGCCACCCAAGCACAATGTTGTAAAAAGATGGTGTACATGTACTCAAATTTAACCCTTTAATGGTCACGATTGGTCAAGAAAATTTGCGGTTATGTTTAGTGAATGTCCATTTGCAAGCACAGAGAAGACTATTTTTCAAATCTATCATTAGAATGACTGATTTTGGTCATCAAGCTAGTAGTTCCAGTAATAAATTTTGGGAAATAATCCTATGTTGGCCTAAAAATTGACATCGCTATAGATGATTGTAGTGGTCAGTTTTCGGCCTGCTTGACCATTAGAGGATTAACACTTAAGACCAGATATAATTGCGACTTAGGTAGCTGTATCAAAAATTTGACAGATTAACGCACTGACTTATTCCCACTTACTCTAGTTATGCATCATAAATAAAATGTAATGGCCAGGATATCTCTACTTCGGAGCACATGGATAGCCCTATAGGTTTCAATGCGTTAAAATCCAACAAGGGCCATAACTCTGATATTTGGTACCGTAGCGTTTACTCTGTGTCAATGTAGGCACAAGTGATGCCTCGCTGTCAATGCGCAGCGCCAGTGTGGGCTGCCATTTAATAAGTCAAATCTTGTGGTTTATTTGTATGGAACTTGTATGCAGCATAATCAGTCAATTGTGTTACATTTGCAGGGTTTTTCATCTTCGGTTTCTTGACATTTACTCTCGCTACGTATATTTGTTTAGCGATCACGACGGATCTCACTTATCAAGGTATTTGTTCTTGTGTCTAATGTATATTATCGATCGATGCACATACAGATATACTGACAGATGTAACTTAACATGTTTCCAAAACAAAATAAAACGTAGACTGTTGAATATTTTGGACTTAATTTCCAGGCAGCAATGGCTTCCAATCAAATTACTTCCAAAATATTCAACAAAACATTGCTTTTATTAGGGTTTTTAAACTTTAACCCTTTAACACTGATAGCAGCCAAAAACCCGCCTCTGCAGTGGTATTAAGAAATGTCCATTTGCAGACCAAGAGAAGACAATTTTTGAAAATTTATCACTGGAATGACTGGCTCGATAATCGAGCCAGTCATTCCAGTGACAAATTTTCAAAAATAATTTTCTCTTTGTCTGCAAATGGGCATTTTCTATGAGAAAACTTGAAAAAATCTAAGGGCTAAAAGGATAACTAACATGTTTGTGTTTTGGAAACTAACTTATTTATGAGCTGTACTGTGCATATAATATTCTTCTGTTTTCCGTCTTTCTCTCTTTAACCCTTTAGTGATCAAGATTCGTCAAGGAAATTTGAATCTTTGCTTAGTGAATATCCATTTACAGGCTAAGATAAGACTATTTTTGAAAATTTACCACTGGAATGACTGGTTCAGTTATCGAGCCAGTCTTTGCAGTGGTAAATTTTCAAAAATAGTCTTCTCTTGGCCTGTAAATGGACATTCCTTAAGAGCAGTGTAGATGCCAGTTTTGGCCAGCTTGACCATTAGAGGGTTAACGACTCCGGTGTCAACTGTTTGATTAAAGTGTTTTAAAAAATTATAATTTTTGCAGATCAAGAGAAGACTATTTCTCCTTCGATCAATACTCACCATTCTATTACTTCTGATACAAGCTAGCCCTGATAGCTCGGCCCTAGGACTATAGACTTAGTAAGCTTTACCGACTCCTGGAACCGGGTACTCGGCTCCCAACTGCCGAGTACCCGTTTGCCATGAAGCTCATTCTTGTTTGCATAGCAACAAGAGCTACATGCTTTTTTGTGCAGTTGGAGTCTTGAGTTAATTTAAGTCTTTTTCTGTGTAATTGTGATAAGCTTTGTGCGCTCTAAGGATTATATTGGATTACCATGGATGGAGCCGATGATAACCAGGTTGTATAATTCCATGTTATTCCATAGTTAAAAGACTTAGGTCTTCAAAATTTTGTCTGTGTCGCATGTTCCAATTTCTGACCCCAAAGAATCTGGGACGTGTGTTAACAACGAAATATGCCAGATTGATCGCCTTCCTTTAACCCGAACAGGCGATCGGCAGATATGAAATAAGGTGTTGGCTTTACAGTGTTTTAACACGAAAATCGGCTGACGTCGTTCTCCGTAAGATCTGAGCGGGTGACATCACACCCGTTTTGTCTAAGATTTTTATGTGAAGAAAATGTTTCATTAATTCGCGCATCTGATTCTGGGTGCTGCGTACTTTATTGGTACCAGAAAAACTGGAATTTTCAAGTTTTGCGTGTTATCGCAATCTGTTTGCAATGATCGGTGGTTTCAAAATTCTTGATTTAGATGTATGGTCTGCGGTTTTACCGTGTGCTACAGCAGTTTGTTTACATTTTGTTGTTTCTTCACATATCGTTTTGGCCTTCGTTAGGAGTATAATTTATATTGATTAGTAAATATACCCTGAATGTTATGCGATATGATTCCTGGTTCCGTTATACATCCTTGAGGATCAGTGTATGGGTGTATTATTGCCCGCTTCGTTCTTGTCGTCATAATCAATGCGATCTTTGCTGTAACGTTGCGGGGTGGAGTGCGGAAGGGTTAACAGTTAATTTATGATCAAAATATTTGAAAATTAATTGTCTGCCTTCCATTCCTGTTTCGTTCCGCTTGCTTATTGTAGGATTGTGCTTATTTATAGGCCAAGCCAGCCCCGCCATCATGTGACGAGTGCCATAAATTTGTGAGGGTTCTATTCAAGGACCATGTCTGTTTCCGTTGTACCAAATGTACTCTTGACAGTAGATGTAACGTTTGTGCAGTGTGGTCGTCCGACATGATGGTTAAGTTCCTTGCCCAGAAGGACTTGGCAGGGTCTGACGCAGGGTCAGGCGGTCCGAAAGCAAATCGTGGAGCATCCGTTTCGGCCCTTAGGGGCATTCCACGTCTGCAACCAGAGGTGGCGGAGATGGCAGCGCCGGTGTGGTTTGCCCTTAGGGGCATTCCACGTCTGCAACCAGAGGTGGCGGAGATGGCAGCGCCGGTGTGGTTTGGTCCTGCCCACGCTGGTGTCGTCCCTGCTGCCAAAAGTTGTATGGCAGTCTCTTCCCGTGTTTGATTCAGACCCTGTCCTTGGACAGGGTTCTGGACTGGCCACCGAGGGAGCCATCTCGTACAGCCCCCTGGCAGTCCCGTCGGGCTCCGGCCTGATGGGCTCTGTCTCTCTGCGGCCACCTCCGGGTGGTCCAGTAACGGTGGCCAGTCCATCAGGCATGGGAGCCGTCCGCATAGACGGCTCCACGGTTTCCTCGTCTAGTGACGACTTCGGGGTCTGAAGATGAGGAAGCCGAGGAGGAGAGATTGCTGCGGCCTGAGATGCCGCGGGTGGAGAGCATGGAGGTCAATTCCGTCCTGGACGGAACTGTCCTCCATCTGTCTGGCTTGCCACAAGCCAGGGCAGCGGCTCTGCCCGTGGTTGAGGCCACTCCGGTACCGGGCACCGGTCCCGTGATGGTTGGTTTACCGCCAACCGACACAGTGACGGGTGTGGCTAGCCAGGCGTGGTACTCGCCTATCTCGTCTGGTCCGGCGGTCAGGCATGGGGTGCCGTTGGCGCCCGTGTTTGGCCACAGTTCTTCAACCGTTACGGGTCCGCACGGTTTTCCGTGCGGGCCTACTCCATGGACTGGTGTTTTTCATGGGGTGGCGGCGGAATCATACGGTACCAGAGTTCCTGGCATATCAGCAATGGCTCCTAGCCGGGAGGCCGTTGCTGGTAGGGCCGTGAACGCGTCAACGGGTGATGTGTTCACGGGAGTGTCCTCCTCGGAGACAGATTGGTCAGAGGCTCTGTCTTGGCTAGCCAGAGTAGACTCGTCTGTGGTTTTAACCACGGCCGAGGAGGATGCACCCCGTCCATCGGTGGCATCGATTAGGACAGGGATCTTGCCCGCAGCCCGAATCCAGTCTATTTGACTGGATCCAAGGTTTATGGCGTTATTGGATGCTATTTATAGCAAACAACTCCTGACCAAGGGCCAGCTTCCTGCGGCCTCCAGGGAGTTGCGGGCGAGGTGTCATATTCCACAGGGGGAATATGACAGGTATGGTGTTGTCCCAATGGTCACCGAGGATGATCGCTGGGTGTCCAGAGTGCTGGAGCGAGTGGCCCCGCCCCAGCGCTGGTGGACAAGTCTCAGGTATACCAAGACGGAGTCCTGTCCCTATGCGATGAGGGGGTGAGGGCAGCAATGAGTGCTGTTAACTGTTCTTATCACCTTATTCAGTCGGTGTGGCCTGAAGCGGGGGCAGGCCACCCTGTGCCACCTGTGGCGCTTTCGTGTGTGAATGACGGCCTGGTGCTGTCTATGGACGCATTGGCAAGGGTGCAAGTGCGTGTGACGAAGTCTAGGAGGCAGATGGTCCTTGACCATATGCGTCCAGCTACTGCCGTTAGGGAGCGTCTTCTTGGGACGCCGCTTACTGGCCCTAGCATCTTTGGTGGCCAAGCGCGGGCCATCTTAGAAGACACGGCCAACATCGCGCAAAATCGGTTGGCTGTTAATCTGCAGCTAGAGCTAGTGCATCATGCGCACGCACTAGGGTCTGTAGCCAAGCCGCTAACCAGGCAACCTTCTAAGAAGCAGAAGAATCACAAAAGCAAGGCGAAAGCTAAGTCTAGTGCTGCTTCTGCTTCTACTGGGTCTTTTCAGCCGCCTTCGGCGAAGAAGGCCAAGAAGGTTGTGGCAGCCCCTACCCTCCCCAATGTTGCTCCTGATCGCCCGAGAGGCGAGAAGGGCAAGGGGAAGGGTAAGTCCTCAAAGGGCGGAAAGAAGGGAGCGGATCGTACCTGAGGGTATGCGGGCTCCTTCCGTATCTGCCTAGACCGCACCTGTGCAACAGGAACAGCAGTGCCAGTTAGACCGGTCAAGCCAAACCCAAAATGGTTGTCTCTCTCGTCAAGAAAGGGGGGAAGCGGATCGCGAGCCAGACACCCGCATTAGGCATCAATGCGTCTATAGTGGCTCATGCGTTTCGTCGAGGCTTGGCGAGGTGTGACGTCAGACAGTCTGGTCCTGGGATGGTTATCCCAGGGGTACATGCCGGAGTGGTGGGACTCCACCACAAAATCTGTCTTTGGCACCTCTCCGGACACCCGTACCAAGGGAACCAGACAAGTTAGAAGGCATTCAAAACGAAGTGTCAGGTTTGCTTCTGAAGGGAGCAATAAAACCAGCAAACCGGAACACTCCAGGCTTCTATTCAAACATGTTCCTTGTCCCCAAGAGCACAGGGGGATGGAGACCCGTACTCAATCTCAGGCCATTAAATTGGTTTATCCATACACCTCGGGTTCAGATGGAAACTCTGAGGTCGGTAATGGCAGGATCGAGGAAGGGAATGTGGTGTGTATCGATCGATCTGAAAGATGCATATTTCCACATTCCAATGAACAGGAGTTGTCACAGGTTTTTGAGATTTGCGTTTCAGAATCAAGTGTGGGAGTTTGTAATCCTCCCATTTGGCCTGTCGACAGCTCCACAGATTTTCACCAGAGTGGTCCTTGCTGTGACAGCGTTTCTCAGAAAAGAGAACATGGCGCTTCACACCTACATAGACGACTGGCTGATCAAAGCAGACACATCAGCCAGGTTAGAGTTACTTTCAGATCTAGGCTGGATAGTCAACAAGGAGAAATCCAAGTTAACACCCATCAATGGTTCGTTTATTTAGGGATGCGATTCGATCTCGAGGAGGGCAGAGTTTACCCGTCAAGAGCCCAGAGTGGTGTCTGTTAGCCATCCTCAAGAGTTTTCGATTGGGAAACCACATTCAGGTGAGGCGGTTTCTTCAGATGATGGTCTCCATGGAGCAGGTAATCCTGTACGCTGCTCTGATGCGAAGACCTATCCAGTTGTATCTGATGTCTCTGTGGAAACAGAGAACAGAACCCATGTCAAAACTGGTGCCAGTTTTGGAGCCAATAATGTCGCATCTTGTATGGTGGAAAACGCGTCAGAATCTCCTAGTAGGGGTTTCGCTGCACCTACTCCACCCCCAGCTGTCCGTGTACACGGAGGCATCGCTGGAGGGATGGGAGCCTGCCTGGGAGAACACCAGGTCTCGGGCACATGGACTCTCCAAGAGAGCCAGCTGCATATCAATCTGTTGGAGATGATGGCAGTGGAACTGGCATTGGAAAAGTTTCTTCCAAAAGTCAGGGGCATGGCGATATTGATACAGTCGGACAACTCGACAGTAGTATCATACATAAATCGCCAAGGCGGGACCAAGTCACCCACAGTATGTATCAAAGTGTGGCACTTTCAATGGTGCAGGCATTACTCGGTTGTTTTGAAAGCAGCTCACATTCCTGGGCGATTGAACATTCTGGCAGATGCTTTGTCTCGGAGACAGAGAATTCTGCCAACAGAATGGTCTCTCAACCCTCCAGTTCTTCACAGGATCTTCGAGCATTGGGGCAAACACAACGTGGACTTGTTCGCCACAAAGGAAAATGCTCAAATCATGACTTATGTCTCGTGGATTCCAGATCCAAATGCCATCGGTACAGATGCTCTGGCGATAAGCTGGAGAGGGATGCACGCTTACGCGTACCCACCCACCATTCTTCTACTGAAGATATTGGTGAAGATCAGGGAGGAACCTGCCTGGTCCTGCTAATAGCGCCATTTTGGCCCAACAGGGCGTGGTTCACGGATCTTCTAGATCTGCTGGTGGACAATCCAGTGCAGTTACCCGGGATTCCGAACATAATCTCCCAGGCCAAGGCGACACTTCCTAAACGAGCATCCCGAAATGTTCAAGTTGACTGCGTGGATGTTATCAAACGACATTCCACGTTGGAAAGCTTTTCTCGACAAGCTGCGAATTTCATCGCAGCTGCGAGAAGGAGGTCAACCGTCAAGTCATATAACAACAAGGTTAACAGATTTGCAGACTGGTGTGAAGGAAAGGGTATTGATACGTTTCAATCCACTATTCAGCAAATAGCAGACTTTCTCTGTGAGCTGTTCTTTTCAGGACTAGCTCCTGTCGCATCCGTTATCCCTTGTCTAGCCAACAGGGATAGTCCAGAGGTGGCCCAGTTGAATGTGATGGTGAAGGGAATGAGCAATCTCCAACCGAGACAACTGGTAGTCATTCCAGCCTGGAGTCTATCTTTAGTGCTTAATGTACTGGCCAAGCACCCTTTCGAACCATTGCGTTCGGCTAGTCTAAAGCATTTGACTTTAAAGGCGGTCTTTCTATTAGCAGCTTCCTCAGCTAGAAGGCGCAGTGAGATCCATGCACTTTCAGCAGAGAGGGACCGATTTATTGTCTCCGAAGAGGGTCTGTGTCTACTGCCATGAGCAGAGTTTATGTCAAAGAATCAATCTTTGAGATATCCCGGCAAACCAATCATTATACCGAAACTAACGAGGTTGATCGTGATGCCAGTGTCTGGTGCCCAGTCCGTGCTTTGACTAAGTACAAAAGATGGACAGACTCGTTACAGTCAAATGATAGACATCTGTGGATCTGCCATAAGAAGCCATATGCGGCGCCATGGATTCTATCTCTCATTGGGTAGTCGAATGCATTCAGACTACCCATGAGATTGCGACTGGGCACCAGGTGCAATGCGCAAGGGCACACGATGTTAGAGGAATAGCCGCCTCGACCGCCCTTTACAATGGTGTTCCGTTAGAGGACATCATGGCTGTTGCACAATGGCACTGTGAGTCCTCTTTCACAGATTACTATATGAGGGATGTGTCTGACTCCGCCAATCCACTCGCTTTAGCTGTTTTGAAACGATAGTTATACGACCACACTGCGCTTCTCCATTTTTGGCATTTGTAAGAAAGAATTAAGAAGCAGATATGGTCGAGCAAGAGGATGTCAACCAGATTGTGTCACTGATGGCCGGACAAGTGAATGGTTGGAGGCTCCACGTCTGAAATCCAAATATCATGAGGTAATTGAAGATTGAGGTTTTTTTGTATTATGTCTATATATCGTGTTCATTCATCTTATATATTCATGCTCATTCCAGGCTAATATATGCAAAGAGCAGTTAACCCTCTTGGCATATTTGTGTTTCAGGCGAGATGCATGTTCGTGAGTTCTCTCCATTTTCTTAGGAGAAAAAAGGGGAATGGGCCAGTGATGCGAATGTGATTAGGTCCCTTTAACTTGATGGTCCTTTTACGTCTCCATTAATCAAGTTACGTCTAGCTCTTTCTCCAAGGGGCAAAAGTAGCAATTGATGGCTTGCCCCTTCCCACCAGGTTACTGTCTAAATCTGGTGTATATCAGAAGTAATAGAATGGTGAGTATTGATCGAAGGAAAACGAAGGAAATTTAAATTTCCCTTTCTCCGAGATCTAACAATACTCACCATTCTATTACGGACCCAGCCTCCCAGCAGCCCCACGGAGGCAAGCCACCTCTGAAATCCAAATATCATGAGGTAATTCAAGATTGAGAGTTTTTTGTATTATGTCTATATATCATGTTCATTCATGTAGAGGAAGCAGTCAAAGGAAGCAGTCACAAAAAGTTTTGCTCTGATGTTTTTGTATGTTTATGTTATTTATAATCAAGTCGGTAGATTAAGATTAATTAATTATATTTCTGAATAATAAGCGTGTGTAAAGTTATCAGTAAATAAAATGTGAAATTTACAACAAAAAATTCTATAAATTCTTGTGAAAAAGTTAAGTTGGTTTTCATGCATCAGTGCCTTTGAATAAGGAAATATCCTTTGTGTTATCTTAGCAAGAGACTAAGTCTGATAAATTTGGCCAGTTTTACAGCATGTTGTTAAATCTTGAGCAAGTGTTGTTTTAGCAGAACATGGCCAGTGTAGGATTTGGCCAGGTGTTTGAATTAACCCTTATCAGTCAGAAACTTTAGAATTCTATTTACAAATATAATAAACTAGAACAATTAAGCAAAATAATTATGGCATGTGGAAATACTTTATTCGATAGTATGACTTTGTCAGATCTCAGTGTATATAATGTGTTAGGTGCCCAGGATGCTAGAGGTGTGAAAATCACGGATGCTACACAGTACCTCATAGAAGACAGATCCAGCTATACCTGCTCCATTCTGACTACATTCAAGTCAGGAGACATATTCTCAAATTATCAGCAAGTGATATTAGATCAGTATAGAGATGAAGAGAAGGAAGACACTCAAGATCAAGATGGACTCATCAATCGTCTGGACTACTTCTGTGGAAATGTGGTCCTTACATTGTATAAGACAAAACAAAAGCTCCATGTGCAGGGGACAGGGTGTGCCTTATGGATGGAGATAATGTTTCCCTACATAACTGAGCAAATTAATCTCTGTCAATATCTACCAACAGAATTCTCCCAGCCAGAAACCTCTCCCATATTAATACAGGATATCAGCTTTGCAGGTGTAGGCCAGTCCCCAATGACAGAGCCTAAACAGCTATTTACCCCTGGATGTACAAGTATACCAGAGTGCCAAGTAGCTATAATGAGTGATAATATGAACGCTGATTTAAGCAGCAGAGACTCTTAATGAACTCTACAAACTGAACAGTCTAGTGCTAGAGAAAGATGACCTGATCACTAAATTACAGCAAGAAATTAGTGGTCTTAAAGAGGAGCTTAAGCAGATTAGGCTAGGACAAATAGACAATCCAGGAGTAATAGTGGCAACACAAACATGCTTTGTGAGGTCAATGGATGTGTACAGATTGAATCCAGTGATAAAGTTATTACTCCAGAAAAACAATCTATAGGAAAAACATTATCAACTCAGGTCAGAGCAGAAAACAAACCGGCAAGAACTGTTAAAACAACACAGGCCAACAGTCCAGCAGGCCTTATCAAAACACCTAAGCAAAGTGTGAAAAAGGCTACTACAGAACCACAGGTCACTACAGTACCACAGGTGACTACAGAACCACAGATCACTACAGAACCACATGTCACTACAGAACCACATGTGACTACAGAACCACAGGTCACTACAGAACCACAGGTCACTACAGTACAGCCTAAACCGATACCATCATTAGTACAGGCTGTCCCAACTAGAATTGAAAACACTGATGTGAGATTAATTGAAAACAACCATGTTAATTTTGATAGTCGCCAGCAAAACAATGCCAAAACCACAAAGACTCTAATCATCGGCAGTTCCTTGACAAAAGGAATAAAGACAACCAGTTTAGCGCCAGCTTGCAAAGTCAGCACAAATCGTGGCGCTACGATCTCCTCTCTGCTAAGCAGAATTAAAACAATGGACTTAGCAAAGGTAGAGACATTAATTCTTCAGATCGGCACTAATGATGCGAACAAGCCTGTACGTGTGATTATAAATGACTACATTCACCTACTAGATTACCTACACCATTACTACCCACAGTTAAACATTGCCATATCATCCTTGTTACCACGATTAGACAATTACCGTAAGAATGACACAGTGTATAGAGTGAACAAGGAACTCAAAATCATCGCCTCCATGCGCGAGCTGAACTTCATTGACAATGAACCAGCATTCTTAGACTGTGATGGATATATTAATCCTAGATGCTTTCATGCGGATAATCTCCACCTCAGTGAGGAGGGCACAAATGCCTTACTGAGCAGTATACATTCCGTCATCCCTATCATCCGATTTCCCCACTCCCACCAAACAAACTCTGAATCCTGCTGCAAATACTGTGGTGAACCATCTCACGTGACCAAGTCCTGTTGACATGGAAAACCCATCCTATGCTGGGTATGTGGTAAATCTGGACACAAAGCCAAGCTGTGTGAGTACGGAGCATGTGACTATTACCAATACAATACAGGCCACAACACATACACCCACGCATAGGGACTCAGCAAAGCAGATGTAGCTGACCACATAATCACTACACAAAACTATTTTTCCATTTTAAGTTATTTATGTCCGAACTGTAACTGTAAAATCTGCAGTTGTAACAATCACACTGACTTTTTAAAGGACAATCAATCTGGCATATCTACCGGTAGTTATTCTAAAATATATTCAAATAAATTTAATGCATATCTATATATAAATGTATTCTCACAGGGCCTTCAACATACCGGTACATGTAATAGTAACAATTTAATTATATTACATTCTAAGTGTAATGGTTTAACAGAGTCATGGAATTATGAGAATGAATGCAATGATGCTGGTGATGCTAAGATTAATAACGATGTTGATGGTTGCCTTCATGATGAAAACAATGACTGCCATGATAAAGATAGAAATGTTGAAAATGATAGTACTGTTAATGAGGGCGGTGATGGTGATGACGATAATGATCATGATCACCATCATCACCATCCGCATCATAATTTTCTACAGTTTTCTGGTAGTATTAAAACAATGACAATACTGTCTTAAATGGTGATGTTGTTGATGACATTGCTATAAATGATGGTGGTGATGATGATGATCTTCGTCATCATCATCATTGTCATCACCATCACCCTCATTCTAGCTCTCATTGCAGTTGCATAGGTGACGATAGTAACATTCGTGAATGTCATGATGATACTTTAATGAATTATAATGATGATGGTGATGATGATGATCTTCGTCATCATCGTCGTTGTCATCACCATCACCCTCATTATAGCTCTCATTGCAGTTGCATAGGTGATGATAGTAACATTCGTGAATGCCATGATGATACTTTAATGAATTATAATGATGATGGTGGTGATGATGATGATGATGATCTTCGTCATCATCGTCGTTGTCATCACCATCACCCTCATTATAGCTCTCATTGCAGTTGCATAGGTGACGATAGTAACATTCGTGAATGTCATGATGATACTTTAATGAATTATAATGATGATGGTGGTGATGATGATGATGATGATCTTCGTCATCATCGTCGTTGTCATCACCATCACCCTCATTATAGCTCTCATTGCAGTTGCATAGGTGATGATAGTAACATTCATGAATGTCATGATGATACTTTAATGAATTATAATGATGATGGTGATGATGATGATGATGATCTTCGTCATCATCGTCGTTGTCATCACCATCACCCTCATTATAGCTCTCATTGCAGTTGCATAGGTGACGATAGTAACATTCGTGAATGTCATGATGATACTTTAATGAATTATAATGATGATGGTGATGGTAGTGATGATGATGATGATGATCTTCGTCATCATCGTCGTTGTCATCACCATCACCCTCATTATAGCTCTCATTGCAGTTGCATAGGTGATGATAGTAACATTCGTGAATGTCATGATGATACTTTAATGAATTATAATGATGATGGTGATGGTGGTGATGATGATGATGATGATCTTCGTCATCATCGTCGTTGTCATCACCATCACCCTCATTATAGCTCTCATTGCAGTTGCATAGGTGATGATAGTAACATTCGTGAATGTCATGATGATACTTTCATGAATTATAATGATGATGGTGATGGTGGTGATTAGGGCTGCGCGATATACCGATACCATATTTAAAACCGATATCCTGCACTGACGGTTTCATAACCGATTATAAGAAATAAATATCGAAAAACCGAATATGAACATATTTTCGGGTTTTCGTATCAGGATTGTTAAAAATAAAATATACTAACGAGCATGAAAGTATAATGAATAATAATGCCCATACTTTCCATTAAGCTACGTTCGGGGCAACTAATAATTGAACGTGGCCCCAATTGTGCATAGTGTGTAACTCCATGTAACTCGCTGTACGCCGAGAGAAATCAAGCAGCGAATTAATTAAATAAATATCCACTCGTCTTTTCTCTGGTAGTCTCCGATAAATTTGCAATATAAAACACAATACTAACGCAGGAATTTGTCATTGAAATTTGTATCGGGGAACACATTTCTAAACAACGGCATCCATTTTATTTACGTCACCGGCTAATTAACATAATGCAAAGTCGTCCCAAAACTAAATCGCCCGAATGCATACAAATCTCGCCAATAAAGATAATGCTGAATACATTTTGCTGATTAGGATATAATTTTAAATAAAATTATTACTCAAGCCGATTTTAAAACGTTATCTTCTATACACAATATCATATTAACTAATGAAATTCGCGTTCGTAATATTACAGTTAACATTTTCTACAAGGCATGATTTCGTCGCCGGGCCGAATTGGAAATGAAAGAAGAAAGGGAGATAATTACATCATAATTAATTACAATCACGTGATTTACGTCTTTTCGCAACCTGTTTTGCTGATGATTTATGATTAATTTTGACAAAATAAACGATGCTTATTTAACTGTGCGTAATATTTAGGTGGTCTAATTAATAATTTCACTCCCGCGATGATGGATGTTATGAGGTATATTAAGCTTTAAATGCGTAAAATGTTACGAATGTATCAGGGCGTGAAAATACGTTCTGTTTTCGTGCTATTTTTTTATAATTTACATTTTTTGTTTCATGTCCATAAAACCGATATTCGGTTAAAACCGATATGAAAAGTCATATCGAAACCGATATGGCTGTAAGCCAAACCGCGCAGCCCTAGTGGTGATGATGATGATGATCTTCGTCATCATCATCGTTGTCATCACCATCACCCTCATTATAGCTCTCATTGCAGTTGCATAGGTGACGATAGTAACATTCGTGAATGTCATGATGATACTTTAATGAATTATAATGATGATGGTGATGATGATGATGATGATGATGATGATCTTCGTCATCATCATCGTTGTCATCACCATCACCCTCATTATAGCTCTCATTGCAGTTGCATAGGTGACGATAGTAACATTCGTGAATGTCATGATGATACTTTAATGAATTATAATGATGATGGTGATGGTGGTGATGATGATGATGATGATCTTCGTCATCATCATCGTTGTCATCACCATCACCCTCATTATAGCTCTCATTGCAGTTGCATAGGTGACGATAGTAACATTCGTGAATGTCATGATGATACTTTAATGAATTATAATGATGGTGGTGATGATGATGATGATGATCTTCGTCATCATCATCGTTGTCATCACCATCACCCTCATTATAGCTCTCATTGCAGTTGCATAGGTGACAATAGTAACATTCGTGAATGTCATGATGATACTTTAATGAATTATAATGATGATGGTGATGGTGGTGATGATGATGATGATCTTCATCATCATCATCGTTGTCATCACCATCACCCTCATTATAGCTCTCATTGCAGTTGCATAGGTGACGATAGTAACATTCGTGAATGTCATGATGATACTTTAATGAATTATAATGATGATGGTGATGGTGGTGATGATGATGATCTTCATCATCATCATCGTTGTCATCACCATCACCCTCATTATAGCTCTCATTGCAGTTGCATAGGTGACAATAGTAACATTCGTGAATGTCATGATGATACTTTAATGAATTATAATGATGGTGGTGATGATGATGATGATCTTCGTCATCATCATCGTTGTCATCACCATCACCCTCATTATAGCTCTCATTGCAGTTGCATAGGTGACGATAGTAACATTCGTGATTGTCATGATGATACTTTAATGAATTATAATGATGATGATGGTGGGTGTCATAAAGATGATGATAGCATAATTAGCGATGACATTATTTATGATAGTATAAGTGGTGGTCAAGATAAAAATGATGTTGAAGATGGACATGATCGTGATGAAGGTGGCGACGATGATGATGTAATTGATGGTGGTGATTGTCATCAGCATCATCATCGTCACCATCTTCATCCGGAAACTCTTAACACTAGTGATGTTAATACAGCAAATAAAATCTGTGCTGATATTTCCAAATCTAGCACTGTAGGAGACATAGATTTCTGTCCCACATGCCCAAATCTATTGACAAACAATGTCTATTTGAAATTTCTTGATGTTAGAAGCTATATGACAACTAATTTTCTGCATTACTTATTTCCTACCAGCTACAAATCATGTAATATATGTAAACCACGTGTTCCTCTAAATTTCTCTATGCCAGACAATAGTCTATCTCCCATTAAGACAAATGTCTCTCAACTACCACAATTCTTCTTACCAAGTAAAGGCCTGCGAATAGTGCATCTAAACATATGTCACTTGCTTCCAAAAGTAGACCAGCTAAAACTATTATTAGTAAAACCACAGCAAGAGCTAGAGATCTTAGGAATAACAGAAGCATTTCTCACTGATGCATCTGCAACTAGCTTAATAGAGATACCGGGCTATTATGTAGAATGCAAGGACAGAATAAACAAGGAAGGTGGCGGTATAGCTGCATATATTGCACATAATTTATCTTTTAAACGCAGGAATGACCTAGAAATGGAAAATTTAGAAGTTATGTGGTTGGAAATATGTCCATTCAAGCGCAAGCCATTCCTTACAGCTTTTGTATACAGAACTTCTAATTCCCCAAGTGAATGGATTGACCATTTTGAACATATGTACACAAAAGTAATTGATGAAAACAAGGATATCATACTGCTCGGAGATTTTAACATTAATTTTGTTAATTCGATGTGTGAAAATGTCAAATGGCATGAACTAATAGAAATGTTTCAACTTGTCCAGAAAATTAAAGAACCAACAAGAATAACTGAATCAACATCTAAAATAATAGACCATATATATATATATATATATATATATATATATATATATATATATATATATATATATATATATATATATGTAACAAATGAAGAAATGATTAAAGAGATCATAGTCCCAAACTTTGCAATAAGTGACCATAAACCTATTTGTGTAGTACTTAAAAGTAATAATTCCCAGCATAAAAACTCATTACATACAGTAGTCAACATGAGAAAAATGAAACATTTTTCTGAGGACTTATTTAAGTCAGATATAGATAATTTTAAATGGGATAAAATATTCACTTTAAATGACATAAACCATGCACTAGAATTCTTCACAACATCATTTTTGCACATATTAGATAAGCATGCACCAATGATCCAAAAGCGTGTAAAGCATAGGTTTTTACCTGAATGGGTAAATGATGAAATTCTAGCCTCAATGAAAACACGAGATAATTATCACACCAAAAGAGACATGCCACAATACAAACATTGGCGTAACAAGACAACGGCTCTAATAGATAAGAGCAAGCGAAAACTATTACAAACAAAGATTAGAAATTTAGAAAATCAAAATGATATATGGAAAATTCTCCATAGTCTTAATCCTATCAAGCAAGAAGCAAATACAAAACAATTCTTAACTGCAGACGGTGCTATGTTATTAGATTCTAAAGCAATCTGTAATGCCTTCAATGGTTACTTTACTGAAGCAGCAGAAAATCTGTTGAAACTACAATCATCATATAATTATAATATCTCATACAATTTTCATAATGTAATAAAGCAGAAAGTGAATGATAACATCCCCGCTCATGTTTATTTTAATATGCCAGAAGTAACAACAAGCTTTGTTTTTAA
This sequence comes from Chaetoderma sp. LZ-2023a, assembly GCA_034401795.1. Lineage (NCBI taxonomy): Eukaryota > Metazoa > Mollusca > Caudofoveata > Chaetodermatida > Chaetodermatidae > Chaetoderma > Chaetoderma sp. LZ-2023a. Next base: position 156,848,916 of record CM067370.1, on the reverse strand, counting down.
GCAACTATCAACACTAGATATTAAGAAATCAATAGGACTAGATAATCTGCCGCCCAAATACTTAAAGATGGCAAGCTCGACATTATGTTTTCCACTAGCCTATATAATAAACTTAAGCTTAAGCACTATGGCATTCCCAGATACATGGAAAAAAGCAAAGATATTCCCTTTATACAAATCAGGTAATGTTAACAACATAGAAAACTATCGCGCAATTTCTATTCTACCTATACTATCTAAGATAAGGGAGCGCCATGTTCATAATGAATTGTGTAAATACCTTCTCCAATATAAATTACTTTGTAGCAATCAGTCAGGTTTTAGACAGAAACATTCATGCGAGACAATGCTCCTAAAAATGCTCGACAATTGGCTAAAAAATATTGATAATGGATATGTCACAGGAAATGTTTTAGTAGACTTTAGAAAGGCATTTGACCTGATAGATCACCGCATATTGTTAGCTAAGTTAAAATTATATTAATTTAATGATTCTGCACTAAAATGGTTTTCGTCATATTTAGAGAGTAGTTCACAGTTGGTCAGCAAATCTGGCATGCTATCAGATCCCATGACTGTCAAACATGGAGTTCCCCAGGGGTCGATATTAGGCCCATTATTATTCATAATATTTGTAAATGATCTACCATCATGTATTAATCACTGTGACACAGATATGTATGCTGATGACACAACCATTTATTATAAGTCAAATTCTATTACACTATTAGAAGAATATTTAAATGATGATATGAATGCAATTAAGAAATGGTGTAATGAAAACAGGATGATTGTAAACGCAGACAAAACAAGATTTCTCTTAATAGGCTCTCAGACAAAGGTTAAAGATTTCAATGAAATTAATATACAATACAATAATACAGCGATAAAGGCTAGTAGATGCGAAAAACTACTAGGGGTTTACATTGACAATAACTTAACTTTTACGGAACACGTTGACAATGTTGTAAGGAAAATTTCATGCCTTACTGGCATATTTAGGAAACATGCCAAAAATCTTCCATACGACATACGCATTAAATTCTTTAACTCTTACATCTTGCCTTATTTTGATTTCTGTATTACAGTATGGGAAAATATTTGCAAAGAGCACCAATTAACAAGGCTCTTAAAGTTACAAAAACAAGCAGCACGTATTATTCTAAATGCTAAATATGACACACCCTCCAAATCATTATTTGAAAAGTTAAATTGGATGTCCATCCATGACCGCATCAAATATAAAACTGCATGTATGATCTATAAAGTTGTTAATGATCAGACTCCTGACTACTTATCAAACATGTTTATAAAATCTACAGATTCACATAGTAAAAACTTATGCTCCACTGACAATGCTCAACTAAGAATTCCATTAGCAAGAAGTGTGCTATATTCGCACATCTTCTCAGTTGAAGGAGTCAAGATATGGAACTCTGAAAATTTCTCTGCGTACTGCTCCTTCCCTAGCAACATTTAAAACTCAGTATTTCAAGTAAAAGACTATATAACTATATGATCATAAGTATTTTTCATCACCAGTCCTCTAAGAAGGTTAAAAGGCTGATTTTTACCTCCAGGAATAAATGTGCTCAATATTTGGCTCAAAATGTAGATTTTCCTTCTGACCACCTGAATCCAGGTTTAGTTCTGCCTAAACCATTTTTATCAAACTTCAATCCACACTTTGTCAGTGTTTGGATCTATAAAAAAGCCTGTATATCCAGAATTCCCAATACAACTGATCTAGTAATACATGTACTATAATTATGATATCAGTTCCAAATGCCAGTGACAGATTGGATTCACCCATTCACAACCACGGATTCCCATATAATAGGGGTCCTTTTGAGGGTATATACCAAAAAAAATGCAAATTTGGGACCCCCAAATGTTTAAGCAGTTGGTCCCTTGGGACACAAATTTTAAATTAATGTTCATGTCATCTTATAGCTGGTGGTTTTGGTCGTTTTCGAAACAATTTGTTGAAAGCTGTTGCAGCAACATGTTTCAGCAGAAATTGTTACCAAAATGTCCACCCACCATTCTTCTGACAATAATATACCCTAAAATACCCACAAAAGTCAGCATGGGACCCCATAATTCAGTTTGGGACCCCGAATATCAGGGTGCAGGGTCCCTGGAACCTCCAAAATTTAGATGGCATGGCCAACACTGTTCACAACATAAACTGTGCACAGGTCACTGAAATTTTGCATACTTGTTTGACTGGAAGTTATTACATTACCATACATACAGTAATTGCTTCTAATCAAATAAGTTGCAAAATCTGCAGCTTCGGGTGTGTGTGTAAATATATGTTAAACTTGTATATAGTATTGGTTTTCCGCATGTGTGAATATGTTTGTGATTGGGCACATGTGTGTGTGTGCGTGCGTGTGCGCTTATGTGTATACGTGCGAGCGTGTGTGCGTGCGAGCATGTGTGCGTGTGTGTCAGTTTCCGTGTGTGGGAATGCATGTGTGCGTACAATGATGTGTAAAATATGTCGATTTCAAACATATAGTGTATAAACTGTACATTCTAATATATCCTGTACATAAATATTTTATATATAATAGTTATTGAAGGCCCTGGGGAAGACCAGAGATATAGTATCACTGACTGGATTACCTTCATAAAATAAAGATTATTATTATTATTATTATGGGTATCTCTTGTTTGGTGGCTATGCAAACAATATGAGCTTCATGGCAAAGGGGTACTCGGCAGTTGGAAGCCGAGTACCCGGTTCCAGGAGTCGGTAAAGCTTACTAAATCTATAGTCCTAGGGCCCAGCTATCCAGGCTAACTTGTATCAGAAGTAATAGAATGGTGAGTATTGTTAGATCTCGGAGAAAGGGAAATTGAAATTTCCTTCATTTTGTCAATTTACCACTGAAATTAATTTTTTTAAATAGCTGTCTGTTGTCCTGCAAATGGGCATACCTTAGGACCGCTTCAGAGGGCGTTCTAGTTGACTTGACCATCAAGGGGTTAATTGTAGGCCAATAGAATATTTGTATGTATCCCTGGAATGACTGCCTCGGTTATGGGGCCAGTCCGTCCAGGGATAAATTTTCAAAAATCAATTTCTCTTGGTCTGCAAATGGACATGTATCAAGACCACTGCAAAAAATATTTTTGGTCGGGTTGAATGTTAAAAGCTTAATAATTACTAGATTCTAAATTTGTGTCCTGGACGTTGATTGTCTCTCCGAAAATCGAATTGACTATTAATTACATTTTTTATTTTTTTATTTTCAGCACAGTTAAGCATATCAGCTGGTGTTGGTATTTGTGGAGGGGTACTGTGGTTATTGCTCTGGTGGTGTCTCGGATATCCGTGTCTGTCCGTCTTCCTTGTGTCACTCGTCATGGGATATCTCGTAACAAGCATCTTGTTCTTCACACCATTCAGTAAGCTCGAGCTAATGCTTTATATTAACCCTTTGAACATGAAATCCTGAATTCCACAACTGATTTTGAAATTGTTGTTTCAGTGAATGTCCATTTCTAGACTAAGAAGAATAGTTTTGACAATTTACTGGACTGACTGGTTCGTTTATCGAGCCAGTCATTCCAGGGGTACAATTTTAAGAATGCTCGTCTGCATGTGGCAATCCCCCCCCCCACCCCCCCCCCCCCCACCCCTTGATCATTGACGCTTTTAGAGGTAACATAAACAAAGAGAAACGATGAAGAGAACTGCTCTGTCACTCAAGTATATGATGTCATAATCAATTACATCATATATAGGCTGATGTCGCAATCAAAATGTGTAATGATTGACATATCTATCTCCGTCATCAACATTTGAAAGTCTGTCAAGTGTACAAATTGTTTGTCTTTGAAGGATTTACTATTTATAACCTGTTGAATATTTTAAAACTAATTTGCCTGGAATCTTTTGCTTCCTATAGGTTCCTGTCAAATTAGCATCGATATATTCGACAGCTTATCTGTATACATTGTATTTACCATTAAATCGAGGTTCTTGGAGTACAGGATTACAAGGGTTAAACTGATAATGGTCAGGCTGCTCAAACATGCTTTTTTGCAGTAATTTTGAGAAAATCTTAATTTGCTAAAACCGTTTTTTGAAAATGTACCACAATTTACCTCGAGCCAGTGATTCTAATGATAAATGCTCAAAAATAATATTTTGCTGTTTCCATGTGACAATACAGTTTTTTGACCTAATTTGATCATTAACCCTTTAAGCCTTGAATTTGTTCAAGAAAATTTCAATTTTTTCAAAGAAAATGTCAATTTGCAGACTAAGAGAAGACTATATTTGAAAGTTTAGCACTGTAATGACTGGCTCGGTTATCGAGCCAGTCATTCCAGTGGTAAATTTTCAAAAATAGTCTTCTCTTGGTCTGCAAATTGACATTTTTCAAGACCACTGCAGAAGCTGTTTTTGGCTGATATGAATGTTAAAGAGTTAAACCGTTAACCTACATGTCGTATACCATATTTAACCCGTTTAGTGTCTGACTGCTCCAAGCCACCAGACAATAATTTCAATGGACAATAACTCTGGACCGGCTGAATATTTTGAAAACAATATGACTGAAAGCGTTTGCTGGCTTAATCACCAACAACTTTCAGTCAAATTGTTTTCAAAATATTCAGCAGATCCAAGAGTTAATCCCCTTGGAAAATGTAGTCTGCAGAAATTCAGCGGGAAGGTAGCTAATAGTCAAGATTGGTGAACAAAATCAAAAGTGAATGGCCATTTGCAAGCCAAGAGAAGACTTTTTTATTCTCAAAAATAGTCTTCCCTTGGCCGGCAGATCGATATATGTCAGGACGACTAGAAGTAATTTAGAGCAGTTTGACTACTAAAGTGTTAATTCAGATTCTTTGCAATAGAGGAATCTGACCTGTAACTCAAGTATCTGACGTCATAGTCAAATACGTCTCTTGTTAGTTGACGTCACATCTCAATATTATGTATTCCATCACAAAAATTGAGAAGTCTGTCATGAAAATTGTGCAAAATGTATGTATTTGCTGAATTTACAATTTAATAAACATTCTCTTGAATGTTTTGAAGCTAATTTGAGTGGGAGCTGTTGCAACAGCTCCCAGTCAAATTAGTTTCAAAATATTCAGCGTCTTACCTGTCAGCGCATGTGAAAATTGCCTAGGCACAAGCAAGCAGATCTAGTCAGTCACCTGCCATCATGGACATACTATTTTTTCCATGTCTGCAAAATAGTGGAATAATGTGGGCATATGAATATGTACCTTTAAACCTCAAATTAAAAAATATAAATTAACCATTATTTTTTATTTCTTTCAGCAAACTTGGATGTGTGGCAGACTGATTTGAATTATGGCTTGGCATTCGCCTGTGGAATTCTCTTGTTACCGATCTTGTTACTGGCATTCCCGAGAACTGTATGTAGTTTTTGTGATGTCATTATAATAACTATACCATTAAATGTATAATAGAGTGCTTTAATTTTTTTTATCCCTATCAGCCAAATACAGAAAATTCTTTGCAATGTCTTGATATCATTGTTGCCTGGATGGAATTCAATGGATTCCAGTCAGATTAGTTTCAAAATATTCAACAACAGTTAATCCATTCACGCTGTAGATATCATTTTCTGTAATCGGCATTTAAATGATGATTGGATAAGCCATTTGCAGACCAAGTGAAGACTTTGAAAATGTATCACGGGAATGCCTGGCTCAATGCTCAAGCTAGTCATTCTAGTGATACTTTTAAGAAAAATAGTCTTCTCTTGGCCTGCAAATGGATATAGACTCATTGAGCAAAATGTCAATTTTTTTGACAAACACAAAAGGTGATGAAAAGGATATGATCCCACCATTCACATAATTTTCAGTAAAAATAAATTATTTAACATTTATAAAAAAAATATTTCAGTTGAACATTGTATGCAGTGCATTGGTTGGTTCTTATGGCATCATTCTTGTGGCCGCATTCTGGATTCAGAGCAGTATTAAGGATGTGTTGCTAAATTCCATCAAGCGACAGATTGTTCCGCAGTACGGCAAAGCGATTCACATCACGCCTTATCAAATAAATGGTATGCACCTTAGTACTCTCTCCCCGTAATGCGAAAGACGGTATTATCTTTTTGTCTGTGCCAGTTGTGTGCATGCATGCGTTTGAGTGGACGTGACTTAGACCACAAGCTGAATCCATGAATTGTGAATGAATGATTTAGGGGGGGGGGGGGGGTGAACAAGGTTGAGGTTGGTGGGTAGAGCTATTGATTCAGTTTTATTGTTCATCTTCTATTATATTTACATGGATTTAATACATATTATAGCATTAATAATTTCTTATATTATTTAACCATTTAATGATCAAGAAATTAAAAATTGTTAGTGGCTAAGAAAATCCAAATATTTGCTAATTGAATGCCATTTGCTGGCCAATAGAAGAGTATTTTGGAAATTTTACCACTGGAATGACTGGCTCGATTAATGAGCCAGTTATTTCAATTGTAAATTTTCAAAAATACTCTTCTCTTGACCTGCAAATGGACACTTCTCCTTCGATCAATACTCACCATTCTATTACTTCTGATACAAGCTATCCTGGATAGCTGGGCCCTAGGACTATAGACTTAGTAAGCTATACCGGCTTTTGGAACCGGGTACTCGGCTCCCAACTGCCGAGTACCCGTTTGCCATGAAGCTCATTCTTGTTTGCATAGCAACAAGAGCTACATGCTTTTTTGCAGTTGGAAGTCTTAAAGTTTTCTAAGTCTTTTTCTGTGATTGTGATAGCTTTGTGTTCGCTCTCTAAGGATTATTTGGATTATCATGGAAGGAGCCGATGATAACCAGGTCGTATATTTCCATGTTATTCCATAGTTAAAACTAGACTTAGGTCTTCAAAATTTTGTCTGTGTCGCATGTTCCAATTTCTGACCCCGAATCTGGGATGTGTGTTAACAACGAAATATGCCAGATTGATCGCCTTCCTTTAACCCCAACAGGCGATCGGCAGATATGAAATAAGGTGTTGGCTATATGGTGTTTAACACGAAAATCGGCTGACGTCGTTCTCCGTATGATCCGAGCGGGTGACGTCACACCCGAGTTGTCTCAGACTTTTATGTGAAGAAAATGTTTCATTAATTCACGCATCTGATTCTGGGTGCTGCGTACTGTATTGGTACCAGAAAAACTTTTGAATTTTCAAGTTTTGCGTGTTATCACGATCTGTTTGCAATGATCAGTGGTTTCAAAATTCTTGATTTAGATGTGTGGTCTGCGGTTTTACCGTGTGCTACAGCAGTTTGTTTACATTTTGTTGTTTCTTCACATATCGTTTTGGCCTTCGTTAGGAGTATAATTTATATTGATTAGTAAATATACCCCGAATGCTATGCGATATGGTTCCTGGTTCTGTTTATACATCCTTGAGGATCAGTTTATGGGTGTATCTTGCCCGCTTCGTTCTTGTCATCATAATCAATGCGATCTTTGCTATAACGTTGCGGGGTGGGGTGTGGGAGGGTTAACATTTAATTTATGATCAAATTATTTGAAAATTATTTGTCTGCCTTCCCTTCCGGTTTCATTCCGCTTGCTTATTGTAGGTTTGTGCTTATTTATAGGCCAAGCCAGCCCCGCCATCATGTGACGAGTGCCATAAGTTCGTGAGGGTTCTGTTTAAGGACCATGTCTGCTTTAGATATACAAATTGTAATCTTGATAATAGGTGTAACATTTGTGCAGTGTGGTCGTCCGATTTGATGGTCAAGTCCCTTGCCCAGAAGGACTTGGCAGGGTCTGACGCGGGGTCAGGCGGTCCGAAAGTAAATCGTGGCTTCTTGCATAGCATCCTGCCTACGCTGGTGTCGTCCTTGCTTCCAAAAGTTGTAGGGCAGTCTTCACGTGCTAGGTACGGACCCTGTCCTTGGACAGGGTTCTGGACTGGCCACTGAGGGAGCCGTCTCGTATGGCTCCCTGGCAGTCCCGTCGGGCTCCGGCCTGATGGGGTCTGTCTCTGCGGCCACCTCCGGGTGGTCCAGTAGCGTTGGCCGGTCCGTCAGGCATGGGACGACTCTTCGCAGTCTGAAGACGAGGAGGAGAGATTGCTGCAGCCTGAGATGCCACGGGTGGAGAGCATGGAGGTCGATTCCGTCCTGGACGGAACCGCCCTCCATCTGGCTGGCTTGGCGCAAGCCGGGACAGCGGCTCCGCCTGTAGTTGAGGCCACTCCGGTGACGGGTGTGGCTGGCCAGGCGTGGTATACACCTATCTCGCCTGGTCAGGCATGGGGTGCCGTTGGCGCCCGTGCTTGGCCACGGTTCCTCAACCGTTACGGGTCCGCACGGTTTTCCATGCGGACCTACTCCATGGACTGGTGTTTTCCATGGGGTGGCGGCGGAACCGTACGGTACCGGAGTTCCTGGCGTATCAGCAATGGCTCCTAGCCAGGAGGCCGTTGCTGGTAGGGCCGTGAGCACGTCAACGGGTGACGTGTTCACAGGAGTGTCCTCTTCGGAGACAGACTGGTCGGAGGCTCTGGCTTGGCTAGCCAGGGTGGACCCATCTGTGGTTTTGACCACAGCCGAAGAGGATGCACCCCGTCAATCGGTGGCATCGATTAGGATGGGGATCTTGCCCGCAGCCCGGATCTAGTCTATTGGACTGGATCCAAGGTTTATGGAGTTGGATGCTATTTATAGCAAACAGCTCCTGACCAAGGGCCAGCTTCCTGCGGCCTCCAGGGAGGTGCGGGCGAGGTGTCGTATCCCACGGGGGGAATACAACAGATATGGTGTTGTTCCAGCGGTCACTGAGGATGATCGCTGGGTGTCCAGAGTGCTGGAGCGGGTGGCCCCGCCCCGGCACTGGTGGACAAGTCCCAGGTGCACCATGACGAAGGTGGTGAGGGCAGCAATGAGTGCTGTCAATCACTCTTATCGCCTTCTTCAGTCGGTGTGGGCTGAAGCGGGAGCAGGCCAACCTGTGCCACTTGTGGCGCTATAGTGTGTCAATGACGGTCTGGTGCTGTCTTTTGACGCATTGGCAAGGGTGCAAGCGCGAGTAACGAAGTCTAGGAGGCAGATGGTCCGTGACCATATGCATCCGGCTACTGCCGTTAGGGAGCGTCTTCTTGGGACACCCCTTACTGGCCCTTGCATCTTTGGTGGCCAAGTGCAGGCCATCTTAGAAGACACTGCCAGCATCGCGCAGAATCGTTTAGCGGTGAATCTGCAGCTGGAACTAGTGCGACAGGCGCACGCACTAGGGGCTGTAGCCAAGCCACTAACCGGGCAACCTTCTAAGAAGCAGAAAAAGCATAAAAGCAAGGCGAAAGCCAAGCCTAGTGCTGCTTCTGCTTCTACTGGGTCTTCTCAGCCGCCTCCGGTGAAGAAGGCCAAGAAGGTTGTGGAGGGTCCTACGCACCCCAATGTTGCTCCTGATCGCCCGAGAGGTGGGATGGGGAAGGGTAAGTCCTTGAAGGGCGGAAAGAAGGGAGCGGATCGTACCTGAGGGTACGTGGACTCCCTTCGTATCTGCCTGGACCACACCTGTGCAACAGGAACAGCAGTGCCAGTTAGACCGGTCAAGCCAAACCCAAAATGGTTCTCTCTCTCTCTCGTCAAGAGAAGGGGGGGGGGGGGGGGGGGCTGGTGGAGCGGACCGCATTAGGCGTCTATAGTGGGTGGAAGGCTCGTGCGTTTCGTCGAGGCTTTGTGAGGTGTGACGTCAGACAGTCTGGTCCTGGGATGGTTATCCCAGGGGTACATGCCGGAGTGGTGGGACTTTCCACCACAAAATCTGTCTTTGGCACCTGTCTGGACACCCATTCCAAGGGAACCAGATAAGTTAGAAGCCATTCAAAACGAAGTTTCAGGTTTGCTTCTGAAGGGAGCAATAAAACCAGCAAACCAGAACACTCCAGACTTCTATTCAAACATGTTCTCAATCTCAGGCAATTAAATTGGTTTATCCATACGCCTCAGTTTCAGATGGAAACTCCGAGGTCGGTAATGGCAGGATTGAGGAAGGGACTGTGGTGTGTATCGATCGATCTGAAAGATGCATATTTCCACATTCCAATGAACAGGAGTTGTCACAGGTTTCTGAGATTTGCATTTCAGAATCAAGTGTGGGAGTTTGTAGTCCTTCCATTTGGCCTGTCGACAGCTCCACGGGTTTTGACCAGAGTGGTCCTTGCGGTGACAGCATTTCTCAGAAGAGAGAACGTGGCGCTTCACACCTACATAGACGATTGGCTTATCAAGGCAGACATGCCAACCAAGTTAGAGGTGGATACTGCTCTGACTGAAGTTACTTTCAGATCTATGCTGGATAGTCAACAAGGAGAAATTTGAGTTGACACCCACTCAACAGTTCGTTTATTTAGGGATGCGATTCGATCTCGAGGAGGGCAGGGTTTACCCGTCAGAGCCCAGAGTGGTGTCTCTGTTAGCCATCCTCAAGAGTTTTTGATTGGGAAACCACATTCAGGCGAGGCGGTTTCTTCAGATGCTGGGCATGATGGTCTCCATGGAGCAGGTAATCACGTACGCTGTTCTGATGCGAAGACCTATCCAGTTGTATCTGATGTCTCTGTGGAGAAGAACAGAACCCCTGTCAAAGCTGGTGCCAGTTTTCGAGCCATTAATGTCGCATCTTGTATGGTGGAAAACGCGTCAGAATCTCCTAGTAGGGGTTTCGCTGCACCTACCCCACCCCCAGCTGTCCGTGTACACGGATGCATCGCTGGATGGATGGGGGGGGGGGGGGGGGGGCCTGCCTAGGAGAACACCAGGTCTCGGGCACATGGACTCTCCAAGAGAGCCAGCTGCATATCAATCTGTTGGAAATGATGGCAGTGGAACTGGCGTTGGAAAAGTTTCTTCCAAAAGTCAGGGGCAAGGTGATATTGATACGGTCGGACAACTCGACAGTAGTATCATACATAAATCGCCAAGGCGGGACCAAGTCACCCACACTATGTATGAAAGTGTGGCACTTGATTCAATGGTGCGGGAATTACTCGGTTGTTTTGAAAGCAGCTCACATTCCTGGGCGATTGAACATTCTGGCGGACGCTTTGACTCGGCGACAGAGAATTCTGCCAACAGAATGGTCTCTCAACCCTCCAGTTCTTCACAGGATCTTCGAGCATTGGGGCAAACCCAACATGGACTTGTTCGCCACAAAGGAAAATGCTCAAATCATGACGTATGTCTCACCGATTCCAGATCCAAATGCCGTCGATACAGATGCTCTGGCGATAAGCTGTAGAGGGATGCACGCTTACACGTACCCACCCACCATTCTTCTGCCGAAGATATTGGTGAAGATCAGGGAGAAACCGTGCCTGGTCCTGCTAATAGCGCCTTTTTGTGGTTCACGGATCTTCTAGATCTGCTGGTGGACAATCCAGTGCAGTTACCCGAGATTCCGAACATAATCTCCCAGGCCAAGGGACGCTTCCTACACGAGCGTCCCGAAATGTTCAAATTGACTGCGTGGATGTTATCAGACAACGTTCCACGTCGGAAGGTTTTTCTCGACAAGCTGCGAAATCCATCACAGCTGCGAGAAGGAGGTCAACCTTCAAGTCATATAACAACAAGGTTAACAGATTTGCAGACTGGTGTGAAGGAAATGGTATGGATACCTTTCAATCCACTATTCAGCAAATGGCAGACTTTCTGTGTGAGCTGTTCTTTTCAGGACTTGCTCCTGTCACAATTGCTGGATACAAGTCAGCTTTGGCATCAGTTATCCCTTGTCTAGTCCAGAGGTGGCCCAGTTAAATGTGATGGTGAAGGGAATGAGCAATCTCCGACCGAGACAACCAGTAGTCATTCCAATCTGGCATCTATCTTTAGTGCTTAATGTACTGGCCAAGCACCCTTTCAAACCGTTGCGTTCGGCTAGTCTAAACCATTTAAGGCAGTCTTTCTATTGGCAGCTTCCTCAGCTAGAAGGCGCAGTGAGATCCATGCACTTTCAGCAGAGAGGGACCGATTTATTGTCTCCGGAGAGGGTCTGCGTCTTCTGCCAAGAGCAGAGTTTATGTCAAAGAATCAATCTTTGACATATCCCGGCAAACCGATCATTATACCGAAACTAACTAGGTTTGATCGTGATTCCAGTGTCTGGTGCCAAGTCCGTGCTTTGACTAAATACAAAAGACGGACAGACTCGTTACGGTCGAATGATAGACATCTGTGGGTCTGCCATAAGAAGCCATATGGCGCATGCATGGATTCTATCTCTCGTTGGGTAGTCGAATGCATTCAGACTACCCATGAGATTGCGACTGGGCACCAGGTGCAATGCGCAAGGGCACACGATGTTAGAGGAATAGTCGCCTCGACCGCCGTTTACAATGGTGTTCCGTTAGAGGACATCATGGCTGTTGCACAATGGCACTGTGAGTCCTCTTTCACGGATTACTATATGAGGGATGTGTCAGACTCCGCCAATCCACTCGCTTTAGCTGTTTTGAAACGATAGTTAAACGACCACACTGCTCTTCTCCCTTTTTTGGCATTTGTAAGAAAGAATTAAGAAGCAGACATGGTCAAGCGAGAGGATATCAACCAGATTGTGTCACTGATGGCCGGACAAGTGAATGGTTGGAGGCTCCACGTCTGGAATCCAAATATCATGAGGTAATTCAAGATTGAGAGTTTTTTGTTTTATGTCTATATATCATGTTCATTCATCTTATATATTCATGCTCATTCCCAGGCTGAAATATGCAGAGCAGTTAACCCTCTTGGCATATTTGTGTTTAAGGCGAGATGCATGTTCGTGAGTTCTCTCCCTTTTCTTAGGAGAAATGGGGGGGGGGGGGGGGGGGGGGGGGGGGCGGGGGCAGTGGTGCGAATGTGATTCGGTCCCTTTAACTTGATCCCTTTAGGTCTCCATTTGTCAAGTTTAAGTCTAAGCTCTTTCTCCAAGGGGCAAAAGTAGCAATTGATGGCTTGCCCCTTCCCACCAGGTTACTGTCTAAATCTGGTGTATATCAGAAGTAATAGAATGGTGAGTATTGATCGAAGGAGAATGAAGGAAATTTCAATTTCCCTTTCTCCGAGATCTAACAATTCTCACCATTCTATTACGGACCCAGCCTCCCGGAGGCAAGCCATGGGTATTCTCTTGTTTGGTGGCTATGCAAACAATATGAGCTTCATGGCAAACGGGTACTCGGCAGTTGGGTGCCGAGTACCCGGTAAAGCTTACTAAGTCTATAGTCCTAGGGCCCAGCTATCCAGGATAGCTTGTATCAGAAGTAATAGAATGGTGAGTATTGTTAGATCTCGGAGAAAGGGAAATTGAAATTTCCTTCATTCTCCGGACAACTGCAGAGACCATTTTTTGCGGGCTTGACCATTGCAAGGGTTAATAAATATCCTATCTCTATCACAGATATCATCCTGAGTGGTGTTTGGGCTGTCGTGTTCATCGTGGGTCTTTTTATCCAGTTTTACCGTGAGCGCGGACGAGAACACTTCCCAACAAGTGGGAGACGATCGAGACAGCGGCCGAGAATTTCTCATCAACAGCATATGGGCAATGACGAGCGACAACCGCTGATTAATCCCACGGCACCACCGGAACATTTCCCTCCTATAAATCCAGAGGTTGTCAGTCTGGGGCAGGGATATCAGAGCCAGTCATATGGAAGCCACGGCTCTGCACAAGCTCCAATATAAATAATTTTAAAGGTGAACACGTTCTTCTCTCGATATTCAGGTGATCTAATATGCCACTCATAAACTACATAGGTAATTTTAAACTTTTTACCATGCCGCTAAAGAAAGATATTCAGGCTTTAGTAGCTAAATGTTGGTCCATTTCTACACCCTACGATGGCTGTCATGGTTTATTTTTCAACCAATCAGAAAAAAACTAGTGTGCCCTCCTCGGTATATGTGCTCGGTCATAGAGATGCCAGCTATAGTGTGGGAATTTTGTATAAAAGCAATCATGCAGGTAAGCTGTTGAATATTTTGAAACAAATTTGACTAAGTTATTGTTGCCGCCATAGGCAGCAACAACTTCCAATCAAATTTGTTTCAAAATAGTCAACGGGATAAGTATTACATAATAAAGAATGTAATACATTGGCACTTGCATGACATCACACACTATTGCTTGAGGAGACAAAATGGTGGCGATCACTGTTCAACATTTACACGCGATATTACAAAGCATATAATTGTGATACAGATAAGGGAATGTGGGGGGGGGATATGAATGATATGGATTCTACTTTGAATAATACTTACCAGATGTACTATTATGATAATGTCTATTATCTAGTCTAGCTCAAAATAAACAATTAAAACTCCGCACTCTCCTGGTCCTGCCCATACTGTGTACGGGAATTACCATAGCCGCAGGTACCGAGTCAATTCCCAATCACAGTCAGATTCGTCTATTTTGCGCTTTTGTAAAGTCGCATGTGTAGAGTGCTCAAAATTTCATTAATTTAAGCGGTTTAGCGTTTGTTGTGGGAATACTATCGGTGGCTTCATGGAGGAACTAGGAAAATCATCACAGGGGCAGGTTGTATCAATCTAGAATTTATACATTCGTGCCATAATGACTGTTTGAAATTTCCTTAAATTGGCACATTGTTTTAAAATGATAGCCATTGTTGGAGTCGTTTCTGTATCCGTTAACTTTTAGTTTTAATTCGGGTACTCGGTTAATTTCTCTTGTGACTCGGTTCCTCTAAAGATGGATGCGTCCTTAGCCAAGATGGCGGCGCCCATGAATTATGTCTTGCTTGGCTTGGTGTGCCTAGGCACTCTGTTTTCGCCGATTTTTAGCTCTCGCTTCATTGTCGAGGGTGTTTGTAGCGATCGGCGTTGTATTCTTGGTTGTTTAACGTTAGTTAACTGGTAAGTTGTGTTTTTTAATTTTCACTCAAAAAAGTTTCAAATATTTCCTGCCTAAAGGCTTGATTATCATTAATTTAAGAGAAAGTTAATGTGTTCTAAGAAATTCTTTTACTATCAAGTCGATTGTGCGTATTGCTCGTCATCGTTTGTCATGTGCAGCGTTTTAATTCTTCTCTGTGTTCGCAGAAACCAAAGAACCAGGACACGTTGTGCCAGAAATGCAACAGGTTCATGAAGCGCAAGTACTCAGGACATCACTGTGTAGCGTGCGCAAAGTGTAAGGTGGGAAGCCCATGTGATGTGTGCGCCAAGTGGTCGTCGGCAATGGTGGGAGAGTTTGATCGGGATCGACATGCGCGTCTGGAGAGGATTGCGAGGGACAAGGCGGCTAAGCTGGACCAGGCGTCTCTGTAGGGACTGGAAGGTCGTCTGAATGACCGCATGGATTCAGCTCTGGGCGTATGGGCGGCCCAGTTTAAGGCTATGTTTGAGTCTTTTCATTCCACAGTCCTGTCGATGCAAGCTAGTGCAGGACAACCCTTAGGTGGTCCGGCTAGTTCTGCGGAGGGTCAAGCACCTGCCCCTTCTCTGTCCTTGGCTCAAGAGCCGACGATAGAGGAGGAAGATCTTCTTATGGAAGATTCTGGCATGCCGGATATTTCGATGATGGCAATGCCTAGTACTTCCCAGGGGTCTCCCTCGGGATTTGTACGGGTTTGCCAGGCGGATGGTGATATCGACGTTCCGTCGGGTATTTTCCATCCGCTGTTTGTGCAACCAGGTGTCGGCGGAGCCGTGTTTTGCGGTTCCTGCCGGTATCCCGGCGGCTTTGGGTGGGGCTCCTATCGGAGTGCCGTAAGTAAAGCGGTCGTGGTCCCGACTCCCGTGCTGGAGCCAAAGGACTGCGGAGAATCCGGGTCCGGCGATTCGTTGGACACCGGTGCCGTTGGTAGTTGAGCTATGGATGCGCTCTGTCTTGGTAAAGTGGTGTCTCATAGCTCTCAGCATGGATCGTCGGTGGCCCTCTCATCCAAGGGAGAGAGGGAGGATGAAAACGGAAGTTCTTTAATGGACGAGTCCGTTTTCTGCACCGAAGCTGAATGAGTGCAGGTCCTTGGATGGATGTCCGACGGTCTCGGGTTGGCATCTGATCTTGGATCTCAGCGCGATCCGGCGATGGAGCGGATGTCAGAGCGAGCGGGTAGCACTCTGTCAAGTGGCTCTTCTGCCATGCCAACACCCGTTGGACACGCAGACTTCCGACATGCTGGAAGTTGCGGCATACCGTCTGGTTCAGCCGGAGTATGCATTGCCCAAGGCCCCGAAGGGGATAAGGAGTAGGGTCCGTTTTCCGGAGCTGGCCTACCATCAGTATGCCTGGGTTCCACGGCTTTCCGTCGGGGAACGAGAGGCGCTGAATAGGCCGTTGGCTGGGAAGGCTAATGGGCGGTCTCGTCCTTTGGTTTCGCAGACCAATAAAGATCCGTTCAATGAGCTGACGCTCATTGAAGATGCGGCGAGGGCAGCCATGGCTGCGCTCTCGCATAGATGTACCGTCCTGCA
Organism: Chaetoderma sp. LZ-2023a; assembly: GCA_034401795.1. Classification (NCBI taxonomy): domain Eukaryota; kingdom Metazoa; phylum Mollusca; class Caudofoveata; order Chaetodermatida; family Chaetodermatidae; genus Chaetoderma; species Chaetoderma sp. LZ-2023a. The sequence goes on along the minus strand of CM067370.1, from coordinate 156,832,465 downwards.
GGGTATGCTGGCCTGCGCGGCGGAGGGTGGACAGGTGCCAGAGGCTGCTCCCGGAGTTATTCGGGACACCATGCGCCTGTCTCAAGATTGCCTGGCCAGGGTGATCACAAGGACATTGGCAGAGCGACGGAGAATGGTTCTCGATTGTGTAGAACCAGGACCGGAGATGAGGGCTGCATTGTCTTCTGCGCCTTTCATCGGTCCAGGCTTGTTCGGCGGCTCGGCACGGCAAGCTCTCCAAGGTTGCGTCAATGGTTGCAGAGCAAGAAGTGGCCGGCAAGTCGTGGAAGTCGACTAAAAGGACACAGCCGCAGCAGTCCTACCGGCAACATCGACAGGAGCAGCAGAGGCAGCGTCCAAGATGGCCCTTCCGTCCTTCTGGCCGTGATGCCCATAGGCCATCCGGATCACAAGGACCTGGCCGTTCGTCCTCATACAAGTCCTCTGATAAGAGGCCGTATGAGGATGACAAGAAGGGTGGCGGTTCGGGCCGCGGCGGCTACCGTAAGGATAGCCGTGGCGGTGGTTCCGGACCGTCGTATTACAAGAAGCCGCGGGGCGGCTGTGGAGGTCGTTCCTGACGGGTTTCCGGCGGAACCAGATCCGGTAACATTAGGAACAAATGGAGTCGAGAATCTTACCCAAGCGATTTAGCGTCTTCTCGTGCAATCTTGACCGACAGCTGTGTGCAGATTCCTTCCGTCGGAGGCAGGCTTCAACTGTTCCTAAGCCAATGGGAACTGGTCGTGCGCGATTGTTTAGTCTGTCAATGGATAAGAAACGGCTACGATCCGGACTGGCTCATCCATCAATCGTTAGTTCCGTTAACATCGACTCCAATATGGACTCCCATTCCAAGGGAATCAGATCGTCTAGAAGCCATTTGCTCAGAAATAGAATCTCTTCGTCAGAAGAATGCGATTCATCTAGTCCGCAATCAGTCTTCTCTGGGCTTCTATTCGATGATGTTCCTCGTTCCGAAGCGTACCGGAGGATGGAGACCAATTCTCAATCTCAAACCGTTCAACAAATTTATTCTTTCTCCCAAGTTTCAGATGGAGACTGTAGCAGCGGTAATGAAAGGGCTGAGAAAAGGCATGTGGGCAGTGTCGATAGATCTGAAGGATGCATATTTTCATATTCCAATGTCAATTCCTTTTCAGAAATACCTTCGCTTTGCATTCCAAGACAATGTTTGGGAATTCAATGCGCTTCCATTCGGCCTGACCAAAGCTCCGAGGGTCTTCACCAAAGTGGTTATCGCCATGACTTCTTTACTTCGCAGGAGAAACATAGCTGTTCACACTTACATAGACGACTGGCTGCTAAAGGCGGGGAATCCAGTCACTGAGCAGCAATCTTCAGGTAGTCCTAGCCTTATTAAAGGATCTAGGATGGATTGTGAATCTAGAGAAATCAGAACTGACTCCATCCCAGGAGTTTGTTTATCTGGGAATATTTTTCAATCTCAGGGACGGCGTAGCTTTTCCGGCGGAGAGCAAAGTCAAGAGCCTGATTGCAGTTTTGGAGTCGGTTTCTCTAGGAGCCTATCTGACGGCGCGCCAATTTCTCAGGATACTGGGTTTACTAGTATCTCTGGAGAAGATGGTTCCATATGCGGCACTCAGGCACAGGCCAATTCAGATGTATCTAATGTCATTCTGGTCTCAGAGAACAGATCCGTTATCTCTGAGGATACCAGTAAAAGAACCATTGATATTCCACCTTAAGTGGTGGTTATCGGAACAGAATCTCCTGCGAGGTGTTCCTCTACAACCTCCTCAACCTCAGATGTCCATCTTCACGGATGCATCGTTGATGGGTTGGGGAGCAGTATTGGACGATCAGTCAGTGTCAGGGGAATGGGATCGGACCAATGCGCAGAAACATATCAATGTGCTCGAACTATTAGCGGTGGTATTGGCACTTCGAAAGTTCGAGAGTCTAATTCAAGACAAAATTGTCCTAATAAGGACAGACAACTCAACAGTGGTGTCTTATTTGAACCATCAGGGCGGGACGAGATCACCAGAGTTGTGTATGATGGTTTGGAACCTTCTGCTGTGGTGCCAAGAGAGGAATGTAATTCTTCGGGCAGCACACATTCCAGGGAGATTGAACATCCTAGCGGATGCTCTCAGTCGAAGGATGGTTTGTCGTCCGACGGAATGGCAGCTCAACCAGTCAGTAGCGGAGGTTCTATTCAAACAATGGGGCAAGCCAAATGTCGACCTGTTTGCGATGAATCAAAATGCAAAGATGGTCACTTACGTGTCACCGATCCCGGACCCGCTAGCTCTAGCGGTAGACGCACTGGCGATAAGTTGGGAGGGAATGTACGCGTATGCGTATCCTCCAACAATTCTCATCCCAAAAGGTCTGGCAAAGATAAGAGAGGGGCTGTGCCAAGTACTGCTGATCGCCCCTTATTGGCCAGGCCGATCATGGTTTACGGATCTGCTGGACCTTCTGGTCTGCAATCCAATCCCTCTTCCAGACAGAAGAGATCTAATCTCTCAGAACAAGGGTCTGTATCTTCAAGACAGACCAGAAATGTTCAAATTGACTGCATGGATGTTATCAAGCAGCGTGCAATTGAGGGTGGCTTTTCTGAGCAAGCAGCGAAGTTTGTTGCTTCAGCCAGAAGAGGTTCAACCACGAAGACATATAATTATAGAATCAACAAATTTGCAGAGTGGTGTAAGGGAAGAGATATTAATCCTTTTTTCTGCATCTGTTCAACACGTAGCAGATTTTATCTGTCATTTATACGAAGTTGACAAACTTGTACCTTCAACCCTAGCAGCATATAAGTCTGCATTAGCTTCAGTCATTCCCAGTCTGGCCATTGAAGGAGTGGAGAATGATACCTTGAATGAAGTTATTAAAGGAATGAGCAATCTGCGACCTAGACAGCCAATTCCTATCCCAGCATGGAATCTATCTCTTGTTCTACAGGTTTTAGGGCATGCTCCCTTTGAACCGATTAGATCTATTGACATTAAACTGTTAACTATTAAATCAGTTTTCTTGGTTGCAGCAGCGTTGGCGAGAAGGAGAAGCGAAATACATGCGCTTTCTGCCGAACAAGACCGTTTTGTCGTCACGGGTGAAGGTTTAAGATTACTTCCACGTCTTTGTTTCATGGCAAAGAATCAGTCACTTAAATATCCAGGACAGCCGATCAATTTGCCAAGTTTAACTAGACATGACCCAAACTCTTCCGCTTGGTGTCCTGTCAGATGTCTGAAAATGTATAAGAAACGTACTGATGAGTGGAGAGAGGACCCGAAATCTCTGTGGTTGTGTCTCAAAGCTCCTCATTTACGCGCCTCGAAAGATACTATTTCTCGTTGGATAGTTGACGCTATTCAGATGTCACACAAAATCGCTACAGGAAAGCAGATTGATCGTGCGAATGCCCATCAGGTCCGAGCACTAGCAGCATCATCGGCCCTTTATAAGGGTGTCTCATTAGAGGAGGTGATGTCTGTAGCACAATGGCATGCCGAGTCGTCATTCACTGATTTCTACCTTCGCGACATCTCCAGCGCACTTAATCCGGTAGCCGTCGCCAATTTGTCGAATCTAAACTAAGCCACTTCCGACCACTACTTCGCACACATCCGACCACTACTTCGCACACATCACAAAGTCTTCCACTTACACTGAACAATCGCTATGCACATGACTGAGTACGACCGTGGATTGGGCCGAGCTCCTGTGATGATCAAGAAAAGATCAAGCACTCAAAATGGCGAGTGTTTACATTAATTAAGTGACTATAAATATGTTTACTTACAGTCGAAATACCAGACTGCTTAGGTAAATAGTCTGGTACAAGTGTATACTTATCCTCTCAAACAGACATTAGACTCATTCCAATTTGAAAATCTAATCGATATACTGATGTTTTTTTCAAAATTAGAAGTTGTAGCTTCTTTGCACTCTACTGGACTGCCCTAGCTGAGACTTGGGGCTGACACGGGTCTGGTGGGTGTTGCATCCCCATTGACATCCCTCTGAATTGTGTGCGGACAAAAGAAGGGGGGGGGGGGGGGAGCGCGGTCTAGACCATGGAAGTTTAGCACTCTATGAGTCAGATGGCAGAACCCAAGCGTATGCCAGAGTTTCTAGTCTCTTCACAACCTTCTCTGTTGGATGGTAGATGAGTGCTGGTTCGAGCCTCACCTCCTCCCACCGGCATTTCCTGGCTGTCGAAATCCGGAGTTTATCATAATAGTACATCTGGTAAGTATTATTCGAAGTAGAATCAAAAAAGCATCCGCTTTTGTTTCTATGAGAATTCTTTATACTTCCAGATGTACTATGGCCCTCCCTCAGCCGCCCCGCTGAGGTGAGGCTGAGCTGCTTTCGCTATTTGTCAAGGCAAATATAAGACGAATCTGACTGTGATTGGGAATTGACTCGGTACCTGCGGCTATGGTCATTCCTGGACACAGTATGGGCAGGACCAGGAGAGTGCGGAGTTTTAATTGTTTATTTTGAGCTAGACTAGATAATAGACATTATCATAATAGTACATCTGGTAAGTGTTAAGAATTCTCGTAGAAACAAAAGCGGATGCTTTTTTGAATCTATAAAACCATAATTTATCGGCACAATACATTATGTGAGATGAAATTAGCATCCATTTAACCTGAATTTTCCAGAAACCTAAATTGAATAGATGGATCTATTTCTTATCTATGCCCTCTTTACGCGTGTTGGAATCTGTTTCACCTTTGAAACCGGAATTCCGAGAATCGAAATTTCAAGTTATCTATACAGGTAAGGTGTTAAATATTTTGAAATTTATTTGTCTGTGGGCTGTTGCTGTATAACAGTAATAATTGCTTTTGCTCTATATAATATTAAATTATAAATTTATAAATGATATACAATTCACACACCAGTGACATACTTTTCAATTTTCACAGCTGAAAAATATGTCATTATGATTAATGACTAACAAGTGATGTATTCGATTATGATGTCAGATACTTGAGTAACAGATCAAATCCCTCTATATTCCATTGGAAAAACCGTAGTGAATCTGACAACAACTAAATATCAGTTTGCGGATTGAGGAAACCATTTTCCCGGTGAAATGCATTGAAACATAAATTTGAACTGTGCTGAATAATTAGAATTAAAATGGTTTCACTTTTTTGCTCTCTGATATCTTCTTGCGCCTATTTTAACACTTCTTGTGTTTTAAGGTTACCAAACCAGTTATTCAAGTGGTAGACATTAGACATTTTCAACGTAGACCTTTAAACGGTTACATTGACACAAGAGAGTTTAAGCATCTACCATCTATGCGTGATATGGTGCGGGTCGTCGGGTCATTCGTAGTTCCATACAATACACTTCACTGTATGGCTTTCTCGAATCATAGGTAGTAATGATTTTCTAATTTTTAGTTAAATTATTTTCATAATAATCAGGATGACAAAATTATCTTAACAGGATATAGTACCTATTAGCACTGCATACGTGTAATACTGCACACACATACACATGCATACACACTGCTTGAATAGACCTTTCCACTCTATCCATCCATCATATGACATCATAATTAACTACATGATGTGAAGAATAACATCATAATCAATGATGTCATGAATGATGTAGATAAGTACATCACGAATGCATAATTGAAGACGGACTATGCGTTGTTGTATGAATTGTATGTCTTTAGTATTTAATAAATATTGTTAAATATTTTGAAACTAATTTGACTGGGCGCTGTTGCTGCCATTGGCAGCAACAGCACCCAGTCGAATTAGTTTCAAAATATTTAACAGCTTATCTGTATAGTTTTCTGGAAATTGATCCCAACACTAGCTAGGTGTGGGTGGAGCTTAGTTAGAGGTAGGCGGGGCTTAGCAAAAACTGGAATGGTCTATTACAGGTAGATGCAAAGCGGTTTACCTTGATTATTTGGTGCAATATTTTAGATGTCAAACGTGTATTAACCATATCCCTTAAAATTTCAGAATATCAATTTCAAGACAACTAATTGCAGGAAAGGTGTTGAATATTTTGAAACTAATTTGACTGAAATCTATTGCTACAACACCTATATGTCAACTTATTTCCAAAACATTCAAGTTTCAAAATATTCAACAGAATATTCTTTCCATCATAAAGAATTTGTCACTTCAACCCTTTAACACTTAAATTTGTTTTAAAAATTCAATTTTCTCATAGAAAATGTCCATTTGCATACCAAAAAGACTATTTTTGAAAATTTACCACTGGAATAACTGACTCAGTTATCGAGCCAGTCATTCCAGTGGTAAATTTTCTGAAATAGTTTTCTCTTGGTCTGCAATTGGACATTTCTCAAGAGCACTGCAGATGTCGTTTTTGGCTGATAAGAGTGTTAAAGAGTTAGAGTACAGAAATGACAAATTCTTTAGGGTGTAAGGTATACGTGAAACTAATTTGACAGACAGCAACAAGGTTTAGTCAAATTAATTTCAAAATATGCAACAGCTTTCCCGCATAGTTTGGGTATAAATATTGACAGACTGGAATTTCAAGGGTTAACCCTTTAACCTTTAAGTTGGACAAAAACGCCTTCTGCAGCGGTCTTGGGAAATATCCATTTGCAGACCAAGAGAAGACTGTAAATTTACCACTGGAATGACTGGTTCAATAATCAAGCCAGTAATTCCAGTGGTAAATGTTCATAGATAATCTCATGGTCTGAAAATGGAGTATTCAGTTTATCATATAGCATCATATCAAGTACGTGACGTGTAGGATGACATCATAATCAATGACGTAGCGAAGTTCATCATGAACGATTAATTGATAACGGACTAAGCGTTTTTGTACGAGTTGTGTCTTTACTATTTAATAAACATGCTGTTGAATATTTTGAAACTAATAGGCAGCAACAGCAGCCAGTCAAAATTAATTAGTTTCAAAATGTTCAACAGCTGTATAGCTTTCTGGAAATTGATAGTCAGAGTGCAGGGCTTGATCGACGCCAATTAATAGGGCTCGTGATTTGCCATACTACATGTACAGTATTTATATTTTTATATGTATTTTTTTATATTATGCTTACATCCATACTTCTCATGGTGAAGGCAGCCAAATCTGGCCTCTGTAGTGCTCTTAAGGAATAGCCATTTGCAGACCAAGAGAATATTTTTGAAAATTTTCCACTGGTTACCGAGCCAGTCATTCCGGAGGTAGATTTTCAAAAATATTCTCAGACTGCAAATGGGTATTCAATAAGCAACTAATACGATTTTCTTGACTAAATTTAGTAACTAAGGGGTTAGTGGGTGACCAGAAGATAGTAATTATTATCCAATTTGACACGATATAGGATTATAACATTCTATACGTCTATGTGCGACCGTTAGTCATTTCTGTTCTTAATACTTTTATTCAGATCAAGCATATTCAAACCAACTTCGGAATATAGCTTACTTCAAGTCAAGTCAGCCAGAACTGGCATTTACATTGGTCATGAGGAAGGACCATTTGCCGGCTAAGAATGGACTATTATTGAAGATATACCACCAGTAAAACTGGCATGATTGGTTTGATAACTGAAACAGTCATTCCACTGGTAGATTTTCAAAAATCGTCATCTCTTGGCCAGCAGTTTATGGACATTTACTCTGCAAAAATCTTAATAACTACACAGATTGAAATCAAATTAGGAATTTAGCTTCACGCTACCAAAGCAGAAATCATGTTCATGCTATTAATTTGCATCAGTATTTTGTGGAGTTATGGGCCTATTGAGTTCCGGAAAATGGGAATTTACGTCCCATTTTTCACGTAACCTTTAATTATGTTTTTAAATTTCTATATACACATTATCTATATATCCTGTCTAGTAATAATTCTGTTGAGAGGGTTTATATAAGTTGGAAGACCGTTACGCAATCACATTGTACATGTTCGTTCAATAACATATGTTTAAACCAAATCGCGTAACCTATGCTTTAGATTAATAACCGCGACGATATTAAATGCATTGACGTACTTTCTATGTAACCATCCCCTGTCATCATCAGGGAATTCTATTGACCATTATAATATTATAATGCCTGGATGTAAATCATGAACTTATAGCATGGAGAATATTCTATTGGTTTGGTTACATCAAGTTTCATGGTCTGAGTATTGAATTATTGGAAGAACAGCGTAAATTTGTAGATCTTTAATTTATTTGAAGAACACTTGTCTCCCTTTGTTTATGTTACTTGTAAAATGGCCCTTGCAGTATTCTTAAGAAATGTCCATTTGCAGAACATGAAGAGTATTTTTGAAATTGTACCAGTGGAACGTCTGGCTCGATAAACGAACCAGTCATTCTAATGGTAAATTTCCACAAATTGTCTTGGCCTGTAAATGGGCATTTACTGAAGCAACAATTTCTTTTTGCCCGCTGTAATAGACAGCAACAATCAAATTAGTTTAAAAATATTAGACATTTTTTGGTACCTGATTTTTTGTATTCAAAGGTTTAACCCTTCAGTGGTCAAGATTTGTCAATAAGATTGAAATGTCATTTATCGAGCCAGTCATCCCACTGGTAATTCTTCAAAAATAGCCTCTTGGCCCGCAAATGGGCATTACATATTCTCATATACTGATAAAAGATACATATACTAACTAAATTTAGTATTTGTTACTTTCTGGTCACTTTAACTAACCAGGAGTGTAGCCACCATTTTAGACAGATATTTGCTGGCACCATTATTTCAGACTATTGTCTTCACCAGCGCACAATGGTGCTTTAAAACCATTCTCGTAATGATAATGCTAGTCATTCTTCAGCTGGCTTCCATGGTGAGCGCATAATAAGTGCCTAGCATAGTTCAATACCAGTTGTATTGTTCCTATTGTGCAAGTGACAACAAATGTATTTACAACAGGTTTACTGAAAACTGATTTCCCTCAAATTGTCAAAATAATCAACTGATAATACAATTGTCACTAGCTAAAGAGTTGATAACAGTTTGGCTGAAAATCATTGACGAAACAACTTTCAGTCAAATTGTTCTCAAAATAATCAGGGCAGTCAATGATGCAAGACTTGCTGAAGATATTTCGAGAAACTTTATTGAGTCATTTCTGGCTAAGGCAGCAACAGCTTTGTCAAATTCTTCTCAAATCAGCAGGCTTTCTGTTTTGTTTGAAGTAACATTTAAAACTAGGTTTTTATATAAATTCAGTGATGATCATTTCCTTCGAACCCGCCATTTTGTGTCAAATTGCTGGAAATATATCTTCAGCAAATGTTACTATATTGAAAGTCATGCTGATTCTTTTGAGAATTTGATTGAAAGTTGTTGCTGCATTAAACATGAACAATTTTCAGTCTTCTTGTTATAAACAATATTTAGCCTAGCAGGTTTGACTTGTACCATAGTTAGTACACTATTATTGAACTAAATTCCTCTTACTACACACTATCAAGGAAGCTGTGTTCACCTTGAAAGCCAACAGTACACCCAATAATGGCATCTACAAATATCAAAGTAAACTGCCACCTTCAAAAAAGACGATTGTCACTGAGCCTTTATAAAGACTTCCTTCTTGCTTTAATGCAATAGGATAACTTTAATGTCAATTAACATTGTTTAAATCAATTTGAATGCATACCAATTGTGTGGGGTGAGGGGTTAGCTATCAATGAATTATTTTTATACCAACCTGGGCCAGTGTTCACGAAGAGGGTGTAGATACATGTGTACGCGTTGAGAAAGTAGAAAACAGCCCAATCAATGCTGCATTTACGCCACTTGAGAGGTGTAAGCCTTAGTTATGCCTCTTCTAGTGTGTAAGCCCTCTTCATGAAAACCGGCCCTTGTGTTTAAATTATACTTAATATATAAATCTTTTGAAATTATTGCTTTACCTTACTAGTGATAAACCCTGTGATATTGCATTCTACGCTAATCCATATATCGATGTCTATAGAGGGATTCATTTCTAGCTATGCCACGCCAATTTCTAGCTAAGCTCCACCCACTTTTTTACACATGTTGGATACGTAAATTGCCAGAACCGTAACTATGTACATAAGCTGTTGAATATTTTGAGACTAATTTCACTTGAGGCTGTAGTTAACTATGGCAGCATCAGTGTGCAGTCAAATTAGTTTCATAATATTCTTCAGAATGTTTATTAACCCTTTAACCCTCATATCAGTGAAAAGCAGCTTCTGCAGTGCTCTTGAGAAATGTCCATTTGCATACCAAGAAGACTATTTTTGAAAATTTACCACACGAATGACTGGCTCGGTTACCGAGCCAGTCATTCGTGTGGTAAATTTTCAAAAATAGTCTTCTTGGTCTGTAAATGAACAGTTTCTATGAGAAAATTGAAATTTTCTTTGAACAGATTTGAGGGTTAAATTATAAATGAAGACGTACAATTCGTAGACTAGTGACAGACTTTGATTTTTGTACATCATTATGACTGTGAAGTCAGCTAACTAGTCGCATGTATTGATTATGACATCAGATACTTGAGTGACAGACTGGATCCCTCTATGGCATGAATGGTAATAAAATCAAATATTTCCATCAAACAGATTCTCTTTTGCATATTTTGTTGCAATATCGTTGTTGATATGGAGGGTGATTTTAAAATCCATCTATTGCAATTAACGTTATGATGCCTCCTGATATCATATCTCAGGGAAAGGTGGGTATCTCAATATCATATCTCAAGGAAAGGTGGATATCTCAATATGATCTCAGGAAAAGGTGGGCATCTCGATATGATCTCAGGGAAAGGTGGGTATCTCGATATCATGAATACCATATCTCGGGGAAAGGTGGGTATCTCAATATCATATCTCAGGGAAAGGTGGGTATCTCAATATCATATCTCAGGGAATGGTGGGTATCTCAATATCATATCTCACAGAAAGGTGGGTACATCTCAAAAATCATTTTGCATATCCAAAGTAAAATCACAAGTAAGAGATTCCTCAATGGGTATTAGAAGTTTACCATGCTTGTAGTTGATTGGATCAAACCTTGGAGGAGGAGAGGGACAAACTTTTAACCGGGAAAAGAAGAAAGATCTTGAGTAATTCTAATAATCTGTGTTTGCAGATTAATTATCTAATAAATATAATACAGAACTTTGGTCACATGTGGTATAAATAATTTATTATCAGTTAAATACAAATGAGATTAAACATTAGACATGTACAGATATGATACAGTTTATTATGGAAATGTAAAATGTAATCAGACGACCGAGGGGGAAAAACTTCTACAGCACATATAGTACGATTCATGGCCCTCTAATCGTACAAATCTTGCACGTAACTTAGTCCATTGCGAATGCCTCAGTCCAACTACTATTGAATATTTTGGGTGTAATTTGATTGGATGCCATTGCTGCCTAAGGCAGCAATGGCTTCCAATCAGATTAAGTCCAAAATATTAAACAGAACATTTTGTACATCATTTTCAAAATTGTATTTACTAACATGTTTCTTTTGTGTTTTGGAAACATTTTAGCTTATTTCTGAGCTGTACTGTACATATTACATTCTATCCTTAATTCTTTGATGGTCAAGAAAGCCCATGTGCAGGTCAAGTGGTTTTTTAAATTTACCACTGGAACGGCTGTCACGGTTAATTAACCGAGCCAGTCCTTCCAGTGTTAAAACTTTTTAAATAGTCTTCCGTTGGCCTGCAAATGTCCATTCCTAAAGACCACTGCAGGGGCCATTTTAGCTGCCTTGACCTCTAAAGGGTTAAGTTGACACAAGAAATGTTACGGATGGCCTAACAAGCAACACATACACATGTTATACCTTTAAATTTTATTTGGTCTAAGTGGTCTTTTATGTTGAAGAATGAAGCTATTACACTACAACTAGATTTACTATCATAATATTAAAATAAATTGAACATACATGTACAACCAGGGATTCTCATAAGGGTCCTTTTAATGGTATATACTCCCAAAATGCAACTTGTTAAATACTGATTGGTTTGCAAAAGAAATCCCAACACAATCTAGCATGGAACCCTCATAATTGACCCTCTAATTTTCGTATGGATTAGAGACCCAGACTGCAGATAACCTATCTCAAAATCATCTATAACTATATCTTGGCCATCATTCAGATACGGTTTTGGCATGTTTTATGCACAGATGCTTACATAATTTCAGCCAGCATTCTACATAATTTCAGTCGGTCTATGCCTAAAAGTAACAAGAGGCCCAAGGGCCTGTGACGCTCACCCGACCCATTAGCATTTGAACCAGTGGCAATTAACCTTTTAACCATAAGAAAGTTTAAATTTTCTCATTAAAATGTCCTGTTTCAGACCAAGAGATTATTTTTGAAAATTTACCACTGGAATAACTGGCTCGGTTATCGAGCCAGTCATTCCATTGGTAAATTTTCAAAAATAGTCTTCTCTTGGTCTGCAAATGGACATTTCTCAAGACCACTGCAGAAGCCATTTTTGGCTGATATAAGTGTTAAAGAGTTAAATAGACATGGTGAAGTTTTTGGAGAATCCACGATGGGCACCAAAAGAATTGACCAATCAGAATTGTCATTTGATTTCTTGAAACCTATCGCCATAATTACACCCAAGTTTTATAGAAATCGGGCCATTGATTACATAGTAGTAACGATTTAAAGGCTTCTGGAAAATTTTAAGAAAATCTAAGGCGCCCACCGAAAAAAATAGACCAATCCAAATTGTAAATAGAACTTCAGGAGCCTACCACCATAGAATCGTTCCAGCTAAATTTGATTAAAATCTGCTGTGAGGTTTAGGAGATACATTTTAAAAGTTGATGGACAGATGAATGGACAAATGGTCTCCATGGCATACGTTCACTCGGTCCTTCGGGCCAGGTAAGCTAATATGGGATCCATTTCTTTCTATGCCATGCGCATTTGTAGCTAAGCACCCACTCTGCATGTGTTGCAAATAGACATTTAGCCGAAATCTGAATTCTCAGAATATAAATTTCAAGGTAACGATACAGGTAAACTGTTGAATATTTTGAAACAAATTTGACTGGGAGCTGTTGCGGCATATATGTATGGTCAACAGAATGTTTATTAAATTATAAATTAACCAAGGCCATATACACCTGTGTAATGAAATATTGCCACCTTTGCGGCAGACATCATTTTGATTGTGGTGCCCGCTAACAAGTGATGTAATGGACCTTTCCAGTTTTAGCTATGCCCCGCCCACACGTCACTCATGCTTGGATCGATCTCTGAACTCGCTGGCTATCACTTTCCAGAAAACTACAGGTAAGCTGTTGAATATTTTGAAACTAATTTGACTGGGTGAAATTAGTTTCAGAATGTTAAACAGCATGTTTATTACTAAAAACATGTCAAGCAGCTATGGAGGAGTAGCATTTTGACCATTTACGGTAAATTTTTCACAAAAAGATTTTCACCCAAAAAAATTGATGAATCAAAATTCTGAATGGATGTTCTGGAGCAAATTTGGTTGAAATCGCTCAGAATGGTAAGGAAAAGAAGCATTTTGACCATTTCTGGTAGATTCTTCATAAAATCTAATATTTTCACCCAAAAAATTGATCAATGAAAATTCTGAATAGACGATCTAGAGCTTAGCACAATAGAAGCCATCTAGCCAGATTTGGTTGAAATATGTCGAGTAGCTATGGAGGAGTAGCATTTTGACCATTTCCGGTAGATTTTTTAATAAAATCTAAGATTTTCACCAAAAAAATTGATCAATCAAAATTCTGAATAGAATTTCTAAAGCTTACCACCATCGAAACTATCTAGCCAAATTTGGTTGAAATATGTCAAGCAGCTAAGGAGTAGCATTTTGACCATTTCCGGTTTTCACCCAAAAAATTGATCAATCAAAATTCTAAAAAAATCATCTGGAGGGTACCACCATAGGATCCTTTCAGCCAAATTTGGTTGAAATCGGTCAAACCGTTAAGAAGAAGCAATTTGATGGACAGATGGACGGACAGCTGCCATGGCATAAGCTCAATTGGCCTTTCAGGCGAGGTGAGCTAATAAATAACAGACTTACAATTCGTACAATTACAACTTACAATTCATGTGTCTGACTATTAAGCATTTAAGATGGACTAAATCAAGTCATTCATGCTGTAATTGATTATGACATCATCCTACACATTACATAGTTGATTATGATGTCATATGATGGATGGATAAACCGGAAATGTCCACTGATTATGATGTCAAATTCTCGAGTCAAATTGACCCTCCATTACTTCATGCCTTTTTTATTTTGGAATATTAATGTATTTTATATCAGGAGAAACATGAGCAATTTAACCCTTTCGCCGACAAATCCCTCAAAAAGTATATTCTTTACGATATAAAACTTATTCTGTTGAATATTTAGAAATTAATTTGACCTCTAACAGTTGGCAGCAATGGCTTCCAATCAAATTAATTTCAAAATATTCAACAGTTCTGTATGTTTGCCTTGAAAATGAGATATGTGGAATTCATCAGTGAAAGAGTTAATCCTAATAGTTAACCCTAATATCGGCCAAAAAGGCCTACAGTGGTCTTGAGAAATGTCAATTTGCAGACCAAGAGGGTTATATTTGAAAATATACCACTGGAATGACTGGCTCGATAACTGAGCCAGTCATTCCAATAGTAAATTTTCAAAAATAGTCTTCCCTTGGTCTGAAAATTTATATTTTCTTTGAGAAAATTAAAATTTTTAAACAAATGTAAGGCGTAATGTTAATTATCAAGTCGGTCAAGACTTGCCTCTACAGATGTGCAAACCACCAAAAAAACTGAGCTTTAGATCTCCCTATTCTAGGAACAGCATGAGCTTCAGCTGGAAGCTGAAACCCATGCCCTCATGTCAGACCCCCTCTTGACCCGAAATCCACCATATGGAGGAGGCAAAAAGAATGTCACTGTATACATGAGCACCGCGCCATGTAGCGCATTGGCACCAACATAGCAGGGTAATGTTCACCGCATTCTCTGGCCACCAGCTACCCATATGCTGGAACGTCAGTACGTCGATATTACTCTCTGCAGTTGTCTTGTAAAATGTCTTTTACATGCTAAGAATCGATCTTTGAGAATTTACTAATCATTTCAGTAGGATATTTTCAGAAATAGTATTCCCTTAGCCTGCAATTGGACGATAAGCAACAATTTTGATTTTCTTGACCATTAAAGTTATCCTGAAGCAATAAAACTAGAAGGAATTTTTTTAGAAAAGTTCAGTGATGATAGTCTTTGATGGAATTCTTTTATATTGAGCACTGCACAACAGTGAGAACCGACTAATTACACCCGCAAATATCAAAGTAAAATATAAGTAAAAAAAGTAAAAGGCAGATTCGAAGAAGACGATCGTCACTGAATTTTTCAAATGATTTCCCTCTAGTCCTATTTCTTCAGGATAACTTTAACCCTTATCACACCGATATCAAAATTTTCAAATTATATTAAGAGGAACTGGTGTTAATTTTTCAACAAATTTTGTGGAAACATCTGTCATAGACAGCAACATTGTCCACCAAAATTGTTAGATTTTCAAATTAAAGTAAAAGATGAACTGGTGTTTATTTTTTAACAAATTTGGTGGAAGATGGTGCTGTTGTAGACAGCAACATCGTCCACCAAAATTTTTGGAAAATGTACACCAGTTTCTTTGCTATTGACACATTAAAGGATAAAATATTGACATCAGAGTGGTAAGAGTTAACAGATTAAGTCAGATAGATTCATCTGTACATCAGAATGTTTAGAGAAATTCACAAAATCAATTACTATGAATCAAATGATCACTCATAATGGTAGCTCTGAAGGCGATTCAGCACTGGGTACTTCTATACCAGAAGTTGAAGCACTGGGTACTTCTATAACAGAAATGGAAGCACTGGGTACTTCTATAACAGAAGTTGAAGCACTGGCACTGTCCATTGTACTGCTTCCATCTTCGGACTCATCACTCGCCTTAACGTCTAACACTGAACTTATCTGCAACATCTCGCGTAGACCCTGGTTCTCCACACGAAGACGCTCCAGCTTCTCAGCTACACTTGTATTTGTGGTTTCGTCCAATTTGATAGCGTTCTGCATAACTGCGGCCATTTCACAGATCTTGTCGATAAGCTGCGTCATTTCCTGAAAAAATAAGTATTTACGCATCTTGAGTGTGATAATTTGTCTGCACTGAGTACACTATAATCAATGATTCCAGCGACCACATGAATCGAAATGTTTATAAATATTTACCTGTCCTGGGTGATGGGTAGAAAATTGCTTTTACCCGTCATGTTCAGGGTACTACCTGTTAACCCTTTCACCAATGAAATGCAACAATATGGGGAAGTTGTTCCTTTTGGGCAGAAATGGCTTCGAGGCAACATTTTCAAAATATTTAACAGCTCGTGTGCATGCATGTTTGGAATTACAAATTTACCGGCACTTGTCATTTTCACCTACATTGTGCATGTAAACAAGAGGTCCAAGGTGCCTGTATCATTCCCCTGGACCATAGGCATTTCAACTACAATGCTCTTTATCAACAAGATGGCCACCAAACCGTTTATCCGACAGTTTCGAAAATTGCACATTTGTGATCAGAATATGCAAAAACACAAAACCAATTTCGGCCTCAAAATCCATTAAATAAAAAAATCCAATATGGATGCCAAACATGCTATACTTTGATTGGCCCATGATGTCCAGGTTTTTTGATGGATAACTTCCCTTGAATAAACTTTATGGACCTTGGTCCTTAATCATATCTGCCAAATTTCGGCCCGATCCCTTCAGCGGTTCTGGAGAAGTCATTTTCGCTACAACTAGGTCAACCAAGATGGCCGCCAAACCATTTGACAAATCAATTTCCCTTGAACTTGGTTCAGCACTTGCCCTAAATCATATTTCATGAGGTTTGCGTCAATCCCTCAAGCGGTTTCGAAGATTTTTAGACGTTTCTAAAAATCGGCCAAAATCCAAGATGGCCATCGGCCCAATTGGCCGATCAGCTTCGTTTGAACAAACTTGAATCTCTACACCCTAAGGATGTTTCCTGCCAAATATAATTGAAACCGGCCGGGTAGTTCTCGAGAAGAAAAAATTTAAATTTCCCATTGATTTAGTAAGGGAGCTTTTGGCGGGAAAATGATCCAAGATGGTCAGCAAACCATTTATCAGTTTCGAAAATTTCAAATCTGAGCTCAGAATTCCCCAAAACATACAAAACCAATTTCAGCCTCAAAATCCATCAAATAAAAAAATCCAATATGGCCGCCAAACATGCTATATTTTGATTGGCCCACGGAGGCCATATTTTTTTGACAGATCAACTTGTCTTGAACAAAATTTAATGGCCCTTAGGCACTAATCATATCTGCCAAATTTCGGCCCGATCCCTTTAGCGGTTCTGGAGAAGTCATTTTCGCTACAACTAGTTCAACCAAGATGGCCACCGAACCATTTCACCAATCAATTTCCCTTGAACAAACTTGGTTCAGCACTTGCCCTAAATCATATTTCATGAGGTTTGCATCAATCCCTCAAGCGGTTTCGGAGAAGATTTTCAGACGTTTCTAAAAATCGGCCAAAATCCAAGATGGCCGCCGGCCCAATTGGACGATCAGCTTCGTTTGAACAAACTTGATTCTCTATGCCCTAAGGATGCTTCCTGCGAAATATAATTGAAATCGGCCCAGTAGTTCTCGAGAAAATATTTTTAATTTCCCATTGCTTTAGTATGGGAGCCTTTGGTGGGAAAATGATGCAAGATGGCCACCAAACCATTAATCCGACAGTTTTGAAAATTGCAAATTTGTGATCAGAATATCGCAAAACACATACAAAACCATTTTCGGCCTCAAAATCCATCAAATAAAAAAATCTAATATGGCCACCAAACACGCTGTATTTTGATTGGCCCACGACGGCCATGTTTTTTTGACGGATCAACTCTTGAACAAACGTTAATGGCCCTTAGGCCCTAATCATATCTGCCAAATTTCGGCCCGATCCCTTTAGCGGTTCTGGAGAAGTCATTTTCGCTACAACTAGGTCAACCAAGATGCCCGCCGAACCATTTGACCAATCAAGTTCCCTTGAACAAACTTGGTTCAGCTCTTGCCCTAGATTATATTTCCTGAGATTTGTATCAATCCCCTAAGCGGTTTCGGAGATTTTTAAAGACATTTCCTAAAATCGGCCTAAATCCAAGATGGCCGCTGGCCAAATTGGCCGATCGGGTTCATCTGAACAAACTTGGATCCATATGCCCTACGGATGCTTCTTGCCAAATATAGTTGAAATCAGCCCAGTGGTTCTTGAGAAGTCATTTAAAGGAAAAGTTGACTGATGACGGACAGTCGCCATGGCATAAGCTCACTTGGCCTTTCAAGCCAGGTGAGCTAAAAAACTTAATTTTCGATGCCAGATATTTAACCTTTAGCCCTTGAAATTGTTCAGCAAAATTTTCTTAGAAAATGTCCACTTGGAGATGAAGAGAAGAGTATTTTTGAAAATTTAACACTTAATGACTGGCTCGGTTGTCGAGCCAGTCATTCTAGTGATAAATTTTCAAAAATAGTCTTCTCTTCGCCTGCAAATGGACATTTATCAAGACTACTGCAAAAGCCATTTAGCTAAAGAGTTAATGGATTATATTCATTCAATGGAATAAGCTATCATACCAGAAATATGATAGGCCAGGGGTTGAAATTAACACTAGTCGGACGGAGTTGACGAGCGATAGTACTATTTGTGATTGACAAGCCCGACAGGCTAGTGATAATTTGATATATCTGCCTCTGCAGTGGTCTTGAGTAATATTCATTTGCAGACCTACAGACTTTTTTCCTACTGGAAAGATTGGCTCGATTATTGGGCCAGACATTCCAGTGGCAAATTTCCAAAAGTCGCCTTCTTGGTCTGTAACTTAACATTTTCTGTCAGCTCCAAGGACTGAAAGCAATCACGATATCTGGTAAATAATCAGTAGGGCTAGTAAAACCTAGTGATCACTACTCCTGATGGTTAGTGGATCATCAAGTAAATATCAACCCATCTGTAATGGTCTTCAGGGACGTTCATTTGTAGGCCAAGAGATTATTTTTGAAAACTTAAAAAGGATCCCATCTGTCATTCATGTATCTGACGTCAATCAATTATGTCACATGTTAGCTGACATCATAACCAATTATGTCACATATTAGCTGATGTCATAATCAATTGTCACATGTGAGCATCAATTATTTAACGTTAGCTGACATCATAATCAATTGTCACATGTTAGTTGACGTCAATCAATTATTTCACATGTTAGTTGACATCATAATCAATTATGTCACATGTTAGCTGACATCATAATAAATTATGTCACACATTAGCAGATGTCATAATCAATTGTCACATGCTAGTTGATGTCATAAGTAATTACGTCACATGATAGCTGACATCATAATCAATTGTCACATGTTAGTTGACATCATAATAAATTATGTCACACATTAGCAGATGTCATAATCAATTGTCACATGCTAGTTGATGTCATAAGTAATTACGTCACATGATAGCTGACATCATAATCAATTATGCCACATGTTAGCTGACATCATAATCAATTGTTACATGTTAGATGATGTCATAATCAATTATGTCACATGTTAGCTGACATCATAATCAATTATGTCACATGTTAGCTGACATCATAATCAATTATGTTACATGTTAGCTGACATCATAATCAATTATGTCACATGTTAGCTGACATCATAATCAATTATGTCACATGTTAGCTGACATCATAATCAATTATGTTACATGTTAGCTGACATCATAATCAATTATGTCACATGTTAGCTGACATCATAATCAATTATGTCACATGTTAGCTGACGTCATAATCTAAATGATGTAGCTCTGCCATGAAAATCAAAGTCTATCACTAAAGTGTATGAATTGTATGTCTGATGAAACTAATTTGAGTTAGAGCTGGTGCTAGTTCAAATATGTGTTCGTGATGTACGTATCTATGTCATTAAAGACATCATTGATTATGATGTCATTCTTCATGCCACGTAGTTAATTATGACGTCATATGATGGATAGATAAAGTGGAAAGGTCTATTGTCTTGGCCTTCAGTGCTTACCACTTAAGTCGGCCAAAAACAGCTTCTGCAGTGGTCTTGGAAAATATTCATTTGCAGACCATGAGAAGACTATTTTTGAAGATTTACCACTGGAATGACTGGCTCGATAAGCGCAAATTTTCAAGAATAGTCTCTCTTCAT
Source organism: Chaetoderma sp. LZ-2023a (assembly GCA_034401795.1). NCBI lineage: Eukaryota > Metazoa > Mollusca > Caudofoveata > Chaetodermatida > Chaetodermatidae > Chaetoderma > Chaetoderma sp. LZ-2023a. Next base: position 156,812,158 of record CM067370.1, on the reverse strand, counting down.
CGGCAAATGGACATTTTCTATGAGAAAAGTGACAAATTTGTGCCTAATCTTGACGACGAGTGCTAGTGTACCTTACCTCAGTTTGATCATCTTTGACGACATTATTCTCGAGTTTCTTGCTCATGATCAGCTTGAATATCTGCTCACGATATTTACTCATGATAAGTCCCAGGGCAGATTGGTGTTCCTCGAGTGCGTATCGCAGTTCATAATTTTCCTGCTGTAACTCGCGTATCTGACGGTTCTCCTGAGCAATTCCCATAACAAGTGTTGAACGTGGTCGATGTCTCGCAATTTCATTTAGCTCTGTGAGGTCATCTTCGTACTGAAATAAATATTTTGAAATTTTATCTCATAGGGTACTTAAAATTAGTATCCAGAGCTGAATCCTTTTAGCTGTGGGTAGCAGCTCAATAAACCGCCATGTCCCTTAAGCTCGATACACACAATCAGTGATTCTCATACGGGTTCAGCCTGGACCCCCAAAAGTAATGGCAGTGGGACCCATGAAAACTGTGTACAATTGTTAAATACTAAGTAGTTCTATAGGCTTTTGCATAAAAATACCTACCAAATCTAGCATGGTACCACCATAATTATCCTCACATTTAAACAAAATGGGGATATTGTGATCGCCTCCGTCCATCTGTCCATCATCCGTCAGGCTATCTCCTCCCAAACCATTGGGTGGAATTCAACCAAATTTGGTATGTGGGTTACCCATATGATTCCGCTTTGCAAGACGATATTTACATTTGGCTTGTAATGCAACTCCGCTGAACCTGTTAGATGGAACTCAATTAAATTTGATATGTCCGTTACCCACATGATTGCGGAGAGCAAAAGCCTTTTAACATTTGGCTCCACCCATGGGCTAGGGGTCGAAAGGTCAAATGACTTGTAACGCAACTCCTCTGATACCGTTAGACAGAACTCAACCAAATTTGATATGTGAGTTAACCATATCAATGTGGAGTACATGAGCACATTTACATTTGGCCCCACCCCCAGGGGTGGTTGGGGGTGGTGGTCAAATGGTAAAAAGGTTTTATTGTAATGCAACTCCTCCAAAACCATAGGATGGAATTCAAGCAAATTTGGAATGTGAGTTACCCATATCAATGTGGAGTGGATGACCACATTTACATTTGTTCCTGCTCCCCTTTGGGGTTGGGGTCAAAAGGTCATGAAATTGATTATAATGCAACTCTTCTGACACTGTTAGATGAAATTCAACCAAATTCAATAAGTGAGGTACCCATATGATTGCGGAGTGAAAAAGGACAGTTACATTTGGCTCTGCCACAAGGAGGGCGGGGCAGAGGTCAAAACACTTGGAACGCAACTTCTAGAAACCGTTAGATGGAATTCATCCAAATTTGATAGGCAAGTTGCCCATATGATTGAGGAGGGCCAGACGTCATTTACATTTGGCTCCATTGCCAGGGGTGGGGAAGGGGTCAAAAGGCCAAAGTTTAACATGCAGAAATTGACTGTAACACATCTCCGAAACCATTGAGCAGAATTCAACCAAATTTGGAATGTGAGTTGCCCATATCAATGTGGACTGGATGACCACATTTACATTTGCTCACGCCCCCTTTGGGGTGGTGCGGTGGGATCAAAAGGTCATGAAATTGACTATAATGCAATTCCTCTGACACTGTTTGATATTCAAACAAAATGGGAACGTGAGTCACCCATATGCTTGCAGAGTGCAAAAGGACATTTACATTTGGCACCGTCCCAGGGTGTGTGTGTGGGGGGGGGGGGGGGGGGTCAAAGGTTCAAAGCGGTGAATGTGGGGATTTGCGATGACGCGTAATCGACCGAGCAATCTAGTTCATAGTTGTGAGTCCCATAGTACCCTCTAATTTTAGCATGGATGAGGTAATACTGCTTGGGAACTCCAAATTTGAGATTTGGGACCCCAAGTTTTCAGCTGGGGACCCCCAGATTTCAGGTGTGGGTCCTTGAGACCTCCAAATTTTGATACCATGAGAAACACTGCACACAATACAAGGAGTATGTATACAACAAAGTTAGCTGAAAAAAAATAGAACAGTGTCCTATTTTCATTTAACTTTTTCATCAAGTTGGCGCATGTGTATCAGTTTCATACTACAACTTTTCATCCAGAATTTTATGTGACCAATCAATTGTCCCAATTTAATACATGTTATTTACGTCACTGTCTCCATTTACCTGTCATATTGGCAACAACAATTTGTCCATAGTAAAGGTACATGGACGATCAAAGAACGTGACAATTTAGTTGAGCTTTACGATTTTATTCCATCGTTTTCTAATACTACATGCGATAATCATTCCATAGGCTACAAGGTCATCTGCCATTTTGGAAACCACGGAAACTTAATTGTCATCTGACTGCTACGTGATCTCTGTGCCGATCTTGCGTCGTGTGTATCAAGCTTTAGCCAGTTAGTCAGTCACAGGCGTATTTCAGGCTGTATCTAAACAAGAGGCCCACAGGCCTGTGCCACTCACCTGGACCATTAGCATTAGAACCATTTGCATTTAAATAGATATGATGGATCATTTCCGGGAAATTAGCATTTTGACCATTTCCGGTAGATTTTTCATAAAATCTAAGATTTTCACCCAAAAAATCGATCGATCAAAGTTCTGAAAAGATATTCTAGAGCCTACCACCATAGAATGCAACTAGCCAAATTTGGTTGAAATATTTCAAGCAGCTAAGGAATAGCATTTTGACCATTTCCGGTAGATTTTTCATATAATCCAAGATTTTCACCCAAAAAATTGATCAATCAAAATTCTGAAAAGATCTAGAGCCTACCATCATTGAATGCATCTTGCCAAATTTGGTTGAAATATGTCAAGCAGCTAAGGAGGAGTAGCATTTTGAGCATTTCTGGCAGATTTTTCATAAAATCAATCAAAATTCTGAAAAAATCGTCTGGCGGGTACCAGATTAGGATAATTCCAGCCAAATTTGGTTGAAATTGGTCCAACCGTTAAGGAGACGCGATTTGAAGGACGGACGGACAGACGACGGATGGATGACGGATGGCCGCCATGGCATAAACTCACTTGGAATTTCAGGCCAGGTGAGATAAAAACTGCTGATCCGATTTGGCTCAAAGTTTAACCAGGGGTAGAAATAGGAATTTTGTTGTACATGCATAAAGTGCATCTAACATTTGAATTTTGCCTGCACAGCAAACAAGAGGCCCAAGGGCCTGTGACGCTCACCTGGACCATTAGCATTTGAAACATTTGCATTCAAAGATACATGTTTCTTTACATTAAACAAGGTGGCGACTGGAAAAATTGACCAATCAAACTCCGAATGGAAATTCTGGAGCCTACCATTATAGTTATTCCAAACAAATTTGGTGGAAATCCATGAAGCGGTTAAGGATGATATGCGTTTTGACAATTTCTGGTAAGATTTTTCATAAAATCTCAGATTTTTACACAAAAAAATTGATCAATCAAAATTCTGAATAGATGATCTAGAGCCTACCAACATAGACTGTATCTAGTCAAATTTGGTTGAAATATGTCAAGCAGCTAAGGATGAGTAGCATTTTTACCATTTCCGGTAGATTTTTCATAAAATCTCAGATTTTCACCCTAAAAATTGATAAATCAAAATTCTGAAAAGATGTTCTAGAGCCTACCACAATAGAATGCATCTAGTCAAATTTGGTTGAAATATGTCAAGTAGCTAAAGAGGAGTAGCAAGCACAGTGACCATTTCCGGTAGATTTTTCATAAAATCTCAGATTTTCACCCAAAAAATTGATAAATCAAAATCCTGAAAAGATATTCTAGAGCCTACCATCATAGAATGCATCTAGTCAAATTTGGTGGAAATATGTCAAGTAGCTAAGGAGGAGTAGCATTTTGACCATTTTCAGTAGATTTTTCATAAAATCCTAGATTTCCACTCAAAAAATTGATAAAGCAAAATTCTGAAAAGATTATCTAGAGCCTACCACCATAGAATGCTTCTAGTGAAATTTGGTTGAAATATCTCAAGTAGCTAAGGAGCAGTAGCACTTTGACCATTTCCGGTAGATTTTTCATAAAATCTAAGATTTTCATCCAAAAAATTGATCAATCAAAATTCTGAAAAAAAACGTCTGGAGGATACCAGCTTAGAATTGTTCCAGCCAAATTTGGTTGAAATCGGTCAAACATTAAGGAGAAGACTCGATTTGACAGATGGACTGATGGACAGACGACGGACGGCCGCTATGGCATAAACTCACCTTTCAGGCCAGGTGAGCTAAATATCTACACGCACATAAATTAATCCTTTCACCTGACACCTATGAATTCCATCTATCTCAGTTTCAACACAATTATATAGGAAAACTGTTGAATATTTTGAAATTAATTTGACTGGAAACCATTGCTGCCTTGGGCAACAGAATAACTTTCATATCATAAAGAATTTCCTTTTTTCAGGGATTTGTAGGTGAGAGGTTTAACATTATACTTTATCAGCCAGAAATGTGCATGCAACCCGTGCACCCAGTATTACAAATGTATCTGCACCAGCCATTTTTTACCTGCATTGTGCATGTAAAAGGGCCTTATTTCGACCCCTGATTTTAACACACCTAAACCTTCCGTGCAAGACGATCTCCAGACATTGGCCGTGAATCGGATAAAAGAACCTGGATCCAGATAGGATCTGTGTCTATCTCAGAAATTACTGGTCCAATTCAGCTTTAATTTTAACAGAGGAAAAGGTGTGACCATATACTAGGATTCCACAAACTTAGGGCGTGATCCAAAAAAAGCAAGAAAATCAGACAGCCTTTTACAAGATCAAGAATTCATGAATACAGTTTCTCAGTAAATCATATAATGTCATACATTGTAATCAACTACGCGACGTGTAGCATGATGTCACAATCAATTACATCATGAATGACCCTGTCGGATTGTACGAATTGTATGTCTTAAATGTCTTTTCTATTTAATATTTTTACTGAATATTTTGAAACTAATTTGACTGGGTCAAATTGGTTTCAAAATATTCAACAGCTTACCTGTATAGTTTTCTGACAATTGAGATTCAGTGAGTGCAGGGGTCGATAGCTGATCGATCCCAATTCAGTCCCGGCGTGGGTGGAGCTAAGCTAGAGATGGGCAGGACTGGATTCCTCAATTCATGTGATAGAAACGGGAGGACAAGCGTTGCACAATCAAGGAGCGCTTTATCACCTACCATTAATTTACACATCTTATCTTTATAGGCTTCACATTGAAATGTGTCACCTGGCGGTCATGTGTGAACTCCTATCTTGTCACTCACAAGATTACATTAATGCTTTACAGTGAGAATTATAAACAGTGGCTTGCGAGATGATGTGATTAAATCGAAAATCGCGATTTTCACCTGTGGCACTCACTTGATCCATTGGCATTTAAATCATTTGCATTTAAATAGATATCATGGATGATTTTCGGAAAATGCAAAATGGCCACCAAAAAATTGCCCAATCAAGACACTCGTTTAATATGTTGAAGCCTGCTGTTGTTGAAATCAGGTTATTCATTGAAAGAAGGAGTACCGTTTCAACGGTTCCGGAAACCTTTCAGAAAATCAGAGATTTCTGCCAAAACGTTGACCTATCGAGGCTACGACAATAGGATCCTTCCAGCCAAAATTGGTTGAAATTGCCCAAGCGATTAATGAGGAGTAGCTTTTTATATGAATTCCCATTTATCGGAAAACCTGAGATGCCCACCATCAAAATCAAGCCGTCAAAATTCTATATACAAGTTCGGAAGTGTATGGGCCTAGGGTTCTTCCAGCTGAGTTTGGTGGAAATCGGCCAAGCGGTTAATGAGGAGTAGCCTTTTACCCGATTTCCCAAAATATTCAGAAAATTCAAAATGGATGGCGGAAAAAATTGACCAATCAAAATTCTATATGCAACTTCTAAAGCGTACCACCATAGGCTCATTCCAGCCAGTCTGGTTGAAATCGGCCAAGTAGTTAATGAGCAGACGATTTTCAGCCATTTTTCAGAAAATTAGGATGGCCACCGAATAAATTGACCAGTCAAAATTCTATATACAAGCTCTGAAGCATAGCACTTTAGGGTCGTTCCAGCCGAGTTTGCTTGAACTCATTCAAGCGGTTAATGAGTAGCCTTTTAACCGATTTCCACCGGGAAAATGGATGAATCAAAATTCTGTATACAAGTTCAGAAATCTACCAGCCGTAAGTATCCTCCCAGCCAAGTCTGGTTGAAATTGCTCAAGCAGATAATGAGGAGTAGCATTTTAAATGATTTCCTGCCATTTTTTGGAAAATTCGAGATGGATGCCGAAAAAAATGGATCAATCAAAATTCTGTATATATGTTCTGAACGGTACCATGCTATGGTTCTTCCTCCAGGTATGATTGAAATCGGCCCAGTGGCTAATGAGTATTTTAATTCCAACCTTTTAATTAATTTTTAACGAACTCGGTCACGAAAATTTACATTTTGCTCAGCGAATGTATGACTATTTGCAGGCCAAGAGAAGACTATTTTTGAAGATGCATCACTGGAATGAATCGAGCCAGGCATTCCAGTGATACATTTTCAAAAATAGTATTCTCTTGGGCTCCAAATGGACTTTTGTAAACACCATTGCAGCTTTCACCATTGATAAGCCTTTGTTGTTATGTCTGGGTAATGTGTACCAAGGCTGATTAATCGAGTAATCACGATTATTCTTAAATAATCAATCGTGATCATTCAAATCAATAATCATGCAATACTAACAAACAGCGATATTTCAATATTCTACTGAGTTGTTTTTTCAAAACTGTACAGCTGGAATAGTCCATCAAGTCAAGTGTACGAATTGTATGTCTTTGATGGGTTTTGTTTTGGAAACATGGTGCTGTAAATTTATGAGCTTTACTCTACCTGTTTCATAGCATCTATGCGTTTATGCAGTGTTTGCGTGTGAGCAATCAGTGTGTCGGCTGTGCAGTCATGTTCCTTCAAACGACTCACTAACAGACGCGCATCATTCAAGATCTTCTCCACTGTCAAACTCATCTTGCTGGAGGTCAAGGTTAAGACATGTCACATGTGGTATATTTAGAAATAAATATCAGTCAGGCGGACTTCTGAGGTGGCTGTGCTTCAATCTCTTCAGCGTTTCTGAAAAATAACATGTCTATTAAATAAGTACCGTATTTATTCTAATTATACCGCCTGTCAGGTAGCGGTCACCAAAAGGGGCGGCTTAATTCGGGTGGAAAAAGTTTGAAAAAATATCATGAAATTAGAACGGTTTTCTCAGTCCCCTTGAATCACTATATAATTATAGTATTCCATGCAATTTCTGCTATATTTGCTCAAATATTCATAAAAAGCACTCATTTCACATTAGATTTATTCAGAAGCTTTATTTAGGACATAACGGTGACATTTAGCGAAGTTAGGAACAAACGATTTATCCGTTGTTAAATTGGATGGAGGCGCGTTTGTGATGCGTTCACTGATACATTGGAAAATATGCTATAGCTGTATCTCAATGCATAATTCACGTTAGCAGCTCTATCACTGAATGGCAAGATACTGATCAGAAACAATTTAGGCATTGGTCGAATTGACTGGAGGATCTATACTGTAATTGTATATCTATATCTAGCGCTTTACGATGTGTTACGACATTGACCAATTTGCGGCAGTAACAATTCCACGCTGAACATCCTCAATTTTAATCAGAGAATGCACATCGTATTTTGATTTGATATACTGACTGGTGTTCATTATAATAACCAATGACAACACAATGGAAGAATGACTAGAAGAATAATTTGAACACTGTATCATTTCTCGGAAATCATGGCTGATTTTACAAATAACAAAGAAAATCTGTCACGTTCGCCTTTTCTTTGACGGAGCACGCATGCTGTGTAGACCTTATAAGCCTGGAATATGTTGAGATGGTGTAATACACATGATATGATGATAACAACATTTTCTTGGATTGTAATGTCGATATTTGCCGGTAAATTAAACCATTTAAGCGAGGTAGGACGATTATGCTATCGTGGATGTGAGTTGAACCTACTCGGAAAACAGTGTCGTAAATCTGAATTAAGGTTTATCATTAAAAACTTGTATACAGCTAGAACACGTGCTTCGTAGTTTTCGTCATGATTTCCGTATATTTTCCGTAGACACACAGAAAATACATGCATAAAAAATTAATGATTCATCAAATAATATGATTCGTCTTCCCAGAGTTCACAATTGTTCTAAGGTTCACCCCAGCCCTACTTGACTATAACCCCTCCCATAGGTTTACTATGGGCTTTCGGTTTGCCACGAAATCTGGTTAAACCACTATAAATAAAGTTATCTATAATGTTTTCAATGTCTACTACATTTTAATAAGTACGGCAATACTTCTATGATGTATTTTTCGCCATATGAAGAAACCGGTAAAATTAAATAACAGAAATAAACGTGAGTTACAACTTTTCGTGAGGGGTAAGAATAAGGACAGTCATAACATCAAGATACCACTTTTCACGAGGGGTAAGAATAAGGACATAGCCGACAAATAAATAACATTGAATCTTGAATCTCAAACAGAATCAGAATCATTTATTAGCACAAAATCTCACACATAGAGACATAGCCAAAACAGTACGAAAACATTACAATTGAAACAGTTATAGTAAATAATATAACATATAACTAAAATAATGTGATTAATCTATACAGTTATGTACATATATATACACACACATATATATATATATATATATATATATATATATATATATATATATATATATATATATATATATATATACACATATATACACATACATACATATACGTATATATACATATACACACACCACTATGTATTTGTATGTTGACAATGATAATCAATATAATCATAACTAAGGTTTGAGCATAAAATTTGTGTTTGCTACCGTAAAGGCACAATGGAGTCCCAGGGCCATATCGATCTGCTCTACAACTGGGCAGTGATCGAAATCATGCACCACATGCCAGCAGACACAATCAGCACTTACATGACTTCAAATACTGCACAGCATAGCTGGCATTTATTATTTGTCTACAAGGGATGTACACATGTAGCAGTGGCATTATCAGTTCATTGTCATGGCTGTGCATGGAATGGAACTTTGTAATTTAAACCAAGGTTTCCGGGGCCTATATACCCATACTAACAGAGGCACTGAGGTCTTGCCTTTTGTGATGCGGTTGTTCACAAAACTAAGTACAAATTTGCATACTTCAGTGTCACCATTACCATAGGACATAATTACCTCGAATTTATCATCATCATTGAGATTACTCAGATTTAGGAATGAGCTGAGCGAGTTGATTAATGATGCTCGCTCAGTATTGTAGTATGCACAGTAGGGGATAAAGTGTTTTTCATCTTCAACTGCTTGCATGCTGCAAAGGCTACAGTCTTTTTTCCAGTGGGGTTTTTGGAGTTGTATGCCTGCCCAGTTCAATTTGGAGGTTATGTGCACTGACTCCTGAGTTTGGAAAATTGGCTTCGTCTGATAAAGTTTTGCTCGGCTAATAGGTAATTCTCCATACAGAAGGTATGCTTGAAGGTTCGATAACATCTCAATTTGGAACCCTGTCCAGAATGGGTGGGTGGTTGTAGAACATCCATATTAATATGCCAATGCCAATTTGAGCAATATCGAACCGCCATAGCATCTTTGAGAAGTTTATGTGCATCCGTTTTACAATGTGCACCTTGACTGGACCATATATTTTTAAGTTCAAACTTCGTCCATAAAACTTTCATCCAGGAGGCCCAGTTAGCTTTGTCTGAAGATAAGTATGAATCCATATAGGATTGAAAGACTAGTGTTTCGGAATCAAGTGCACATAACCTCATCCAGTACTCTGCTAAGTGGGAGAGCAATATGGTGAGTATGGCATACTGACTGAATTCACCCCGGACTGCGGCATGCATAGTTCGCCTGTTCACCCCTAGCAAGTATTTGCAAAAGTTGATCGAAACTTTTTCAGAAGGGGCATTGTCACCAATATGCATGAAATTATGCTCATTGATGCCTTTAAGATAGAATGGACTCCAAACCTCACTACAATATGATGTTATTGGAAGGATCAATGAGTTGAATAGTCTAAATGCTGTCAGGATGTTATTTCTTACATTTAGAACTTTCAATTTAAAAAGGGCTTTCTGAGCTTGTTCGACGAGTCTCTCACATGCCAGTTTAAGGCTACCTGATGGTGTAAATACAATGCCTAGATAGCGATATGATTGTACAGTAACAATTTCAACATTAGAGTTTCTAAATATAAAATTGTGCCTTTGTACCAAGTGACCACTTTTATTAAAGACAATAATTTTAGTTTTGCTCAAGTTAAGGGTGAGGTCCCATGTGGTACAGTAGTTGCTCAGATTATTTAATGCATTCTGCAAGCCGTTTGGAGTTTCAGATAATATTGCTAGGTCATCAGCGAACATAAGACAGCTAATTTTGATATTATGGATGGGGACAGGGTCACAATTTTCACCAAAAATCTCTTGCATGTATGTATGATTACTGTATTCTGCGGCTGTAGTAGTAAAAACATCCTACAGCTGCAATCAGTCCTTCTTCGCTTTTGCCCACTATGTCTTGTCCTCAGCCAAAATCCTTAGCTTCCTCAGGTCCATTCTTGACTTGGTCACCACCGATCTTGGCCGCCATATGATCTTGGCCGCTAGTATACCGATCTTGGCCGCAAGTATAAGTATACCGATCTTGGCCGCTAGTATACTGATCTTGGCCGCAAGTATAAGTATACCGATCTTGGCCGCCTATTATTGATACATTATTCAGAAATTTATGTAGATTGAGTATAATAATCATGAGAACTATGTGAATGATTAATGTCATATTACCGGCGATCTATATAAGTGTTTCTATATAATTGTTTTCCTTTGTTACAGGTTCTTGACGCGTGTGTCAGTCCCGTGAGTCTGACAGTATCCATGGATATCAGAAACAGACCCTTTTATTCAATGTTATGAGAATTCTGTTTAATATTTTAAAGATAATTTGACTGTTTCCAGTCGAATTGATTTCAAAATAGTGAACAGTCTTCATGGATATAAAATTCATAGTCGGCGACGCACTTTCTGATCGCAATCTGCCCAGGAAGGATGTCGAGGATCGCACGGAAGATCATGTTGTAATCCTCCGTGCGTCGGCTCGACATGAAGGCAAATAACAGTGGAATCTGCTTCGTGCACGCGCCGGAGACGATGAAACCGTGAACACTAAATAGCTGCATGAAAGGAGCTTTGATTACTTTGAAAGTGGCATCCATATACCTGCAAAGACATGGATACAAAATTTATCAATCAAGATAATGTAAAAGAATTCTAATATATAAATTTAAAAAAAGCAAGAACAATGAACATTTTGCAGTAATAATAATAATAATAATAATAATAATAATAATAATAATAATAATGATAAACTAAATTATAATGATTAAAATTTAATTTGTAAACTTACTGTTTATTGTGTATTTGTACACTTCAAAAGAAGTTTATCGAAATATATATATACTGTGGACTATAAAAATATGTGATACACTTAACAAATCTTTGAACGTTTGTTATCCCGCCGGATCTAAGAATATATAAAAGAATATCTGTGATGCCAGTACCACACGTTCGGCGCTGCCATCTAGCACAGCCATCACACTCCAGACTCTGCTGCCGACTTGTCACCTCCAAATTGCATATGATGCACGGAAATACCATGGTAGAACGATTTAAACGAACTTTACGATGAAAATCACGAATAACTCAAGTAAAACTTGTGTAATAATCAAATAATATTTGCGAGAGCAAGTAAGATTTTGATATTTACAGATTTTGTGGTGATTTTATATCTGTAAACATTACTCATGAAGCTTTTGTGATTTCTGGGTTTATTTGGATCAAACATAATTCGACTTTTCTTTGTTTCAAAAGACCGTATGCTCCTCGGCTATTATTCCATAGTTTCAAACGAGTAATATTTCTTGCAAATGTAAGGATTATTCAAACCATTCACAATGGGCACATATTTCCTATAGCTTTACGCGCGAATTTGTTACCGCTAAGCTAACCCCTCGAGTGTTGAAAATTTTTCAAAAATAATCAGCAAAAAAAGCAATGTGGGTGCAACTGATTGTGGATCATCAAGTGGTTCAATAATATAAATTCCTAATGTATGAACCACCATTACAGGTACTAACTTCTCCAAGGTGACTGCCAGATCAACATACGCGTTTTTTAGCGTTGGAGAAAGCGCGTGAGCTTCTTGTTTGAAATTTTTTCTTTGGAATGGCTGGCCCTGTTTTCGAGCCAGTCATCCCAGTGATAACTTTTCAAAAATAATCTTCGCGTGATTTTAAGTTAGTAACTAAATTTAGAGTCTGATCCTCAAGTGGTTCGATAACATAAATTCCTAATGTGAGAACCACCATTATATAATAAGGTAATAACTGCAAGGTGGTCTTTATAGGCAGGTTTCAATGACATTTAACAATATCTGTCAGATCAACATGCGTGTTTGTTAGCGTTGGAGACGCATCATCATCCACTTGTGCTGCTTAGGGAACAAATATGGGATGGAAAGAATGTTAACAGATGTTACTTTCAAACTAAAAACATAGATATTTGAAGCCCCGTGCGTCTGTTGTAACAATAATAAGGGAGATAAATCTGGATAGTTTATTTCGATTGTCACTAAACCTATCCAGAGTAATCTCCCTCATTATTGATACATCGAAATGACTGCTGTTTAGTTGGTAAGTAAAATGTGTTCATTTTTGTAGATACTGTCAATATGTACACCATATATATTGTATATATAAAACTGTATGAATGTTTTTTAGAACCACCACGCGAGTGGTCCACTTAACCCTTTCTCATGCTTTAAAGATGGTAAGCTGATTGTGGATCTTAAAGGTGCGTGGTTCGATAATAAAGTTCATGCTGTTATAAGAACCACCATTACAGGCAACTTCTTCAGTGTGGTCTTTATAGGCTGGGGTCAGTGATATTTATGATTGTGAGTTGGTAGCGCTGATTGTGGTGCAGCCTTTAATAAAATGTATCAAGTATGTATAAAGTAAGAACCACCATCTGCGCTCAAGAGTTATAACTACAACCACCGCAGAATGTTGGTGAAAGTTATTGCTGTGTTTCGGTGCCAAGTATAAGATAAAATCAGAATTTTGCTTTAAGACAACACCTTGTTTTGTGGCTTGTCTGCTGTAACAACACCCGTGGTTAAGTGGAATAATTGCGCTCTATAATTACGGGAAGCCGTATTGTCACACACCCCATGGACAGACAGTTACGTAAACACGTCGAATACAACTGGGGCCAATGAGAACGCTTGACCAATGAGAACGCGTGTTACCTAGAAGGACGACGCAAGCACGTGCGTATGTCCCAGAGATGGATCATTCTGTAACGAGCTCTTGACCATAGAAAAAGCAAAATTTTCTGACGCAATTTATTTACAAATTTATAAATTCTCTTCATATATTTTGGACTTAAACCATTCTAAATTCGAAATCAAAATTTATAATTTTTCGTATTAGTAGCCTACTTTCATCATTTTTAGCGATTTTCTGAAACGCTTGCAGATTAGAACATTATTAATTCGATTCGAACATTGAATACGTGTCCGATCTTGTCACGAAATATAGGAAATAAACTAAACCTTTCTGAATTCTAAGATTTAAGATACAAATACAACAAAATATATTTGGTTCAAAAATTGTATTCTTACGGATTGGATTCATTTATATTTCAAAACGGTTTTTAATTTAAACACGGCTTTACAAAATTAAATGATCACAGAATTTATGTAGTCTACAAAGTTACTTTTTTTAACCGCTAAACTTGTTTCGCCATTCCTACTTAAATTCCGTTGTTTTCGCCGATCCGGCTTTTAGTATCAATCGGCTTTATCGCTCAAAATCGTAACAGCCAATGTTTCCGGATTACGTTAAGCCGTCAGCTAGCCGTCAGTTAACCATTCAAGGTTCAGCTACCTGAAACATAGGAAACAGATGATAGAAAAGATAGAAATAGGAACAACAGGTATATCGATATATCTGAAAGGTATATCGTCACCCAAACATAGGTATAAACAAAACATAGATATATAGAATACTAGATAGACCAGGCGGCCAAGATCGGTATACTAGCGGCCAAGATCGGTATACTAGCGGCCAAGATCGGTATACTAGCGGCCAAGATCCTACGGCGGCCAAGATCGGTGTACACCCTTGACTTGAGTGTACCTAATCCGGCTTTCTTGAGGTCACCTCGTAGCATGCTTAGCAGATTTATGCAATGACATCCTCTCCTGGCTCTGTATTTGCTGGCTCCGAGTAGCACGAATACCAAGGCTCTCTCTGCTGGTGTGTCTTCTGGCATCCGTAGCACATGGCCAAACATGGACCATCTATGCTGGGCGACTCTGGCATGTCATGCAGGAACAAATTAAATAGTTGTGGTGCTGTCGGTATCCCGCAATTCCGTAGTTCGTGTTTCGCGGCCGCCGGGCTAGCTGATTCCCGCCGTTTCTACGGACGCCCAGCAGTCGTACCTTGGAATCCGAACTGCGCACATCTGCCGCTGGTTCCACGGGCCGATTCGAGACCTCTGTTGGGTGAGTAACCTTTTATACGTAGCTAAGTTACTACATAGTATTGGGCTAAGAACACAGCCCTGTTTGACACCGACACAAGAGACTGTTGCTGTAGCCATCACTGACTTTAACTGCATATTTAACATCACTGTACATATTCTGAATGACATTATGAGTTTCCACCAATGTTGGCTCACATGTGACAACAGTTTATATATTAATTTTCTGCGAGATACTGTGTCAAATGCAGATTTGAAATCCACAAAGCAACAAGATTTTTATTGCTGACACTGTTCACATATTTGTCGATTGTAGTTTTTAATGTTAGTATATGATCCGAGATCAAACAAGTTGGCAATGCCATAAAAATTCGAAAACTGGTAACATATTTATAGATTACATTATTAAGCAAATTAAAACATTATTATAGAACTCAAGTAAATGGATTTCTCGATCATGGTACAACAAGCATAAAAATTACCGCCATTGAGCATTAATTGACGTATTTCAACATTAAACTTGAAACGTAAAATAAAGTTTCCTTCTGCTCTGTAATTCCCGTCGCTCGGATTGTGTAGATCCTCCAGCCGACCGCTCAATGGGAGTAAGGCAACATAATGGACCTTTTCATTTTTTGCTATGCCCCACCCAGCTCCAGCTAAGCTCCACCCACACCTCGCTCGTGTTGGGATCGATCTATCGATCTCAGAACTCTCTGACTATCAATTTCCAGAAAACTATACAGATAAGCTATTGAATATTTTGGAACTAATTTGACCAGATGCTGCTGTTGCCTATGGCAGCAACAGCGTCCAGTCAGATTAGTTTTAAAATATTCAACAGAATGTTTATTAAATAGTAGATACATACAATTCGAACAATGTGTCAGACTATTAAGAGTTAAATACAGTCCAAATAGAATCATTTATGATGTAATGACTATGATTGGAAGGACCAAGAAGTAAAGTTTGATTGCATGACAGACTTCAGGTTTTAACTACACGTCTAACAGTACATGGGCGATGATCTCCCAGTTTAAACTCTTTGTACCTAAAGTTGGTGGTGACTACTTGTACCATACCACATAGTTTGTATGAGTTATATGGACTCAAGTTCTTCTATGTCTAATATAGGCTCTCAACTTGGACAGAGCATGGGTCCTGCGCCTATCTATACTGATTGTAATTAATTACCTATACTGTATGTTGTTATTATGGATGGGGCATGGGTTCTGTGCCTGCCCAACGAAGAACACTCGGGTATGTTCTGCATACTATTAATGTATTTTGTTATTGTGGATGGGGCATGGGTGCTGTGTCTATCTAGACAATACCTAAGGCATGTTCTGTGCAATTATTATTGTATTTTGCAATTGTGGATGGGGCATGGGTTCTGTGCCTGTCTATTGATTGCAATCTAACTATCTACTGTATAATTACATCATGGACAGGGCATGGGTTCTGTGCCTGTCTATTGATTGTAATCTAACTATCTACTGTAATTCGATACTATGGACGGGGCATGGGTTCTGTGCCTGTCTATTGATTGTAATCTAACTATCTACTGTAATTTGATACTATGGATGGGGCATGGATTTTGTGCCTGTCCAACTAATATATTAGGATATGTTGCATGCAATATTGCTGTAATTTGCATTTCTGGATGGGGCATGGGTTCTGTGCCTGTCTAGATAATATTATATACGTCAGGATATCTCTAATTGAGTATAGGTCATGCAATGTATAATGTATCAATAGAGATGGGCCACGGGTTCAGTGCTATCACAAAAATATAAATTCTGATATATACTGGCCGAGTCTAATGTATATATGTATATGTAGTAAATATGTATGTATGTATATATGTAGTTATATATGAATATATATTCTAGTCAAGGAGCTTAGCACTATCACTGGTAGCTTGCGACAGTTATATATGTGTGCAGTATAATATGTACAATAACTTGTATATGGTCGTCTGTCGACCAGTTGTATATATCTGTCCTGTTAAAGGAAATCTGTACAGTTATACTTGCATATATGTATAAGCGTTCTTAGATGGAGCAGAACATAACGGTACTGCCTACGTTCTGTAATATTTTTAACTTTAACTTTAACTACGATGTCATCCTACACGCAACTTAGTTGATTATGACGTCATATGACGTCATATGATAGATGGATACTCTGGAAAGGTGAAGTGTGTACATAGGTGTGTCTGTGTCAGCACAAACTTTCGTGTTTTCATATTCAGATAGACGTTTGCTGGTTATTAGTATGATTATTAACATTATCTCTGATTGTCATCAAAGTCCAAAGTTATTTATTTCATAACATATTTTACATCCATGTAAACTGAAAATGGGCAGTCCATCAAAGGCACAGCCTATGACATAAGGGATGAGAGCCGCTATGATGATGATGCTATGTCATGCAGTACTTAGCATGGTGCTTATGCTTTTGCGTGTACACACGTATATACACATACATATATACATGCATATATGCATACATACATATGCATAAATTATATACATATATACATACATACATACATACAAATACACATACATATACATAAGATGCACAACAATCAACATATATACATTTTGTCCCATAAATAATGCCTTTATTTGGGGGCTTTATACTTAAATATGCACATAGGTACACGTGCACGCACAGGTACACACACACATGCACACACACACACACGCACGCACGCACGCACGCACGCACGCACGCACGCACGCACGCACGCACGCACGCACGCACGCACGCACGCACGCACACACACACACACACACACACACACATCTATAGCAACACATGCCAAATCCATACATACACACCAATTCACTTTATATGTGTACAAACATGCATACATGTATACACACTCACAGACGCATATACATGTGCATATACTAATACATCATTCTATGTTGGTTTAAATGGTGTACTATTGATATGGTACGGAGGGTGGGATGGGGAGGGAAGAGAAAAGCTCATCACTGCAGATAGAGAATTTGAATGAAAAGGTTATCACAGATTATGTTAGATTGTTATATTGGTGTTTGCTGGTTCACCCGACATGTCTGAATATGGTATTAGTGGTGGTTGTGGTGGTGGTTGTGGTGGTAGTAGTAGTAGTAGTAGTAGTAGTAGTAGTAGTAGTAGTAGTAGTAGTAGTAGTAGTAGTAGTAGTAGTAGTAGTAGTAGTAGTAGTAGTAGTAGTAGTAGTAGTAGTAGTAGTAGTAGTAGTAGTAGTAGTAGTAGTAGTAGTAGTAGTAGTAGTAGTAGTAGTAGTAGTAGTAGTAGTAGTAGTAGTAGTAGTAGTAGTAGTAGTAGTAGTAGTAGTAGTAGTAGTAGTAGTAGTAGTAAATATTGTCAATGCACTGGCTCAGAATCTTCAATAATTGAAAAAATTCAAAAATTTAAGATATTTTGGTTTATCTTACTGCCTGAGATTTGTCATTTTGTTTGAGGAAAGTCATATGGCATTAATGTTAACCCTTTACTGGTTAAATTTGTTCAGTAAAATCCAAATATGCGCTTACTTATTTAATGTACATTTGCAGGCACAGACAAGGTCATTCCCGAGAATATACCACTGGAACGACTGTCTCGGTTCCCGAGCCAGTCATTACAGCAGTAAATTTTCAAAAATACTCCAATCCCTGCCGGCAAATGGGCATTGCCAAGATCACTAAATTGACCATTTTTGGCTGACCATCATGCAAGGGTTAATGTTGAATGATTGAGATGGATATTCTGGATAGCTATTTGAGTTTTGCTTTTACCAAGATGTCATGTAGATTCGGATTTTTCTTAAACGCAATTACTGGACGCTTGTTAAAGGGTTGTTTCAGTTTCTCCTGTAGGTTTTGATACTCATCTTTCAAGATATTGGAAATTTCAACGTTTTTCCGATTATAGGTCAGAATGAATGGAATTTTGTCACGTTGATCAGATAATCCTGGGTCCGAGTTTATTCCCCTTGGCCACTGTGTTTCGAGTTCTTTAATCCAAAACGATTCTTGAAGTTTTCTTTGTTTATCAGTTTCTTCTGCCGTATCTGAAAGGGGTGGCTGTTCAATTGGCATAATTTCAAAGTCACGAAGGACTAAATGGTCACGAAGATTAAAATGTTCGGAAACATGTGTGTCTTCCTCTAGCCTAATATCTGAGAGGTGTTGAGTTGCCCGCCATCTTAATGGACATTTGGTTTCGCCGACATACTGTTTTTGGCACAATTTGCATGAAATTAGATAAATAACATTTTCAGAGTCACAATCTAGATTAGACTGAAGTTGGAACTTGCTTTTGTTCTGAAACCTCGTGAAAGTATTCTGGTTTCGGAGAAATTCATCTAACTTGCACCGTTTCTTTCCGCATTTGCGAGATTCTCCTACACCTATAATAGGATGATTGTGAGAAATTTTGGTAGGCCGACGATTTGAGGCATTATCTGGAATGATTTCCAAGCCATCTAATGTTTCAGATTTGATTTTGCGCAAGAATCGTGAGGAATAACCTCGTGGTTTGAGGGCTTTGAATAGGGTAGAGCACGCTTCTTCAAAGTTTTTCCTATCACTTGAATTCCTGTGAAAACGGATTATTTGTGATTTTACTATTCCTTTAAAAGTATGCGGTGGATGGAAAGATTTTTTGTGCAATAGCTGATGCGAATCGGTTGGTTTGAAATACACTTTGTAGTCTACGTAGCCAGTTGTTTCATACTTTAGACCTTTATATACAGTTACATCCAGGAAATCTACAGACATCGCGTCAATGGTTGCTTTTAATTTGATATTCGGATCGTGATTGTTCAGAATTTCGAAAAATTCATCAAACTCTGCCTTTGTGTGTTGCCAAATCATGAAAATGTCATCAAGGTACCTGCGATAAATGACGGGCTGTTTTGGACACTTTTCTAATGCTTCCTCCTCCCACTCTGCTACGTAAATATTGGCAAAACATGGGCTAAAGCGCTTGCCCATCGCGCAGCCGCAAATTTGTTGGTAAATTTCGCCATCGAATTCAAAATCATTGCCTTTCAGACTCAGCTCTAATAGAGCTATTACTTCTCTGTCTGGCCTGTTGGTGTCTGGGTAGTTCACGAATGCTTTACGGATAGAATTTATACCCTTCTCGATGTCAATGTTTGTATACATAGCATCGATGTCAAGCGTGACCAGGAATGAATTTGTAGGTATCCAGGTCTCAGAGACCTGGGATAAGAAGTCTTCTGTGTTTTTCAAGAAGCTGGGGTGTCTATTTGCTATTGGGCGTAGATGGTAATCGATGTATTCACTGATTCTGTAGGATTCTGAGGCACAATCAGAGATTATAGGTCGCCCGGGCGGTGACATTGGGTCCAACCACGAATCTATGGGTTTATGAATTTTTGGCAAGAGATAGAAAGTCCGTGGTTTTGACTCAAGCTTAGCAAAGAGATACTTATGTTGCTTTTCGGTGATCTTCTTGCTATCAAGCAATTTTTTAAGAATCTCATTAAATTTGCTGCAATTATTTTGCCAAAGTGGTTTGCTTAGTTTCTGGTAATGCTTTGGGTTACTAAGTTGTCGTTGTGCTTCACGTTTATAGTTATCTTTAAGCATTATTACAGTCGCAGACCCTTTATCTGCAGGTTTGATGACAATTTCGCTGCTTTTAGACAATTCAATTAAGGCCTGGCGTTCCTCATAGGGTAAATTTGGTTGATCATTAGGGGATGCAGAATTTTCAACACGCTCTGAAAAGAGTTCTATGCTTTCACCGATCGCTGGGTCCAGGAGTTTTACGCTTGGTGACCAGCCAGTTTTTTCAATGAATGGTAGAATGTTACTATTAGAGTTACGAAAGAAGTCTGCTAACTTAATACGCTGACTAAATTCAGATGTTTCCATACAGCCATTATCTAAAAGAGCAGCCAAACCTGTTTTAGGTTTTGGTGTTGGGACAAATGTAAGACCAAAATTGAGCAGTGACTGCTCTGCTTTACCTAATGGGGAGCCAGTTAGATTGACACTATTACTGCCCAGTCCTGTTTCCAGGCGGATGTTACCTTGGCCCTTGTCTAGTTTAAATTTAGGAATTTAAGCCAGGCAGAATACATAGAGTTAGCTGTCTTCTCAGTCCAATGAATGTTATCCGTAACAACATTAAATTCGGAGAGTCTGAGTGCAGGAATGACAGTCACAGATTTTGATGATTCAGCCGTCGAATTGAGGGACTGAATCGCCAACCTCTGCTGAGCTGTCAACCGACTTGAATAGTTAAGTTTTGCGAAGTAAATCGCAGTCTTTGGGAATTTGGACTTAATCGCACTGAGAAGCAGCATTAATCTATGTTTTGAACTAGAGATGGGTTCATTCATATCATTAATCCCAATGTTAATCACTATTTTCTCTGGTTTAAATGATCCCGTGTACTTTTGAATTAGTCCTCTAGCATGACACAATTTAGCTCCTGGGTAGCAGGCAACTTGCGTTTCAGGGTGGGGCTCAACTTTAATGCGACTCAGGTTCGAAGCTCCAAAGATGAGTACTTTGTTCGTGAGAACAGGTAGTCGCCAGTCAATTTTGTTTTCGATTTCATGACGAAATTTCCAGAAAATGTTTCTCTCCAACATGGTTGGTTGTGTGGGTCTATTTGCAAATTTAATAGGACGCACCTCCGGTGCATTACTTGGACCTGGAGTTGGAGAGAAGCTGGGCTGTGGCAGTTTCCCTGTTGGGGATGGGGTCTGGAGACCCGATGGTTGACTGCTCTGAGGGGATTTCTGAGAAGCGCCAGTCCGTGGACCAGATTTGCTACCATTAACCCTTTCCCTCTGTGGCAAGGGCGGATATTCGATTGGGTCATTTAGATTGCCTAGTGGAGAGTCAGGTAATGGGATTAATGATGCTTCAAATAGCATATCTCTAGGGCCAGAATCTAATGGTAGCAATGGAGTGATTGTATTGTCTACTCGTTTTGTGACTGGCAGCAAAGTTTCAGGTGATCTGAGGCGTTTTTTCATTTGTGATTGTGGGGCCACAGTTGGTATCATGACCAGAGGCGTGGCTTGTGCGAGATTTTGAATTGGTTACTGAGATGGATCTATCGGTCACACAAAATCGTAAAAAGAACTAATCGCATTAATGTCGAGCTTTCTATTATAATTGTTTTTTGCCCAGCGTGTAGCATTGGGTTTAGCACGACCTAGGTCTAAATGTGGCATTGCCTGTGTGAGGACTACTTCAGTTCTAATACCACCAAGTTGTTCATTATAGTGATTTAACATGGCCTTAATGGTAGATTTTGCCCACTAAAAATTCACATTCCAGATGGCAAAGTAGATGTCATCATCTGGCATAGCTGGCTTACAAAATCCATTCAGCTCTTCCACCTTCCTGCTAAGCCCATCAGGGAGAGTTTCGGCATCTAAATGCCTACGTAGCGTAGCAATATGGTGGAAGCACTGAATTATTTGGTAATACAGCTTTACCAGGCGCGCATGCGCAAATGAACCCCCTTTACCATCTCAATTCTTCCTACGACCATTCTTCCTCGCAATAGCCATTCAGACAGACAAGCGTTCAATCTAACTAGCAATCAGACAGGCAGTTGAGCAGGTAAGAAAGATTCGATCAGGCAAACTCAAATTCAAGCACACAAATTCATTCACATCAACTACAAATTGAACCAATATATTACATACACCTGAAAGACAAATTATAGAATTAACATGTAATATGCAATGGTTAACAATACAACAATACAATACGCAATATTATAAGTTCCTTACAGTAATTATGGACACCGTCAATTGGCTAAATGCATTTCGCAGGGATGCGCTTCATCAGTAGCCTGTATGACAAATCTGTCAGTCCTTCAGTATAGACAGCTTTACATACCTTTACTGAATTACTCAATCTCCTTTGAAAAACTACTCTATGGTTTAATTTGAACAATTGAACTTTGTGCAAGGTTTGAGTTTCCTTTGATCCGGGTTTATCACAAACATCATTAATAAAGCCAATGATTAGTGGACTGGTTTCACCCCACACAGATTAGTGAAATTTTACTCTTCCGAATTGGATTGATAAGTGAGTAGTGTTTCCTTCACGAGATCATGAACCGATCATTCAAAGGTGTTATATGCTTTTGTTGGGACCCTCAATTTTGCCTTTTGATGCCTTTTGATCATTTGTTGCCGAAAAATGAATCAAGTTTGGAGGACATATTTTGCCATTTGATAGAATTTTGTTCACCACACCCGAAAGGCCACTGCAGTGTTTATAATTAAACTTTGTTCATACATGTAGAAAGAAAGTAGTATTCAGCTCCCTTAATTTTTTGTGAGTGAGTGGCTAGGCGGACACACAGACACACAGACAGCCAGATGGCTAGCAAGGCAGATGGACGGATCCATCCATCCATCCATCTATCCATACACCCATCCATCCAGACATCTAACCATCCATCCCACGCCCCCATCCATCCATGGACGGATGGGGAGGCGGGCAGGATGGGGAGGTGGGATGGGGACG